>CM053036.1:76700843-76817283 GCA_028564925.1 Lithobates sylvaticus
ACAGTGTTGCATGACTGAGTAATTGTCATTCAAATTGTGAGAGCACTGAAAGCTGAAAATTGGTCTGGGCAGGAAGCGGGTGCAAGTGCCCTGTATTGAAGTGGTCAACATTGTATTGACTCCCGCAACGGTTCGCAGAGGGCAGTGTGAACTGTCTGTGGGAGAGATGCGATGCAGGAACCGGCACTGCAATTGCACTGGTTCCCGGATCGCTATAGTGTGAACCCAGGCTGACTCTATTTATAGTAGGGTAAATGTGCACCAGGTGAAAGTGGACAGCAATCTAATTCCACATTTAGGCCCCATTCACATGGTCTTAACCACTTCGCGCCCGCGCTATAGTCGAAAGACGGCTACAGCCCGGACGCTCCCTGCCTGGAGGGTGTCCCTGGATGTCCTCCTGTTTACTTCCGCAATGCGCGCTCCTGAGAGCGTGCATCAGGGAAGTTCTGTGCTGGCCGTGTCCCTTGGACACAGCCAGTCACAGATCGCTGTAAACGGCCAATCACAGCAGCCATTTACAGCACGATCGGCGTGTCCAATGGAAGATGATCTCATATGTAAACATATGAGATCATCTCTTAGCGCCGCTCTCCCTCCTCACACAGAGAGACAGCGTGTGAGGAGGGAGAGATGAACGGCTGCAGCGGCCGTAAGAAAAAAAAAACGAAATAAAGTGCCATCTGTCCCGCTGCCATCTGTCCCCACTGCCACCTGTCCCCAGTGCCATGTATAAGTGCCATCTGTCATCAGTGCCATATCAGTGTCACATGTCATCAGTGCCACATATTAGTGCCATCTGTCATCAGTGCCACGTATCAGTGCCATCTGTCATCAGTGCCACGTATCAGTGTCAGGTGCCATCTGTTATCAGTGTCACGTGTCATCAATGCCCCCCTCCCTGCCCCCTCTATGCTGCAGATGGGCATCGATCAAGCTGCACTGATGTCAATGGTGAGGCTGCTGAATTGATGGCAATGGTGAGGCTGCATTGATGGCACTTGTGAGGCTGCAGATGGGCATTGATCAGGCTGCATTGATGCCAATGCTGAGGTTGCAAATGGGCACTGACCCTTATTTTGCTTCAAAGTTCCTTATTTAAAATTTTAGTTTTTTTCCCTGAAACTTCCCTCTTAAAATGAATGTGCGTGTTATACGCCTGTGCGTGTTATACGCCGATAAATACGGTACTTCAGCTTTGTGGACTTACATAGTATGCCCAGAGTCTGAAGAGTTTAAGACAAGCTCATGGCTGCAATACCAGCTATGGGCTTGTATCCGTTTTGTTCAGTGGGCTCCTGGATCTAATGTAAAAGTGATCCGGGTGGCTACATAACCGCACAATCACTTTTACGGTACTCGTGGGTGGTACCCAATCCACCTCTCGGAGTGAAAGCAAAAACTTTAGGTTGTTCAGTTGTAGTTTACTGTAAACTGATGAACTATAATGGCTTTTAAAGCACCACCTATTGATAATTTTGGGTACCACAATTTGTTACCATTTTGTGGGCACATACAGTTTTGAGGCCTGATGTATTTGGTATCTATTTACTTGACTCTACCTCATCTTTCATTTTGTACAAAAGAAATTGGGTATTAAAGGGGCAATTCACTAAATGATATTTACCACTTTAAAAATGTTTGCAGAAATTTTTTTGCAATTCATCAAAAACTGTTCCTAAAATGAAGCATGCATTACAGTAAAATATGCTGTATTTATCTTGGGAAAACATTCAGTATTTTAGCATATGAGCTGCACCGGGAAGTGAGAAATTTAGCAGTGGTAAATGTGACAGTTCAGATCAGGGCTGTTGGTTGTTAAGGAGATGGCACTCGTTGAATGTCAAAATTGGCTCAGTAATCAAGTGGTTAAAGTCAATACACAAAAATGAATAAATAAATAAATGCATTTGTTAATTAAAGCGGGATTCCACCCTAAAGTGGAACTCCCGCTTTTCGGAACCCTCCCCCCTCCGGTGTCACCTTTGGCACCTTTCAGGGGGGAGGGGGGTGCAGATACCTGTCTAAGACAGGTATCTGCACCCACTTCCGGCATAAACTCCCGTGGGAGTTTACGCAAGTTCCTGTGCGGGCGCGCTGTCTGCTGGGACACACACGTGTCCCGGCAGACAGCGCTGAAGATTCTCATTGCGCCGCGCGACTCGCGCATGCGCAGTAGGGAATCGGGAAGTGAAGCCACTTCCTGATTCCCTCACCGAGAATGGCGCCGGCTACAGCAGAGAGCCGAGCGAGCGATCGGCCTCTGCTGCCGACACCGCTGGAACCAGGGACAGGTAAGTGTCCATTTTTTAAAAGTCAGCAGCTGCAGTATTTGTAGCTGCTGGCTTTTAAAAAAAAATTTTTCAGTACAGTCCCGCTTTAAGTAGTTGTCTAGCCATGTGTTATTTAACCACTTAAAGACCGAGCCTCTTTTTGAGATTTGTTGTTTACGTTAAGTTAAAAACATTTTTTTTTGCTAGAAAATTACTTAGAACCCCCAAACATTATACCGTTTTTTTCTAACACCCTAGAGAATAAAATGGCGGTCGTTGCAATACTTTGTCACACCGTATTTGCGCAGTGGTGTTACAAGCGCACTTTTTTTGGAAAAAGTACACTTTTTTGAATAAAAAAATAAGACGGTAAAGTTAGCCCAATTTTTTATATTGTGAAAGATAATGTTACGATAATGTTAAGTAAATTGATACCCTACTTGTCACGCTTCAAAATTGCGCCCACTTGTGGAATGGCGACACACAAATCTCCATAGGGGACTTTAAAAAATTCTACAGGTTGTATGTTTTGAGTTACAGAGGAGGTCTAGGACTAGAATTATTGCTCTCACTCTAATGATCGTGGCGATACCTCACATGCGTGGTTTGAACACCGTTTTCATATGTGGGCGCTACTCGCGTATTGGTTCGCTTCTGCATGCGAGCTCGGCACGGCGGGATGGGGCATGTTTAAAAACAAAAATATTATTATTTCTTTTACCTTTTATTTTTACACTGTTCTTTTAAAAAAAGAAAAAAGAAAAGTGTCACTTTTATTTATATTACAAGGAATGTAAACATTCCGTAAAAAAAAGCATGACAGGACCTCTTAAATATGAGATCTGGGGTCAAAAAGACCTCAGATCTCATATTTACACAAAAATGCAATAAAAAAAAAAAAATGGCCCTTTAGGAGCTATGGGTGGAAGTGACGTTTTGACGTTGCTTCCGCCCTGCAATGGTATGGAGGTAGGTGGGGGCCATCTTCTCACTCGTCTCCATACCCAGCATGAGAAAGTATCCAATTGCCTGGTAAGCGGTGGAGGGCACCGGAGCACAGCAGGAGGGGGGGACCCCTCTCCCACCGTGAATAACAATGATCTTGCAGCAAATCCGCCACAGAGACCACCATTATCGGAAACCGGACCACCGGCCAAAGAAGAGGATACCGGGGTTATGGCAGCTAGCCGCTGCCATAACAACACTATTCCTCTTCAAAGTTAGGATGTATATTGGCGTGCGGCGGTCTGGAAGTGGTTAGGGAATGTATGAAAGTAATAGAACTGGTTGTTAAAGCGGAGTTCCACACAAAAGTGGAACTTCCGCTTTAAGCACTCCTCGCCCCCTTACATGCCACATTTGGTGGGGGGGGGGGGTACCTTCTTTTTAGTGGGACTTCCTGTCCCACTAAAAAGCAACCGGCTGTGATGCTGTAAGCTGTCACGGCCGGGATCCCACAGTTGCTATGACGGCGCCGCGGCGAGGAGGGGGGAGAAGAGCGGGGCTCCGGGCGTCCACATCACTGGACCGTGGGACAGGTAAGTGTCTGTTTATTAAAAGTCAGCAGCTATACTTTTTGTAGCTGCTGACTTTTAATAAACTGAAATACGTGTGGAACTCCGCTTTAAGGATCTCTAAGGCCCCTTTCACACCGGGGTGTTTTTCATGCGGTGCAGCGCTAAAAATAGCGCCTGTTCACCGCATGAAAAAATCCGGCCCCTTTAACTCCAGTGTGAAAGCCGGCGGGCTTTCACACTGGAGCGGTGCGCTAGCAGGATGACAAAAAAAGTCCTGCTAGCAGCATCTTTGGAGCGGGATAGGAGCGGTGTGTTCACCGCTCCTATACCGCTCCCTCCCATTGATTAGAATGGGAGACCGCGGTAAAACCGCGGCAATACCGCCGCAAAGCGCCGCTACGGCGGCGCTCTGCGGGGGGGTGTTTAACCCTTTTTCGGCCGCTCGCGGGGGGTAAAACCGCACCGCGAGCGGCCGAAAACCGCGGTGAAAACGACGGTAAAGCAGCGCTAAATATAGCGCTGCTTTACCGTCACCGCGGCTCCCCGCCCCAGTGTGATAGGGGCCTTAGAGCAGGGAGATCTGCGCTGTCAGCAGAATGTGAAAAAAGAGCAGGCAGTAAAAAACAAACAAACAAAAAAAAAAAAAAGTGTGCAGTCCCCTCTAATCTATACTATGACGTCCTTTGGGTCTGGTGTGAATTTTGGGGGGGAACCTATAGCAAAAAAAAAAAAAAAAAAGAAAAGGAGTGGGGTCCCTGTTTTGGTCTTCCTGTTTTGGCTATGGGATAGGAAGTGAAGGGAAATCTCCCCAATAGGATTTAGGTTTACAGGGGTTATAACCCTCCCTTACACTACGGAAAAAAAGTTAGGTCTTTAGTTTAGTACTTTAAATATTCTTTTTATAGAAGAGATTGAAGTTTTATTATTTCAGTAGGAGTTAGGTCACATTGTCAATTTAAATACAAATCACAGTAAGCGGAGTTGCCTTTAGTGGACTTTAAAGGGAATCTGCAATGATAGAAATAAGGGCTGTCATTTCAGATTTTCTCTGCCTGGGTGTCTCCAGCCTCAACATTTTCTGAGCACCTTTCTCAGCATTTATTAGGTGAAGTAACTTGTGACCTGCATACCAGTTCTATCACTGACTTTAAAGGTCATAAAGACATAGGACTAGTAGATTGTATTCCCTTTGAAATATTTCACTTCAGTAGTAAGATAAAGCTAAGTGAAAATTCACTTTGCAAAGAATACCAAAAAAATGCTCTTTACCACGTGATCAGCCGCGTCCAATCATGACTGATGACGATGTAAACACGAAGAGCCTTTGATCGGCTTTTACCCACTCGCGTCTGACAGACGTGAGTAGAGGAGAGCCGATCGGCGGCTCTTCTGACAGGGGGGGGGGGGGGGTCTGTGCTGATTGTTTATCAGTGCGGCCCCCCCTCGGATGCCGCCCAGGACCACCATCATGCCGCCCAGGATCACCAGGATGGCCATCCACACTGGACCACCAGGTATGCCCCCCTAGACCACCAGGGAAATGCAAATCTGTGCCAAGGCAGCTGCCAATCAGTGCCCACTCACAATGCCTACCACTGCCACCAGGGATGCCTATCAGTGCCGCATATCAATGCCACGTATCAATGCCCATCAGTGCCCAGCAGTGCCGCCTATCAGTGCCCAGCAGTGCCGCCTTTCAGTGCCACCCATAAGTACCCATCTTTGCAGCCTTTCATTGCCCAGTGTCGCCTATCAGTGCCCACCAGTGCCACCCATGAGTGCCCATCAGTGCTGCATATCAGTGCCACCCACCAGTGCTGCATATCAGTGCCACCCACCAGTGCCGCATATCAGTGCCTATTGGCGGTTCCTGTCCGTGCCCGCTCATTGGTGCCACCTCATTGGTGCGGCCATATCAGTGAAGGAGAAAACTTACTTATTTACAAAATTTTATAACAGAAACAAAAGCAAAACTTTTATTTTTTTCAATTTTCGGTCTTTTTTTATTTGTTTAGCAAGAGGTGATCAAATACCACCAAAAGAAAAAGCTCTATTTGTGGGAACAAAATTATAAAAATTCTGTTTGGGTACAGTGTAGCATGACCGCGCAATTGTCATTTAAACAGCGATAGCGCAGAAAGCTGAAAATTGGATTGGGCAGGAAGGTGTATAAGTGCCCAGTATTGAAGTGGTTAAACAATAAGAGACTTAAAAAATACAAAAACAAACAACAAAACCTGCTGTCCAATGCTAGTGACAGACTGCAAGATGTGTGTAATTTTTTATTTTGCCCATAGTTCCCTTTAACAAGCAGAACAAACCTTTTTCTTCTGGTAACAGCTCGCCTTGCCAGCAGGCCGAAATAGAAAATCATCTGAAAATCGCGAACTCTGGAGGATGCGCCACAATTCTTCATCCACTTCCACAGCTTCACCTTCCTTTACAAGGAAACAAGAGGTACAACTCTATGATTAGATATTCTTAGCATTAAAAATATTATGTTGAACATTATCTTTTATATTTCAATATCTTGTTCATTTCCAAAACAGCTCAACAAAGTACAAAATAGTATAGTATTGGGGCTCATTCAGAGATAGGTATTGGTATATCATTCAGCAAATTAAATGGCACATATAAAGACACAAACTAATGCAGCTCCGTAATTATTAATACATCATGACATGTTTTTTTTAATGCAAACAGAGTAGGTAACTGATTTTACTTGGTATCAGCCTTTTTATTCTTTGTACAGGAGACCTCAGGGAGGGGGAAGATTGAAGAAGCACAAGAAGCCAAACAGATGTGCAAGGGATATGCTGATAGGAGGAGCGAGCAGAGTAACAGAGAGATTAACTTATCGATCTGCTGCTTCCCTTTTCACTATCCTGCCACTTGCTGAGGGAGGGACAAGACCTGTAAGTTTTACTGAACTACAGCCGAGAAAATCTAGATCTCCTCCCCTGGCTGACAGGGCCATTGCATAAATCTCAGAACTGGATGTACAGAAATACAAGTTATATGGCAGGTAAAACAGCAAATATGGGGGCGTGTCAAAGATGGCGACGTGAGCGGGTGCTTCTGCTCGAGCTCCACTGGGTCATTACCTTTTATCCAGATCCTGTTGGTCTAATTCTTCGATCCCCACGGCAAAACCACCTTGATGAGATGCAGATCATCGGGCGCATAGTTCGGTAAAGGGAAAAAGCAAAATTTCCGCCCGATTATAGAGGAATCGCCACCGCCGTCATCCCCCGCCAAGTGTAGTGCTCACATGGTCTCACCGACGGACCCCATGGAGTCGGCTGCCTCCCAGCCATGCTTACAGCCAAGATTGAGGCAGTGCAGATGGATGTCGGCCTATTGAGGCAAGACATGGACAAGCTCTGCACCAGAGTGACGGAGATGGAGCAGAGGGTCAGCCATACGGAGGACACTGTCACTGAACATAATGCAGCTCTTCGCTCTCTCCAAACCAAAGGCAATAGAGTAGAGTAAAGGGCTGAGGACGCAGAGAACCCAGGAGTAGGAGGAATAACCTCTGAATCGTGGGTCTGGCTGAATAGGCAGAAGGGGGGAATCCAACAAGTTTCGTGGAGGACATGCTGTGTACTCTCCTACCTGATGCTCACCTCTCTCCCTATTATGCTGTGGAACGGGCACACCGTGTCCCGCCTAAGCCCGAACCCCCATGAACTCCTTCGAGAACATTTATCCTCCAACTGTTTAACTTTAGAGACAGAGGTGAAATACTTCATGCCTCCAGAGTACTAGGAGAGTTGCACTTCAAGAACAACAGGCTGCTGATCTTCCCGGATTACTCGGTGGAAACGCAAAAACTCAGTGTTCTATTCCTGGCACACTTGAGAGTCCAGGATAAGGGGACGACTCGCTTTGTCACCTCGCCGAGAGAGGCTTCGGTCTGGCTTGAATCCCTGCCACCAATCCGCTGAACTGGGGAGGTGTGAGTTAATGGCTTTGGCCTTCGTGCAGCATTTGTATTAGGCTGATACTTGAGCCTAAGAGCCCAAGTTACTGGGCCTCACTAGCCTTACCTGATAGATGGGCCCTACCAACTGCCTGGTCGCCTCATTTGCACCTGTTGTGCCTTCTGGGAAAAGTCCTTGGAACTTACAGTGGTGTGAAAAAGTGTTTGTCCCCTTCCTCATTTCCTGTTCCTTTGCATGTTTGTCACACTTAAGTGTTTCGGAACATCAAACCAATTTAAACAATAGTCAAGGACAACACAAGTAAACACAAAATGCAATTTGTAAATGAAGGTGTTTATTATTAAAAGGTGAAAAAAAATCCAAACCATCATGGCCCTGTGTGAAAAAGTGATTGCCCCCTAAACCTAATAACTGGTTGGGCCACCCTTAGCAGCAACAACTGCAACCAAGCGTTTGCGATAACGTGCAATGAGGCTTTTACAGCGTCCTGGAGGAATTTTGGCCCACTCATCTTTGCAGAATTGTCCTAATTCAGTTACATTAGAGGGTTTTCGAGCATGAACGGCCTTTTTAAGGTCATACCACAACATCTCAATAGGATTCAGGTCAGGACTTTGGCTAGGCCACTCCAAAGTCTTCATTTTGTTTTTCTTCAGCCATTCGGTGGTGGACTTGCTGGTGTGTTTAGGATCATTGTCCTGCTGCAGAACCCAAGTTCGTTTCAGCTTGAGTACACGAACAGATGGTCGGACATTCTCCTTCAGGATCTCTTGGTAGACAGCAGAATTCATAGTTCCTTTTATCACGGCAAGTCTTCCAGGTCCTGAAGCAGCAAAACAGCCCCAGACCATCACACTACCACCACCATATTTTACTGTTGGTATAATGTTCTTTTTCTGAAATGCAGTGTTCCTTCTACGCCAGATATACTTGGACACACACCTTCCAAAGAGTTGAGTCCACTTTTGTCTCATCGGTCCACAGAATGTTGTCCCAAAAGTCTTGGGGATCATCAAGATGTGTTGTGGAGAAATTGAGACGAGCTTTGATGTTCTTTTTGCTCAGCAGTGGTTTTCTCCTTGGAACTCTGCCATGCAGGCCATTTTTGCCCAGTCTTTTCCTGATGGTGGAGGCATGAACGCTGACCTTAACTGAGGCAAGTGAGGCCTGCAGTTCCTTGGACGTTGTTGTGGGGTCTTTTGTGACCTCTTGGATGAGTCGTCGCTGCGCTCTTGGGTAATTTTGGGCGGCCGGCCACTCCTGGGAAGGTTCACCACTGTTCCATGTCTTCGCCATTTGTGGATAATGGCTCTCACTGTGGTTCGCTGGATTCCCAAAGCTTTGGAAATGGCTTTATAACCCTTTCCAGACTGATAGATCTCAATTACTTTCTTTCTCAATTGTTCCTGAATTTCTTTGGGTCTCGGCATGATGTGTAGCTTTTAAGGATCTTCTGGTGGACCTTACTGTGTCAAGCAGCTCCTATTTAAGTGATGCCTTGATTGTGAACAGGGTGGCAATAATCAGGCCTGGGTGTGGCTAGAGAAATTGAACTCAGGTGTGGACAACCACAGTTATAGTATGTTTTAACAAGGGGGGCAATCACTTTTTCACACAGGGCCATGATGGTTTGGATTTTTTTCACCTTTAATAATAAACACCTTCATTTACAAATTGCATTTTGTGTTTACTTGTGTTGTCCTTGACTATTGTTTAAATTGGTTTGATGTTCCGAAACACTTAAGTGTGACAAACATGCAAAGGAACAGGAAATGAGGAAGGGGGCAAACACTTTTTCACACCACTGTATATATATATATATATATATATACATACATATACACACACACACACACACCTCTTTATTTTGACAGTGTTCATTTATCTAAATTTTTTTAGAAATTCTCCTTGCATCTGCTCCTGATGAATGGATATAATTCCATGAAACACGTCAAGATTTTAGATGCTACATTCAGGTGTTTACAATGAGCTTTCAGATGTGTAGAACACGGATTCTTCATCTATTCTTACCAATGTTTGGACGGTTTCTGCCTATATTAATCATGTTGGGTTCTATTTTATATGAGATTATGGATTGATGAATTTTGCATATTGCAAGCCCTGTACCATTACCATGTTTGTTCACTTGTAACTATAGGAACTTATTTGTTATTAATTTTATACTTGCATGTGTGCCATGAGTATGTGCAATGTTACATGGAATAAATACATAGTGTCCTTGTTGCTTTCCTGCTGCATGCTTCATTTAAAGTCCCAACATTTGTCTTTTTGTATTTACCTGAAACCATGTTTATTAATTCAACATTACACTGTCTTTGTCTCTATTTCTTCTGGGTCCAGCAGTTCTGTCTATGGGCACTCACGTCCTATGATCCTAAACCCCATATCCCGTTCATTACCCATGTCTTCCCTTAACCTTTTGTCATGGAACACCAGGGGGCTGAATTCTCAGATAAAGAGATCCCTGGTGTTCCAATTTATTAAATCATACAACCCACACATATGTGTGCTTCAATAGACTCAACTGGTGGGTTGTAGAACCCTTGCTCTCAAAAAAACGTGAGTTGGCCACCACTATCACTCCACCTACTCTAATTTTGCGAGGGGTGTCAGTATTTTGGTGCTCAAAATGCTCCCCTTTAGACTCCTGGACTTTACCCTGGACCCGGATGGCAGATATGTAATTATTTATGCACAGATTCATTCTTTGAAGTGGATTATATTTGGTCTATACTTGCCATCACCAGCGTTCATAATGCTGCTAAACCAGATCATGGCTAAGATTGTGGAATATGCTACGACAACACTGTCACCTTGGGTGACTTAAATTTGGTTCCTGATTCGGGTATGGACAGGCTGATGGTGCCGTATACTTTGGGTTGGAAGCTTGGGCAGAAACGTATGGTATGACAAACGTGTGGCGGTGGAGACATCCTCAGTCTCGAGCCTTCACTTGTCATTCTGCTTCCCACAACACATTCTCCCGCATAGACCTAATCTTCGCTGTCCTGCTTGTCCTGCCTAGAATCACTGATTTAAGATACTGCCTTGGGGTATATCGAACCATGCACCGTTACTTTTGAGCATAGATCTTTCTGTCAGCCCTTCAGATAAATTGTGGAGGCTTTCTAGATTTTGGGTCTCAGATGTGGCGGTGGATGCACAGTGCCAGGAGGTAATGAGGGGTTACTGAACCACTAACCCGGGTTCGGCTAACAGTGTGGGACACCTTTAAGGCATACATGAGGGGGCAATACCAGACCATCATTGCTAAGACTCGTATAGAGAGGGGGGCAGACTTGGTCAGGGTTGAGAGGGAAGCGAGTGCCCAGGAAGCTTTATATGTTAGTACTCGTGATCCCCAACAGTATGACCGGCTACAATCTCAGACCAGAGAGGTGCTTCACCTTCGCACATCTCTCGCTCAGAAGAAGCCATTAGCTCAGTCTCAAAGTATTTTCGAACAGGGAGAGAGATCGGGGAGGTTGCTGGCTTGCCTATCCAAGGAGCAGTCGGCAGGGATTTGTATTCCTTATACCCTTGGACCTACTGGTGACCTTCTTTATGCCCCTGACGAGATAAATATATGTTTTGTCTCATTCTATCAATCACTTTATAGTTATAGGGCGACCTACAGGGCAGGAGAGTTGACATCTTACTTAGAGGATATAGACATTCCGGTTCTGACTTCGACCTACCGTAACAAATTGGACGAGCCCATCACGGTGGAGGAAATTCTGAAGGTGCTTAAGACACTACAGTTTGGTAGGACTCCTGGACCTGACGGCATTCCTGTAGAACAGGAACAGGACTACAAACAGTCTGCTGAGGAACTAGCCCCCAGACTACACACACTGCTAACTGAGTCGTTGCGAACAGAGGCACTCCCAAATTCCATGGGAGAAGCGATAATAGGGGTGATCCCCAAGCCAGGGAAGGCCCCCTCTGTATGCTCCTCATACAGCCCTATATCCCTATTAAACGTGGATGCAAAGCTGCTATCCAAGGTCCTTGCTAATAGACCGAACACAGTCATAACTGCATTGATTCACCCAGATCAGACAGGGTTTATGCCAAGACGAGGGACAGACATCAACATTAGAAGGCTCTTTACTCATATTGCTATGGCACAACCTGGCTCGGCGGGAGTGGTGGCCTCTCTAGATGTGGAGAAGGCCTTTGATTCCATGGAGTGGGGGTACCTGTGAGAAGTCCTCTCCAAATTTGAATTTGGTCCTAGGTTTAAGTCCTGGCTACGAATGCTATATGCTAACCCACTAGCGAGAATCTGCACCAATGGTAATCTATCAGACTCTTTCTCTCTAGGGCGTGGGATGCGACAGGGGTGTTCCCTATCCCCAGGACTATTCGCCCTGGTTTTAGAATCTCTTGCTATCCTTATAAGAGCAGACAGGGGGGTAAGAGGTATCATGGTGAGTCCAATAGAGGACTGTCTCTCTACGCAGACGACACCCTACTTTACCTTGCGAATGCCTCATCATCTCTCCACTCCGTGCTGGCCCTATTTGATCAATTCAGCCGCATCTCGGGTATTCGTATAAATTGGGACAAGTCCGTACTGTTCCCACTGCACCCCTCGGTCCCTCATGTTGACACACATACACCCCTCCAGTGGGTGGATGAATTCACTTATCTGTGGATTAGGGTGAGCAGCAAAACGTATGATTATATAGAGAAAAATATACACCCCCTTATGACACAACTTACTGCCAAATGTTCAGCTTGGCACACTCTCCCGCTGACACCAGTAGGCAGGGTCAATTTACAAAAAATTATATACCTACCCATATTTTTATAATTCCCCATCGCATATCCCTAAAGCCTTCTTTAGATGGCTGGAGGGAATACTGGTTTTCTTTGTCTGTGCTGGGAGACCCCCCAGGGTGGCAAAGCGCATACTGTACCTTCCCTTATCAAATGGTGGACTGGCCCTCCCAAATTTCCAACTATACTACTGGGTGCGGTGGTGGTTCTCCCAGCCCAGACAGAATCCACCTGTCACGTTTCGGGGAGTGAAGGCCCACCCCTCAATAGCCTCCATGAAAACCACAATAAGGGTTTGTCAGGATGCTAGGGCGATATATAGGAAACCTTCTCATGTATCCCCACACACACACCCCTTTGGTGAAATCCCTTGCTACCTTACCTGGACACTGTCCCGGACCCTTCACTGTGGGCTAAGAAGGGGATTACTACTTTGAAACAAGTGATCATGAATGGTAGACTCATGCCTTTTCAGGAGTTAAGGCACTTATACTCGAGACCTGGATCCTTTAAGTTTAGCTAATGGCAGTTGCGGCATGCTTTTGGGGCACAGTTTGTAGAACCGGTGGTCCTTGAGTCAGATTCCATTGAGCGCATTCTAACCTCTAGTGTGATGGGGAAACCTTTATCCTCCCTGCTCTTTGGATAGATGGAGGACAGATATCCTGACCTTTGATAACGAAGATTGGGAAGACTGTTTCCTCTTTTATTCCCTCCACGATTGCAGACAAAGAGTCATACAACCTGACCATTATCAGGGTTATAGTTGTAATCAGGTCTTGTATGGTATTTAACTGGGGATTACATCCCCTATAGGAATAAATGTTAATCTGTGAATATTTTATCATGCACTTTGATGGATGTTTAATGCCAAATGTTTTATAATGCTGATTTGTTTAATAAATCTTTCTGTTAAAAAAAAAAAAAAACAGCAAATATGTATTTCATCTGTGTATGTAGCTGTTACCTTCCTAAACTATTCAATTGATTAATACGAAATGAGACAGGCGTGTTAATAGAAGGTAATAGTTAATGTTAATAACCTGTATCATTCGCCCAACTCATAGAAAGATTTAGTTGGTAGGGATTGACGGGTCTTCAGTGTAGTCTAAAGCCAATTAACCAATACATGGAGCATATACTAACTCAATACAAATAGTGTCCTTGGTCAGAATCAAATCTAAGACCCCAGCAATGTAAGGGCTCTTTCACACGAACGGTCCGTATTTCATCCATCTGTTATCGGATGAAAAACGGACATATATGTATCCCTATGGGATAGCCGGTGTCAGCGGATGAGCATCCGCTGACACCCCTGAACTCGTCCGTGTCCGCTATGCTCCGTTTCTGCAGACGGAGGAAAACCCTATTTTTTCATCCGTCGGGTCCGTCGTTACCCGATCTCCCATAGGGGAGAGCGGCGCTCTGACAGGTCCGTCCCTGCGCTGTGTGCAGAGACGGACCTGTCATCTTCCTGCACAGCGGAGATCGCTCCGGCGATCCCCGCTGAGCAAGCGGCTATCCACGGGGCGGATCTGCACTGATCCGCCCCGTGTGAAAGAGCCCTTAGGCAAGAGTGCTAATTACTGCCCGTATGAGGAGCTAAGGAGTGGAGCATGGGGGTGTCTTTCTACACTCAGGTGTTCTCAAATCGGCAAGCTCTTATATTTGGAGACCTGCGATCAGCACTCAGGCCTTTTAAATGGTGATATAATGCTGTATGTAAGAAGATCTAAAGAGAGACATGGAAATAAAGAGTTCACCTGGCTGACACTTCCATTGTGCCATGCCAAAAAAAAAAAATATATAATATTAATAACATATTTCACACAATTGCATTAAATATACAGTGGGTTACCTTAAAAGTGACGTTTGCATCAAACTGCATTTCACTCTCACAGCCCGTGATTCCTCCATTATAAATAACCTGACCTTTTTCCTTTACAGAGGCCCCAAGGAGCTTGAAGAGGCGAAATGTAGCAGAGACAAACTTGTAGTCACCTTAAACATAGACATAAGACAGAATAGGTCACGTAATAAAATGAAAAATTCTCACATATTTTTCATATCATAGAAAAGCTTTTGTTCCTGAAAGGCAATAGAGTTTGATCGCAGTAAGCTGGCTGTAGATAAAGGAGGGAAACCAGAAATACAGACATGGCCAATCTTTCCTTCTTCTCAATTAGAAGAGGGAAGGCGCCCTGGTTCACATTGGTGCGATTTGGCATGCGATTTGATATGTTAAATCGCATGCCAAATCAGCGGCAATTTCCGGCAATGGCACCGTCCTAATCGGTGCGACACCACATTTGCAGCGGCGCACTGATTTCCAAAAGTAGAAACCCACACAGATGTCTCCGAAATCGTCCCCCTCATGCGGGAATGAAATCGTTCATTCAGCTGAACTCGTACGATTTCATTCCCACAGTGTGAACCTAGGTGGAAGGTGATAAACACGTGTACCATGGTTTGTTGGTAGCGCCCCGTCCATTAGGGGCCCCCACTCTCCACGCCACCCCCTATATGCAACGGATAGATTCTTGCATAGCATGAATCTATCCACGGCCGCCGCGGCCACCTCCTATTCTTGAATGTGAATCTTGAATGTTGCTAATAGATTCCACCATCCAACACCTCATGCAACAGTGCCACCACCAACAGTAGAATTATCTGCTTACCAGCTCCAGATGATCCCTCATTACAAGGGATCATTCAACGCCTTTGGCATAAACACAGCCCTGGCCTTTCTCCTGTTTATACGGCTCCCCTGTGCTCTTGGTGTCACTTATTTGATTGAATAAACGGTACACCCAAAAGATAACAGGCTCCACATGGTGTAAAATCTTTTAAACATTTATTGTAGTAAAAATTATGAACTTACATCAAGGTAAAATTGTAAACGCCTAAAATTTGGTGTGCCGGCTGGCGCACAACCAAAACAACCTGTCCTTCGAGGACACAAGGGTAATGGTGACATCAGCGTGTTACCATATTTGTTTTTTTATTACATTTTCTTTTTGGGGGTAACGATTGACTTCCTGTGGCTAATATTCTCTGTAGGGCCGGCTTCACACTGGGGCGGTGACGGTAAAGCAGCGCTATATTTAGCGCTGCTTTACCGTCGTTTTAGCCGCGGTATGCGGCCGCTAGCGGGGTGGTTTTAACCCCCGCTAGCGCCCGAAAAAGGGTTAAAAACCTCCGCAAAGCGGCGCTGCAGCGGCACTTTGCCGGCGGTATCCCCGCGGTGTCCCATTGATTTCAATGGGTAGGAGCGGTATAGGAGCGGTGAATGCTGCTAGCAGGACTTTTTTTACCGTCCTGCTAGCGCACCGCCCTGATGGCTTTCACACTGGAGTGAAAGGACCAGCTTTTTTCAGGAGCTACACAGACGCTATTTTTAGCGCTGTAGCTCCTGAAAAACGCCCCAGTGTGAAAGCACCCTTAGGGAACAGCCTTTTTAATTACTTATCAGCTAAACTGTTTCAGCTCACTAGTCTCCCTCCTGTGGTCAGGATGCAAATGACTTTTGAGGTAATGATGCCCCTCTGTTGATTATTAATTTGTTTTTAAGACGGGTGTATGATGTGCTTCCCTATACACTGATTAAGTCCAGCTTCTTGGGATGATGCGCTTGCGAGAGAGATTGACGTCACCTGCAGCCATCTCCTCATGCTGACTCCATGTGGTTTTATGTGACAGAACGCTTTTTTGCTGGCACTTAATGGAAGTGCCTTGTATGTAAGTGTGATTCTTCTTTTTTATCATATTAAATACATGCCAGCAAAGAGCAGTAGATATTTCCGGTGATCCATGTGCTTTGCACTCTGAAGAGGTTTATCGCTACTCTCCAGGATTTTCCCTGTAAGGGAAAGCCCTTTTGACCCTTTGTTGACTCAGGGGTCCTATTATTGAGGTGAGCGGCAAAGAGTGTCTTCTGGTGGAGGTCACACTTCTGGCACCGATTTTCAGTCTTCATTGATGCACATTGTCACTTTTTGGAATCCTGATTTCTATATGAACTTTTTATGATTTTTTCCTTTCCAATAACTATATCTTTCATGTATTGATTTACTGGATGAGGAGATGTATTAATTGTGATATTTAGCACTGCACTATTCTTTGTTCTATTTTATATGATTACTATTTATATATTCTAAAATTGTACCATAGCCATCATTACTCAAGTGCGTCACAATTGGTGACATATCTCTGCCAGAATTCAGACTTCCACCCAAATGCCACGCCTCTAAAAAATCAGATGGCAGTGTAGAACTGCCCTGAGGGGGCTTCCATGATGTAAATTAAACATACGGCTGAGGGGTCCAGGTGATAGTGATGCTGTTGCTATGGGTCAGAGTATTAGATAACTCTTTGAGAAACACAAAAAGCTGTCAAGTCATTCTACCCAATGGTACCTGTAACAGACCCTGTCCTACACTCTGCTTGAGTGCTTCTGTCAGTACACTGCTTCCTCCAATCTGGACCTTCAGATATCAGATTCTACAGACGAATATTGTAACCAGAACCAGGCAAAACTAGCTCAGTTACACAGCTTGAACATGGAGCTGTTTATTGAAACACATGTAACAGATATCCACTCAGGGACAATGAGTCTTGGGGGCGGGGTAAACTGTCCAATCAGCAATAAGGAACACAAATACCAATATCCATCCCATAATACATTTCTCACAAGGCAGACACAAACAATAGAACAATGGAATACAGCCACACCCCAAACGACCCAGAAAACAGTCCACAACAGTATGAGACAATATATATATATATATATATATATATATATATATATATATATATATATATATATATATATATATATACACACACATACACATATGCACACATACACACAATATTCCAGTGTGGTTGTACAAAGGATACTTCTTCATACAAGCATATGGTACAGCAGACACATATCAGGGATATGAAATGTTGGGTTTACATACTCTTTAAAATCAGCTTCACAATGCACAATGTCAAAGTAATATAATAAACACAGCAGACCCACCAATAATTTCTTCCAGGTCCTTGTTATTCACTGTTATGTAACTGGAGGTGACTAGCCGTGGGGGGCTGAAACCAATTTCTTCTGCAATCTGATAAAGTTCTTCCCAGCAGAGCGCACCACTAATACATTCTCCTGTATAAAGACAAAAAAAGGCAACCTTTAGTCCCTTCCCTTTGTGTTCTGTTAGAATCAACCCAAACCACTACACTGGCCAAAGTACAAAATTTATTGATGAACAGCATCCCCCCTCACCCCTATTTTTCTTTCCTATTTCTTCCCTACCCCATGATTGGGTATATACTTATTTAAGCATTTATAAAAAAAAGAAAAAGAAAAAAGGGGGTCGCTTGCTTGGTTCCCAGGATGTAAGAATGGAAACTGGAACCTGAGATTTCTGTTACTGAAATGTCTACTTTAGCTTTACCAACGTCTAGGGCCCCAGTGCCTTGTCTTTATTGTGTCTCCGATTTGTAATTTGTATGTTGGCTTGTTCATTTTATATTTGTGTACTACTTCTCCCCAAAATAAAGCATTTATTAAAGAATGCTCAGCATGCACCAATGCTGCCCCGGGGTCCCTAATTATTAATAGACCAGTTTCTGAAGGGAGAGCAATGCGAGAACATGAAGCAGCCAACTTGATTACTAATAGTTCTCCCTTTTTGCAGTATTTTTATAGGGTTTAAAGGAAAATAATACTTTTTTTTTAGGTTATTTCAATATTTTTGACATATAGTGCTGTGGCCCAGCCCACCCCCTGCTCTCTCCTCATTGGCTCACTGGATGTAAGTGACAGCAGTAGGAGCCAATGGCTTCTGCTGTTGCTGTTGTGAGACCCACACTGGATCAAGAGGGGGCTCAGGTGAGTTTAAGGGAAGGGCTGTGGGGGGAGCAACACACAGGAGGTTTTTTACCTTCATGCATGAAGATAAAAAAAAAACAGCCTTTAATCACTTTAAGCAGCGTGTATACTCTGAGCTCCCCTGCCATTCAAGCCTATTTCATACGAACAACTAACTGCTTTTTGAGCCTGTAGAACAGGGGTCTTCAAACTACGGCCCTCCAGTTGTTCAGGAACTACAATTCCCATCATGCCTAGTCATGTCTTTGAATGTCAGAGTTTTACAATGCCTCATGGGATGTATAGTTCTGCAACAGCTGGAGGGCTGTAGCTTGCGGATCCCTGCTGTAGAATAATACTGTTTTGTTTAGTCTTGGAGCTTGCCACTTGCAAGTTGTAAATGTGAAATAATCATATGTCGTATTTCATACTTATCTGATTAAAAAGATTTTTATTTTGTAACATTTAACACAAAAGAAGACATAGAAAGTATACATTTTCTTTATGACAACTAGGTCCTGTTCTATTTACCGTATATACTCGAGTATAGGCCGTCCCGAGTATAAGCCGAGGCCCCTGATTTACCACAAAAAAATGGGAAAAGTTAATGACCCGTGTATAAGCCGAGGGGGGGAAATGGAGCAGCTACTGTAAGTGGAAAAGTGTCACCAAATGCCCATCTACATGTCCCCTGTGTCCTATACAACCCCCCCTGTGTCCCCAGTGCAGCCTACCTGTGACAGATCGATCCGGTGTCCCGCGTCCCTCGGGGGCCGCTGTCCCTCGGTGTCCGGTGTCCGGTGTGCGGTGCGCGGTGCGCGGTGTCCGGTGTCCGGTGTGCGGTGTCCGGTGTGCGGTGTCCCTCGTACGCGCTGAGGCTCCAGGCGCCATTGCCGGTTTGAAAGCCGCGCCTCCTCCTCCTCCTCGTCCGTGATAGGAGGAACACTCGGTTTTCCAAGCAGTCATGTGCAGTGTTCCGCCTATCACGGATATTCTATCATCCTCGTCCATGAGATGATAATGAGAGAACATCCGTGATAGGCGGAACACTGCGCTGCTGGGAAAATTAGTGTCCGCCTATCACGGACGGGCGGGAGGAGGCGGCGCGTCTTTTGAACAGTGCCGTCTGTCTACATGACAAGCTGTTCATGTAGGCAGACCGCACTGACTCGAGTATAAGCCGAGAAGGGGACTTTCAGCCCTAAAAAAAAGGGCTGAAAATCTCGGCTTATACTCGAGTATATACGGTAATCTATATGTAAGTGATATAACTAAAGTTTTTTTGGGCAAAGTATGTCTTTTTACTGATGACACAAAGGTGTGTAATAGGGTTGGTATCCCTGGAGGTGTCTGTAACATGTAACATAATTTGGCATTGCTGGAAGATTGGTCAAATCAGTGGAAACTGCAGTTCAATGTTTCTAAATGTAAAATAATGCACTTAGGGAAAAAGAATCCCGAGAGAGTACAACATTCGGGGTACAGTTTTGGTCAGCACTACAGAGGAAAAAGATTTGGGGGTGCTTATTTCAGATGATTGCAAAATGAGCAAACAGTGTGACCAGGCAGTGGGAAAAGTGAATAAAATTCTAGGATGCCTCACTAGAGGGATCACCAGCAAGAGAAAGGAGGTTCTGATTTCCCTATCCAGAGCTTTAGTAAGACCTAATTTAGAATATTGTGTCCAGTTCTTGAGACCTCACTTCCAGAAAGATATTGATGAGATGGAACGAGTCCAGAGACAGGTAACAAAAATGGTAAAAGGTCTGGGGGATAAAACATATTAAGAGCGACTTCAGGAACTTAAAGTGGATGTAAACCCCCCAAATTTTTTTTTTTTATGTCATAATGTAGAGAATAAGATTTCCTTTCATTTTAGCCCAGTCTTACCACACAGATTTACGCCAGCCCTGAGAAATCCTCTTTTATTGTTCAGTTAGAAAGATCTTGACAAAGTGCTAAAAACTTTGTCAAAAACGCCCCTTGCTGTGAGTGACAGGCGATTTACATATCTCATGCACTAGCCCGAGACAGGCAAAGACCGCAGATCCACAGACCAGAGTGAAAATAAATTTATGAGTGAACAGCAAGAAGAATATAGGGGAGATGTATGTAGTCAGAGCTGGGCAGAGTAGAACATGCAGTGATCTGATGATTGTTATAGTGCAGTGTGTGCGTTTCTGAGGATACATTGATCACAGGATTTGTTATGTGGGGGAGGGGTGGATTTCTCACTTTTTATAATTACACAGGATGTGCCTCTCTTAGGCTAGTGCATGAGATATGTAAATCACCTGTCACTCACAGTAAGGGGGCGTTTTTGACAAAGTTTTTAGAACTTTGTCAAGATCTTTCTAACTGAACAATAAAAGAGGATTTCTCCCAGAATGTTTTGGGTTTACATCCACTTTAATGTAATGTACAGTCTGGAGGAAAGAAGGGAAGGGGAGACATGATTGAAACCTTTAAATACATCAAGAGGGTGAATAAGGTTCAGGCAGTTTTTTCAATATGAAACCAAAACACTGGGACATGACCTCAAAATAACTGAAGGAAAGTTCAAAACTAAATTTAGAATGTATTATTTTTGTGAAAGGATAGTTGATGCTTGGAATAAACTTCCAGCAGAGGTAGTGAGACAGTCAACAGTAAATGGCTTCAAATATACTTGGGATAAACATAAAATCTATACAAAAAAAACATAAATTTTTTTTTTTTTTTTTAAATGGACAGACTTGGACTACTCTGTCTTTTTCTGCCGTGACTTTTCTATGTTTCTACAACACTGCATACACAGTTGGAAAAATAAATGTTCCACTTCAAGGAATAAATAAGGAAAGCTAGTGAAGGGCAGACACTTGTAGATAATGGTGAAGGACAACATACAACAGTAGTGTGATAACAGTGGAGACTGTGTGAGCCTCCTCTGTTTAACAAAGAGTGTACAGTACATTTATAAATGGATATTTGTTTTATTGCAACTGGATATAAAAAGAAGTCTTCCACTAGTGTCAGCCTATGGGCCACAATAAGATAGAACAAGAGGAGACATGCCAATACATGGGATAATTATCTATATCTATAACGTCATTGTTAAAGCGTATCTAAAGCCAAAAATATATATATTGTATTCTACCAGTCCTTAGATGCAGCGACTCCATGCGTTTCCTGCCAGTACCATACTCCTTGTCCTAGTATGATATTGTTCATTCACCTTACTGTATCAGGATGACAAAAACTGTCATCCTGCTCATGATACAGACAGGCATGGTCCTGTACATCTCAGTACACTTTAACTGATAACCGTGTAGCACAGGATGTTATAAGCTGAACAGATTTCTACCAAGACTAACAAGTATTTTTTGCATTTATGAAGCAGGTATAACAAAATGTTTTCAAATAACGTGCCAAAATAAGAAATAACATTTACTGCAAACCTGCCAATACAAATTGTTTATACCGTTCCCAAAATGATATAAAATAAATACATTTTTCAAGACTTGGTCTGTAGGACTCGAATTACATAAAGCTTTGAGTCTTTGGGCAAATAGTACACATCTGAAAATGGATGAGAGGTTGACATGAGAAAAGAACAGCAAAAGGTCAACAACTAATTGGATGGGGATCCTAGCTTTACAGGAACATTTACAACCAAGCATTAACCAAATCACAATCAAAGGACACCTATAGCCTTTTATAAATGTCTCAAAAAATATACATGCAAAGAAGATCAAGTTAAAGGGTGAAGTTCTGCTTTATATATTCCCTCCTCTACTACATTTGGCACATGATAATTTTTTTGTGGGGAGCGGGTACTTAGTTTTGATAGGTACCCGCTCCCACTTGCGCTTGGATCACCTAGGCCAGTGATGGCAAACCTTGGCCCCCCAGATGTTTTGGAACTACATTTCCCATGATGCTCAACTACAATGCAGAGTGTGTGAGCATTATGGGAAATTTAGTTTGAAAACATCTGGGGTGTCAAGGTTTGCCATCACTGACCTAGGCGATCCAAGGGGAAGTTCAGCCCCACCCCATCTTTGCCCACAGTCTTCTGGGACACGTCACAGGTCCCAGAAGGCTGCGGGACCATTCACAAAGCGCAGCACAGATTGTGCATGCGCAATGGGAAGCTGTGAAGCCACAAGGAGTCACAGCCAGTTTCTTACAGTAAACATGCAACAGGGACCCAAAGACCAGTGAAGAACCAGCCCTGCTGAGGATGGCACTGAATCCCTGGACAGGTAAGTGTCCTTTTATTAACAGTCAGTAGCTACAGTATTTGTAGCTGCTGACTTTTATTTTTTTCTTTCTAGGGTGAAGATCCTGTTTAATAGAAACTAGTGTATCAATATGTTTTAAATATCAAACTCCAGTTGAGAACTACAGTAAATATGTACTTACCACTTAAGTATGCAAAGCACAATATTACATTTTTCTAAAGTGTCTGAAAATCTAGTTCAAATGCAGCTCCAGTGCTCCTTTTTGTGGCCAGTAATCTTCAAAAGACGCTGAGCTATAGGAGAGTTTTCCTTCTTATTTGTCACCCTGCTGCCAAGACTATATTTCCTAGTACTGTACACCATGGCATTGATGTGCTTATAGGTCAAGATTATATCAATCAGCCAGGTGGGTGAGCCTGGGGTTGTTGGGTCTGGATTGAAGAGCCCTTCTGAGCCCAGTCCAGCTTGGGTTGTGCTTCCCAAGATTAATATGCTCTGTTGTACCAGAAAGCTGCATGTTGGCAGCACTACTTTACTAGTGTCAGGGAAGCAGGGAAGAGACTCTTACTGTACATTTATGGGTGTGTTACCCTCTACAAGAAGCATGTAACACAGGAAAAATGTAGAAATAATACATTTGACAATATTTCTATGTACAGTGTTTTTCATGTGTGCTGGGGTTCTGCTTTAATGTATTAATCTAGGGTGCTAGGCTGAGAACTGATGAAAATAGCTTCTTTACAGGTAATATCCCAGATTTTATAGCTCAATGTGCAGAAATTATATTTGACAATATAATAATGAATACACCATTGGTATGGTGCACTTACCCCATAGAACTTTGTTTTGCTTTAATTCACTGGGAATTTGCTTATCAGAGTAGACATCACTAAAGTACATCTCTCCACCATCCTGTAAAACACAACGTTCTTTTAAATGCGGTAACATTGAGGACTGCAGATAAAATTAAAAATATTCCCTCTGTTTGGGATATGATAGACTATCTCACAAGGTAGAATATTCTGCATCCAGAATGAGAGGAATTTTTCTGTTTATTTTTAGCATACCGAGACTACATCATTCTAGATTACTGGAAATGTCCACAATAGAAGGGCCAAAATAATTTGTTATGTCTCACCTCCACTATTGCAACTCCTTCCTCAGTGGTGTATCTCTACACATGCTATTCCCCTTCAGTCTATCACAAACACTGCTGCCAGACTTCTTCACCATACCTACTGCTCTGTGGATTCCACTCTTCTCTCTGCCAATCCCTCCACTGGCTTCCAAGAAGCTCACTCAATAAATAAAATTCAAAATATTAACAACATACAAAGCCATCCACAACTCTACTCCCAGCTAAATCACCAAACTCAGCTCAAAATCAAAACTGTCCTTTTTGCTCCTCCCAAGACCTCCTGCTCTCTCATCCCCCCCCCCCCCCCCATGCACATCTCCAGGACTTCTCCATCTATCTCCCATCCTCTGAAATGCCCTACCCCAACCTGTATTATTTCAGCCCTAACAAAATGCATTGATAATGAAAATCACTGTTTTCTAACAGATTCAGAGAAAATTGACAGATTCTAACAGATTCAAAAAGGTATAGGCAAGAGAAATTATACACCTACCTCAACTTTTCCTGCCTCTCTCATATTCCAATCCAAGGCCTGATATTGGTTAAAATAACAATACAAATGTAGTAGAAAATTATAACTACCGTGCCCTCCTTTTGAAATGCTAGTTGCTTGTCTGACATGTTAACTCTCTGGGTTTATTAATTTGAGTAAACAACCATAACCTGGTTAGCACCCAGTGAATTCAAAGTTCCCCATTTGCATCTTTGTTCCCAGTCAGTAACTCAAAATGTTTTGAAGCCAATGGACCACCATGGCAGTAGAGGAGGTCAGCAGAGACAGAATACACAGAAGAACATTTATTAAGCAAATTGGCAACAAATTTGGGCTAGGTTCACACTAGTGCAGCTGCCACTTGATCCAATTTTCAGTGTCAGTCCCAGGCCAGGGTTGTGGAGAAGAGGTCCTTGTCGTCATCAACCTGGGGACAAGATACTTTCCCAGGAAGGGGTCCCCCCCATGTTAAGGGCATTTTTGGGGGGACCTCACGCCATTTTATTTTATTTTGACATGAGGTCCATCTTAAAATCTATACCAGACCAAAAGGGCCTGATTTGGATAATGGAGAAATCCCCTCACCATTTTTTTTCAGAATTGCTGAGTGACAACTGAATGGGCAGGGCAGGAATGAGTCACTCATTGATAGGATGGCTGTGGGGCCGGCTTCCTAACAACCTACACAAAACCCTGCCAAAAAGGCACTAAAAACGCATTTACATGCGATTTACATGCGTTTTGGTGCCTTTTTCCATTGAAGTCTATAGGGTCAAAATCGTGCTGCAAACAGCACCAAAGAAGCAACTGTATCTTTTCCAAAAACATGCTGCAGCTACACTGCATTGATTTTAACAGGCACCATGGAAAATGTGATTATAATTGTCATGCAATGCTGTGCGACAGCAGTCACCTCTGAAATCACACTAGTGTGAACGGGGCTTCAGGCTTGTTATCAGGCTGGGTATACAATAAGAGTTTTCTTTTTTGTTCGGCCTGCGGGTTGAGCAAAAGAAACTGACAGATTTCTGCATCCACACA
Source organism: Lithobates sylvaticus (assembly GCA_028564925.1). Taxonomy (NCBI): domain Eukaryota; kingdom Metazoa; phylum Chordata; class Amphibia; order Anura; family Ranidae; genus Lithobates; species Lithobates sylvaticus. The sequence goes on from CM053036.1 coordinate 76,726,148, forward strand.
AGTGATAATGAAGCGCTGTGTAAATTAAATGTGACAGACTTGCAAAGTTCTGCATCAGCTTAACCACTGGAGATGATACAAATTTCCATCAAGATGCCACAGATTTTTACTCAAAACAGACAAAAAAATAAAAAGTGGTAAGCAGCAGGTTCATTCTGTCTCCGAGCTATTTTAATAAAGATGATGGAGAATTGAAAGCAGTATAATAAATTAGTTTCAGATCTGTTCCCATGCTTCTAACATTGCCTAGCTGTGCAACAGAATTGATAAAATGTTCATCTTTTTTCGTCATCAGATTCCTATGAAGGGAAAATATAATGCTTTTTGAACATTTCTATTAAATATTTACACACATACTATATTACCTTTAGCACTCGATAAGCTTCTCTTAGTACAGCTTTCTTATCCGGAGAGAGGTTTACGACACAGTTGGATCTGTCATAAAGCAAACATACATCTGTAAGACTATCAAGACAGAAATCCCCTCATTAGCATACAAGGCAGGATCCAAATCTTGAGATCTTTAACTCTTTGCTAGAACAGACAATGTTCAAATCTAGTTTACATCTGATAATAAGATCTGTCAGCACAGTACGGACAGGCTTAAAGAATGACTAAACATTCAGCAATTACAGTAAAACCTTGGTTTGAGAGTGTTCTGCAAGACAAGCAAAACGTTTAAATAAATTGTGACTTGATATACAAGTAGCATCACGTCACAACTGCATCCACAAATGGAAGCCTGCACAAAGGGGATTAGAAGCAAAATCCAGCAGGAGATTCAGAGTACAAAAGAGAAGAGAGGCACATCGAAGTGTAGCAATATGGTTACATTTAATAAAAGGTACAAAATTTAGCAACATATTGCTACACTAATGCCGCGTACACACGGTCGGAAACAGTCCGATGGGAGCTTTTCATCGGATTTTCCGACCGTGTGTATGCCCATCTGTCTTTTTCTGTCGGAATTTCCGACAGACTTTGGATTGAGAACCTGCTCTTAATTTTTCCGACGGAAAACCTTCTATCGGATTTTCCGATCGTGTGTATGCAATTCCGACACGCAAAATTTCGACGCATGCTCGGAAACAATTTGACGCATGCTCAGAAGCATTAAACTTCCCTTTTATAGTGCCGTCGAACGTTTTTAAGGCGTGGTGTTATTGACCGTCGGAACTTGGTGTGACCGTGTGTAGGCAAGACAGTTTGAGCGAAATTCCGTCGGAATTCCGACGGGAAAACCATCAGTGCTTTTTCCGACGAGACGTCCGACCGCGTGTACGCGGCATTAGAGGTGCCTCGGTTCTCTTTTATACTCTGTATCTCCTGATGGATTTTGCTTCTAATCCCCTTTGTGGAGGCTTCCATTTGTGGATGCACTTTTTTTTCGGTTACACAACCTGGTCACATTGCTATAATCTTTTTATATGGACTATAAACTGAAGGACCTATGAATAAATGGTTGTGGAACAAATCATCTGAGTTTCCATTATTTCTTATGGAGAAATTTGCTTTGATATACAAGTGCTTTGGATTACAAGCATGTTTCTGGAATGGATAAATCTCGCAGTTCAAGGTTTTATTGCATCTCATTCTCTTTTAGCAGGGTCCACAATAAACAAACAATCTATAGCAGGGGTTGGCACCCCTGGTGTGCATGACAGACATGGCCCATGTCTGCATTTATGACAGCACGCGAGACAGGTTGTCAACTTTCCTTATTGTTGAAAGTACGTTGGGTGAAATATCCAGTGGTTCCACGCTGAAACACAGAATCCACCACTGCCACTAGTGGTTGGTTGGTTGCTTGGATCACCCAGTGTCTTTGCAACCAGTGACGTGCTTACCTTGCCTCCATGCCCCAGCATTTAGAGCAGGACGACAGAACTTTCTCCCACAGACCTGCATAGACCATCCCAGTGCCCCGCCTCCCAGTTTCTACATGTCCTGCACGGAGAAGGAACAGTCCCTGATGTAAGGTGGGGATGGAATGCTGGGGATCCGACTCGAGACTCTGATTTAATGTAGGAAAGACTCTGGGGACCCTGATTTATGTGGAAGGTCTCTTGGGACACTGATGTGAGGGGGGAAATGTGGGGCCCCTGATTTAATGGGGGGGGGGGGCTTTGGGAACCTTGATGAAGGTGTGGAGAGTCTCTGGGACCCTAATGTAATTGTGGATGACCTATAGGCAGTGTTAATTTCATCGACTAAAAAATTTTAGTCGACTAAGATACGACTAAAACTAAAATGGCAATTTAGTCAAAAGACTAAAACTAAATTGAAATTTGACGTCAAAGTGAACACTGGTCTGTAGTGCATGTTCATACCTCAATACCATAAATAATAACATATTTGATTTTTCACTCCAGCAGTATATAATGAGTTTGGAAATTATAGAGAAAGGCTTAAATAATGCATAACAATTTAACAGTGTTGATTTTGGTAGCAAATTTCGATTTAGTTTTAGTCTTGGTCTTAGGACTAAAATGGCATTTTAGTTCCATTTTAGTCTTCTGAAAGTGTTTTAGTTTTAGTCTAATGCCGCGTACACACGAGCGGAATGTCCGACAGAAAAAGTCCGGCGGAAGATTTTCATCGTCCATTCCGATCGTGTGTATGCCTCATCTGACTTTTTTTTTTTTTTTTCGAAAATTCTGGTGGACCTAGAAATGGAACATGTTCTAAATATTTCCGACTGAACCAATTCCTATCGGGAAAACCTCTCGTCTGTATGCTGTTCTGACGGACCAAAAACGACGCATGCTCCGAAGCAAGTACGAGACGGAAGCTATTGGCTACTGGCTACCGCACTTCCTTTTTCCTGTCCCGTCGTACGTCACTGCATTCTAGATGGTTGGACTTTGGTGTGACCGTGTGTAGGCAAGACCGCTTGGAGAAACCTTCAGAGTTTGTTCCGAAGGCAAAACCAATTTTAGTCATCATATTTTAGTCGAATAAAATCTCCAGTACATTTTAGTCTATTATAATCATTTTAGTCAACTAAAATTGAATGTGCACAGTACACAGCCCCCCCCCCACCCTCTGCACAATACACAGCCACCCACCCTCTGCCCAATACAAAGCCCCCCACAGTACACAGCACAGCCCCCACCTTCTGCACAATACAAAGCCCCCCCCCTGCATTCCCAGGAGTCTCCTGGGACGGCACTGCCAGGGCTGGTGCAAGGATTCTTGACACCCTAGGCAAAACCTAATTTTGCCGCCCCCCTTGACTCCACCCCTGCCCTGCCTTTTCCCTGCCCATGTAAACCCCACCTTTTTAACGAAGCACCCATAAAATGCAACCTACCAGCACCCATCAAATGCAGCCCACCAGCCCCATCAAATGCAGCCTACCAGCGCCCATCAAATGCAGCCTCACCAACGCACATTAATTCAGCCTCACCAGCGCCCATCACATTTAGCCTCACCAGGACCAGGCCTACCAGTGCCCATCAATGAATGTTTGCTTGCTTCCATTCATTCAGGAGTCGGGACACAGACACAGTCCTTCACCGCCGCTGCGCCTCTGACACTATCTGTGAACAGAGGGGTGGCTGTCTGCTGATGCTGAGACTTAGTTGCTTGCTGCAGAGAGAAGAGAGTAGGAAAACCAGTGGCCGGGCGCCCCCTAGGCAGCATGGCGCCCTAGGCTGCTGCCTAGTTTTCCTAGTGGTAGCACCGGCCCTGGGCACTGCCAGCGTACTCTTAAGTTAAGAATAAATCACTGCCAGCCCTTTTTCATGCACAGCTCCTGCTGTGTCACTCTCATTGTAAATCAAAGTCTCTAAATTTACCTCATAGCTTCATTCTTGCATGGACCCGGGGGTCACATGGCTGCTCTCCTCTAATGATTAATGGATGGCCATGTGACCGCTCTCTTCCTCCAATCTAAAGCAACACTCTGAGGAGGAGCAGGAGGAGGAGGAGAGCGGTCAACAAGAACAAAGCTATTGAGGTTAGAAGCTTCAGCTTACAATGAGTGACACAGGAGGAGGAGCAGTATAGGGGAAGGGGCTGGCAATGATTTTTTCCTAATGATAGACCTTGCTGGCAGTGCTGTCCAAGGGCCAGGAGAGGCGGGGCGGCTGGCTTGACCACACCCCAATGTGTGGCACCCGGGGGCGGACCGCCCGATCCCCGCCCCCTACTGTGTTTTACGCCAATAAATACAGTAAATTCATGAGGGTAAACGTCCCTCCTTGCCATTAACGTCCCGTTTTCGTTAATTCCTTCCGTTTTCCTTACGAAAATGGATTTTATTTTTGTCATAGTTTTTGTCAGTTCACGAAAACGTGCTGTACTTTTAGTTTCGTTTTCGTCACTGTAAAAAAGCCTCTGACGAAAAACTTTTTCGTTGATGAAATTAACACTGCAATTTAACTTATTTTAGTCTACTAAAATGTCCTGGAGATTTAGTTGACTAAATATGACTAAAACGAAAACAATTGCAGAAGACTAAAATGGGACTAGAAACTAAAATGCCATTTTAGTCATAAGACTAAGAGCCCTTTCACACTGTACGGCCTAGGGCGTCAGCGGTAAAGCTGCACTGTTTTTAGCGCCACTTTACCGTCGTTTTAGCGGCGCTATTCTTTTTTTTTTTTTTAGTTTTTACCCCCCGCTAGTGGCCGAAAAGGGGTTAAATCTGCCCGCTAAATGCCGCCGCAGTGGCGTTTTGCCGGCGGTATAGCAGCGGTGCCCCATTGATTTCAATAGGGAGGAGCGGTGAGTTCACCACTCCAAAGAAGCTGCTGGCAGGAATTTGGTAGTAAGGAGGAGATTGATGCTGAGATATCATCCCTATTCTTTAGACTCTCCAAAATTTTGGAAAAAAAGTCCACTCTGTTCTGGCATTCCAGATCATTTGAGGACTATATCAAAGAGGACATTAACCCCCTCGGACTCAGAGTCCAGATCTTCCCGACCCTGGAAGGTCTGGACTCTGACTTCAAAATAAGGTGGGAAAAAGTCTTAAAGATCTGTTCACGGAATCTAATGGAAATTTTAATAGATGAATACAATAGGAGAACAGCAGTCTTAGACCTTGAAGTAGTCAGCATTTGCAATAGGTTACAAGAACTCAAAACTAAAAAACCTTTAGCAACTAGGGAAGAGAAATTGAAAAATCATTTAGAAACCTTCAACAAGGACATCTTAGGAAAAAAGAGATTCAAGTTTAATCGAGATAGAGACGCATTCAAAGACGGTCGGGCCTATAAATGGACCCAATACAATTATAAAGCTAACCCTAATAGAAATGGTCCCAATTCTGGGAAATTTGGGAACAAAAATCAGGGCATTCCCCCTCACTCCAACACTACTTCACGCACTATTACACAAAAAACCAAAATAAACCAGAGTGGCAAACGACAATACCAGAGTGACTCTCCTGAGGGTCACTCGGCAAAAAAACCTGTACTGGATACCCCCGCTCACAAATTAGGAGTAGGTCCCAATACCACAACCACAGACACAGCGATCATAGCAAATACTCACTTACATAGTAATAATGTCACAAATAAAAAATCACTGGCACATACAAATGTTGTAGGCACAGAGTCGTTCGAGACCCTGTCCAGGGATCCCTCTTTTTTAGAGAAAATCCTGGCAGGGGTCCAACCGACATTAATCAACCCCAACACGTACACTCAGGTCAATTTATAGATACTGTCACAAGTCACAGTACACAACCCGGACTAGATTTAAATATAATCAACCTTTCGTCTCATACACTTTCCATAGAAGAAATCACAATCCTTAGGAAAGGCCTTAACTTCTGTCCCAATCAAGATCTCAACAAATTTGACATCTATAAGGATCTACAATTATTCATCAGAAAATTGATTCTGAGAAAACTTTTCGATAAGCAGGGTATACCCCCCGACTGTACTCCACAAGAGAGCAAAGCATTGGACCATTTGGTCTCGCTTCTGGAGGAGAGCGACCCGGCCGATTTAATCGATCGGGTCGATCTTCAAAAAATTCTGGACTCTGTGGACCAACCAGATCCAATTTCAGACAGAGGCGAGACCAAATTAAAAAAGAAGTCCGCCTTCTGTCCGGCACCTAGCACGAATCCCAACGCTGCAACTTTTTTAAAATTAATAAATAAGGATCTCGAGAAACTTGGAACTCGTACTCCCGAGAAGATGAATCTTACAAAAAGTGAACTATTAGCCCTGAAAAACCTATCAAAAAATTCCAACATTGTAATAAAATCTTCAGACAAAGGAGGGAACGTTGTCTTATTAGACACCGATACCTACATCAATATGTGCAATGACATCCTAAAAAACCAACACTGGTACCGTCGCATGCCCAGCGGTATTGTTGACAAGTTCAATGGGGAATTCTATACACTCATTGATTCCGCTTTCGGGAATAATATTATCACCAAACAACTTTGGAACTTTATACGCAACAACTTTCCCAAGGTACCAACATTTTATGCACTCCCGAAGGTACACAAAAATGCAGTTAACCCACCTGGGAGACCTATTATTTCCGGGGTAGGATCAATAAGTGAAAACGCCAGTCGATTAATAGACGATTTTTTGAAACCTTACGTCATCAGGCTTCCCTCTCATGTGAAAGATACCATGCACTTTCTACAAATTTTAGATAACCTCCTCATACCAGAATATACACTTCTGGTTACTATTGATGTCGAGGCGCTTTATAGTTCCATACCCCATGATAGAGGTATAGCAGTAATCAAACACATTCTGAGGAAGGATAGGGAAGTTGATCCATCCTACGGCGACTTTATAATTTCCCTGCTTGAATTCATCTTAGGACATAACGTTTTCACTTTCAACGGCTCCCACTACCTCCAGGTGCAGGGGGTGGCGATGGGGACTTGTTGTGCCCCATCGTACGCCAACCTGTACCTGGGGGAGTGGGAGCAGATGTTCCTGGACGATGAAGACTTGTCGATGTACACGGACCACATTCTGGGGTGGTACCGGTACATCGACGACATCTTCATCGTCTGGGACGGCCCCCTACATCTACTCGAGCAATGTCTTTTCAGGATGAATAAAAACGATTTCAACTTAAACTTCACTATGTCACACAATCCAAGCAGTATTGCATTCCTAGATGTGGAGATCTACAAAGGTGAAGGAGGCAAATTACTTACGAAATTGTATAGGAAACCAACCGCCGGTAATGCAATTTTGCATGCGACCAGTTTCCACCCCCAACCTTTGTTGAACTCCATACCTTATGGACAATTCCTGAGAATTAGGCGGAATTGCGCCGACGATCAAATCTTTAAACAAGAGGCAGATAATCTACGTGACCGCCTTTTGGAAAGGGGCTATTCACATGCCTCTTTAAAAAGGGCATACCAACAAGCCTGTATACGTAATAGGGACCAGTTACTATATTCAAAAAAACCTAAAAATGATAGCAACCCCCTCAGGATTATATCAAGGTTCAACAACCAGGAACAACAAATTAGGAAAATTGTACAGAAGTATTGGCACCTCCTTACTGAAGACCCCACATTAGGTCCATATGTCACTGAAAAACCTCTTTTTACCTTTAAAAGAGCTACCTCTCTGAGAGATCAGATCACTAGCAGTGAATTCAATAGAGATAGGAAAACCCACTGCAAATATAAAGGTACATTTAGATGTGGATCTTGCAGATATTGTAGATTCATGTGGGTGGAAAAAAATCCTGAACTACCTGATGGTAGTATATTCAGGGCGAGACACTTTGCGAACTGTAAGACCCTAGGAGTCATATACCTATTGAAATGCGAATGCTCATGCTTTTACATAGGGAAGACGAAACTAGAATTCTGGAAAAGGGCGTACAGACACATTCACAGTATGCGGATGTGTGATCCTGATCTCCCCCTTGGGAGACACACAACAATTGTCCATGGGGGCAAATTCCCCAAAATCAAATTCCTTATTCTTGACCGCATCCACCCCAATCCAAGGGGGGGTGATTGGAATAAAATCCTTCTCCAATTGGAATCACGCTGGATTTTTAAACTAAGGGCCAATCAAGCCCCTGGCTTGAACGAAGCAATTTGGTTTAAACCCTTCTTAGAGGGTTTTTCATCCGGAGGGATGGAAAAATAACTACCTAAGAGAACCTCTATTATATTTTGGATTCAAATATTTCCAACACCAACCTTACAATCCAGCCCCTCATCGACTTGTGATACACATATGATACGTGATGCAGATTTTTAAATACATGCGATGACTGCATGATGCCATCAACATCAGGACATCCATCCTGCCCGCATACTGTTTCTTGAGTGTGCCTGTGCAACCTCTCCTCAACACAGTTTATAAAGAAACAATTCTTTTAGATATGCCTTTATCATGGCTACTCTGTATACATTATATGGCATTAGAGTAATACATGCAAAATGTTTTTCCTTTCCCCTTATGTGATTTCATGTTCCCCTGTTATGTATATTCATTGATTTCCATGTAAGAATGTATACTCATTGTTTTCCATGCATAAATGTCAATTACTGTTATCTTTCTAATTGTAATTTATGACATATCTCTCCCCCTCCATTTTCTGTTTCCAGAATACATTCCACACTGCGAGGCGCCTGGACGAAGGAGTTTCCAGCTAAACATTACAATATCTCACATACATTGATCGCTGTATCTCTAGGGGACGCCCAGTGGGCCGCCCGGCACGCCCAGCCGTCGCGCCCACTTCCCATGGACGTGACGGCAATGTAGGAGTTCCCGGCGTCATTTGACGCCGGGACTCCATATTGCTTCACCCGGCGAGCATGCGCTGTTCGCCGGTGAAGCTGATCGTGCCGGCAGGAGCTGTGGGCGTGCCCGGGTCACGTTGCGCAACCATTCATTGGTGCGCGGGACCCGGGTGCGCGCGCAGCACTCGGGGGGCCGGGTCTAGAGAGACTCGTAGTTCCTACACCCTGCAGTAATCAGCTGTACTCGGTACAGCTGACTGCAGGGCTTGAGCCCATATATATACACGCTGTTTGCCCCACTCAGAATCTGCAACCATCAGACTGAGGAGGAGGCAAACAGCGTTCTGTTGATCTAAGGTAATTAACCCCCTTTTTTACATTCATACTTATTTTAAATTGAAAATATTTTTCTTCCTTTTACGCCCCCCCTTCTCTGCATTACAATTAGTCCAAAGTTATTACTAATTATGAAAAACCCCCCCCTCCTCTTTTCTGGACTTTATTGCACTCGCTATTCAGATATAGTGGTATATGGGCCATATATTTGATCCTTATTCATGCTCTTTATAAACTCCTCACTCCCCCTCATAATACGGGAGACCCATCTATCCCATAGATATACATTGCTTTATGCAACTTTGAAAATTATTTGAGACCAAAACTCAAGGATGCATTAGTCTTTGTGGGGGGAGCATTTGCTCATCCATCCATTATACCTACGCCTTTTTGACAATTTCTTTCTAGAGCCATTGGTCGATACCCTCCAAATTTGGAGACATTTAAATCAGGGCGTAACAAGTTAAGAGCCACCAACAGGTACAAATTAGCGTTTTTATATGCTTTTCAACATTTAAAGGTATTTACCTATTGTTTTGATATATATCTATGTTTCATCTTGTAGGGTTCTCTCTTCATATTTCCCGACCCCAGTGTGCTCTACAAGCGCCCCCCCAGCGATCACTCCCCCCTTGCGGGGACAGATGCACTCTACCCAGCCTTTGGAGCAACCATTGAGCTCCATTTAGCTGACTAGGCATCTGTACACTACTGATATTCAATCGACCTCTTTTGAGGCTATAGAAGTGAAGAAGCTCCTCCTCCCAGCCGTTTCTTTTAAATTGTACTGGAACGTCCCCCTACTTGGTGTATTTTCAATGTGAGTTTTTTCTTCCTTATTTATATGCAATTGTATGGATCTTTTTGATTCAAGATGTAATCATTATATAAAGATTTGCATTTCTGACATATTACCTGATCTGACATTTTTCTATACATAATAGGAATGATGTTATAGTCTCACCTTTGAGGAAGGAGTAAAGCACATATATCCGAAACGCGTCAGTGTGAGAACTTGACACAAAATGTATTATTAGCTTGTACTATACCAAGTTTTGTTGCAATATGTTCCAGTTTTTTATATTGTCATATATGTGAAATTCTTTATTTTTGGATGTTTTGCATCTTTTGTAATAAACGTTTTTCCTATTTTCAACAATTTTTAATTTCATTTGGGGTTACATATTTCACGCCTTAAAAGTCCAACCCATAGGGGATTCTCCCTCAATTCTCTCTACTATAGGATGTGGCGTAAACTGTAAAACTTTTTTCCCCCTTGAGTATGATATACTCCTGTGTGTCCCTTGTTTAGCCTACATTTTTTCCTTTTATATTGGTAGTAGATACCGCTCCCCGCCTTTGGCTAACAATAGACACACTTTTGAAATATTTACTAATACAGGACATCTGGGGTGCTTTCACAATAGTAACCCCTAGATTCTCCTTTATAGTTTTCTTAGACTCACTAGAAAGAGATCACCACTTTTGGGACATGACTGAATTTACGGGAAATGAATGGAAATCCCTGATGGAGGGATACCTGAAAGAATTTGGTAGTAAGGAGGAGATTGATGCTGAGATATCATCCCTATTCTTTAGACTCTCCAAAATTTTGGAAAAAAAGTCCACTCTGTTCTGGCATTCCAGATCATTTGAGGACTATATCAAAGAGGACATTAACCCCCTCGGACTCAGAGTCCAGATCTTCCCGACCCTGGAAGGTCTGGACTCTGACTTCAAAATAAGGTGGGAAAAAGTCTTAAAGATCTGTTCACGGAATCTAATGGAAATTTTAATAGATGAATACAATAGGAGAACAGCAGTCTTAGACCTTGAAGTAGTCAGCATTTGCAATAGGTTACAAGAACTCAAAACTAAAAAACCTTTAGCAACTAGGGAAGAGAAATTGAAAAATCATTTAGAAACCTTCAACAAGGACATCTTAGGAAAAAAGAGATTCAAGTTTAATCGAGATAGAGACGCATTCAAAGACGGTCGGGCCTATAAATGGACCCAATACAATTATAAAGCTAACCCTAATAGAAATGGTCCCAATTCTGGGAAATTTGGGAACAAAAATCAGGGCATTCCCCCTCACTCCAACACTACTTCACGCACTATTACACAAAAAACCAAAATAAACCAGAGTGGCAAACGACAATACCAGAGTGACTCTCCTGAGGGTCACTCGGCAAAAAAACCTGTACTGGATACCCCCGCTCACAAATTAGGAGTAGGTCCCAATACCACAACCACAGACACAGCGATCATAGCAAATACTCACTTACATAGTAATAATGTCACAAATAAAAAATCACTGGCACATACAAATGTTGTAGGCACAGAGTCGTTTGAGACCCTGTCCAGGGATCCCTCTTTTTTAGAGAAAATCCTGGCAGGGGTCCAACCGACATTAATCAACCCCAACACGTACACTCAGGTCAATTTATAGATACTGTCACAAGTCACAGTACACAACCCGGACTAGATTTAAATATAATCAACCTTTCGTCTCATACACTTTCCATAGAAGAAATCACAATCCTTAGGAAAGGCCTTAACTTCTGTCCCAATCAAGATCTCAACAAATTTGACATCTATAAGGATCTACAATTATTCATCAGAAAATTGATTCTGAGAAAACTTTTCGATAAGCAGGGTATACCCCCCGACTGTACTCCACAAGAGAGCAAAGCATTGGACCATTTGGTCTCGCTTCTGGAGGAGAGCGACCCGGCCGATTTAATCGATCGGGTCGATCTTCAAAAAATTCTGGACTCTGTGGACCAACCAGATCCAATTTCAGACAGAGGCGAGACCAAATTAAAAAAGAAGTCCGCCTTCTGTCCGGCACCTAGCACGAATCCCAACGCTGCAACTTTTTTAAAATTAATAAATAAGGATCTCGAGAAACTTGGAACTCGCACTCCCGAGAAGATGAATCTTACAAAAAGTGAACTATTAGCCCTGAAAAACCTATCAAAAAATTCCAACATTGTAATAAAATCTTCAGACAAAGGAGGGAACGTTGTCTTATTAGACACCGATACCTACATCAATATGTGCAATGACATCCTAAAAAACCAACACTGGTACCGTCGCATGCCCAGCGGTATTGTTGACAAGTTCAATGGGGAATTCTATACACTCATTGATTCCGCTTTCGGGAATAATATTATCACCAAACAACTTTGGAACTTTATACGCAACAACTTTCCCAAGGTACCAACATTTTATGCACTCCCGAAGGTACACAAAAATGCAGTTAACCCACCTGGGAGACCTATTATTTCCGGGGTAGGATCAATAAGTGAAAACGCCAGTCGATTAATAGACGATTTTTTGAAACCTTACGTCATCAGGCTTCCCTCTCATGTGAAAGATACCATGCACTTTCTACAAATTTTAGATAACCTCCTCATACCAGAATATACACTTCTGGTTACTATTGATGTCGAGGCGCTTTATAGTTCCATACCCCATGATAGAGGTATAGCAGTAATCAAACACATTCTGAGGAAGGATAGGGAAGTTGATCCATCCTACGGCGACTTTATAATTTCCCTGCTTGAATTCATCTTAGGACATAACGTTTTCACTTTCAACGGCTCCCACTACCTCCAGGTGCAGGGGGTGGCGATGGGGACTTGTTGTGCCCCATCGTACGCCAACCTGTACCTGGGGGAGTGGGAGCAGATGTTCCTGGACGATGAAGACTTGTCGATGTACACGGACCACATTCTGGGGTGGTACCGGTACATCGACGACATCTTCATCGTCTGGGACGGCCCCCTACATCTACTCGAGCAATGTCTTTTCAGGATGAATAAAAACGATTTCAACTTAAACTTCACTATGTCACACAATCCAAGCAGTATTGCATTCCTAGATGTGGAGATCTACAAAGGTGAAGGAGGCAAATTACTTACGAAATTGTATAGGAAACCAACCGCCGGTAATGCAATTTTGCATGCGACCAGTTTCCACCCCCAACCTTTGTTGAACTCCATACCTTATGGACAATTCCTGAGAATTAGGCGGAATTGCGCCGACGATCAAATCTTTAAACAAGAGGCAGATAATCTACGTGACCGCCTTTTGGAAAGGGGCTATTCACATGCCTCTTTAAAAAGGGCATACCAACAAGCCTGTATACGTAATAGGGACCAGTTACTATATTCAAAAAAACCTAAAAATGATAGCAACCCCCTCAGGATTATATCAAGGTTCAACAACCAGGAACAACAAATTAGGAAAATTGTACAGAAGTATTGGCACCTCCTTACTGAAGACCCCACATTAGGTCCATATGTCACTGAAAAACCTCTTTTTACCTTTAAAAGAGCTACCTCTCTGAGAGATCAGATCACTAGCAGTGAATTCAATAGAGATAGGAAAACCCACTGCAAATATAAAGGTACATTTAGATGTGGATCTTGCAGATATTGTAGATTCATGTGGGTGGAAAAAAATCCTGAACTACCTGATGGTAGTATATTCAGGGCGAGACACTTTGCGAACTGTAAGACCCTAGGAGTCATATACCTATTGAAATGCGAATGCTCATGCTTTTACATAGGGAAGACGAAACTAGAATTCTGGAAAAGGGCGTACAGACACATTCACAGTATGCGGATGTGTGATCCTGATCTCCCCCTTGGGAGACACACAACAATTGTCCATGGGGGCAAATTCCCCAAAATCAAATTCCTTATTCTTGACCGCATCCACCCCAATCCAAGGGGGGGTGATTGGAACAAAATCCTTCTCCAATTGGAATCACGCTGGATTTTTAAACTAAGGGCCAATCAAGCCCCTGGCTTGAACGAAGCAATTTGGTTTAAACCCTTCTTAGAGGGTTTTTCATCCGGAGGGATGGAAAAATAACTACCTAAGAGAACCTCTATTATATTTTGGATTCAAATATTTCCAACACCAACCTTACAATCCAGCCCCTCATCGACTTGTGATACACATATGATACGTGATGCAGATTTTTAAATACATGCGATGACTGCATGATGCCATCAACATCAGGACATCCATCCTGCCCGCATACTGTTTCTTGAGTGTGCCTGTGCAACCTCTCCTCAACACAGTTTATAAAGAAACAATTCTTTTAGATATGCCTTTATCATGGCTACTCTGTATACATTATATTGCATTAGAGTAATACATGCAAAATGTTTTTCCTTTCCCCTTATGTGATTTCATGTTCCCCTGTTATGTATATTCATTGATTTCCATGTAAGAATGTATACTCATTGTTTTCCATGCATAAATGTCAATTACTGTTATCTTTCTAATTGTAATTTATGACATATCTCTCCCCCTCCATTTTCTGTTTCCAGAATACATTCCACACTGCGAGGCGCCTGGACGAAGGAGTTTCCAGCTAAACATTACAATATCTCACATACATTGATCGCTGTATCTCTAGGGGACGCCCAGTGGGCCGCCCGGCACGCCCAGCCGTCGCGCCCACTTCCCATGGACGTGACGGCAATGTAGGAGTTCCCGGCGTCATTTGACGCCGGGACTCCATATTGCTTCACCCGGCGAGCATGCGCTGTTCGCCGGTGAAGCTGATCGTGCCGGCGGGAGCTGTGGGCGTGCCCGGGTCACGTTGCGCAACCATTCATTGGTGCGCGGGACCCGGGTGCGCGCGCAGCACTCGGGGGGCCGGGTCTAGAGAGACTCGTAGTTCCTACACCCTGCAGTAATCAGCTGTACTCGGTACAGCTGACTGCAGGGCTTGAGCCCATATATATACACGCTGTTTGCCCCACTCAGAATCTGCAACCATCAGACTGAGGAGGAGGCAAACAGCGTTCTGTTGATCTAAGGTAATTAACCCCTTTTTTACATTCATACTTATTTTAAATTGAAAATATTTTTCTTCCTTTTACGCCCCCCCTTCTCTGCATTACAATTAGTCCAAAGTTATTACTAATTATGAAAAACCCCCCCCTCCTCTTTTCTGGACTTTATTGCACTCGCTATTCAGATATAGTGGTATATGGGCCATATATTTGATCCTTATTCATGCTCTTTATAAACTCCTCACTCCCCCTCATAATACGGGAGACCCATCTATCCCATAGATATACATTGCTTTATGCAACTTTGAAAATTATTTGAGACCAAAACTCAAGGATGCATTAGTCTTTGTGGGGGGAGCATTTGCTCATCCATCCATTATACCAACGCCTCTTTGACAATTTCTTTCTAGAGCCATTGGTCGATACCCTCCAAATTTGGAGACATTTAAATCAGGGCGTAACAAGTTAAGAGCCACCAACAGGTACAAATTAGCGTTTTTATATGCTTTTCAACATTTAAAGGTATTTACCTATTGTTTTGATATATATCTATGTTTCATCTTGTAGGGTTCTCTCTTCATATTTCCCGACCCCAGTGTGCTCTACAAGCGCCCCCCCAGCGATCACTCCCCCCTTGCGGGGACAGATGCACTCTACCCAGCCTTTGGAGCAACCATTGAGCTCCATTTAGCTGACTAGGCATCTGTACACTACTGATATTCAATCGACCTCTTTTGAGGCTATAGAAGTGAAGAAGCTCCTCCTCCCAGCCGTTTCTTTTAAATTGTACTGGAACGTCCCCCTACTTGGTGTATTTTCAATGTGAGTTTTTTCTTCCTTACTTATATGCAATTGTATGGATCTTTTTGATTCAAGATGTAATCATTATATAAAGATTTGCATTTCTGACATATTACCTGATCTGACATTTTTCTATACATAATAGGAATGATGTTATAGTCTCACCTTTGAGGAAGGAGTAAAGCACATATATCCGAAACGCGTCAGTGTGAGAACTTGACACAAAATGTATTATTAGCTTGTACTATACCAAGTTTTGTTGCAATATGTTCCAGGTTTTTATATTGTCATACATGTGAAATTCTTTATTTTTGGATGTTTTGCATCTTTTGTAATAAACGTTTTTCCTATTTTCAACAATTTTTAATTTCATTTGGGGTTACATATTTCACGCCTTAAAAGTCCAACCCATAGGGGATTCTCCCTCAATTCTCTTCAGCCCCGGACCAATTGGCAGCCAAAGGACCAGGCCCCTTTTTGCGATTCGGCACTGCGTCGTTTAACTGACAATTGCGTGGTCGTGCGACATGGCTCCCAAACAAAATTGGCGTCCTTTTTTTCCCACAAATAGAGCTTTCTTTTGGTGGTATTTGATCGCCCCTGCGGTTTTTATTTTTTGCGCTATAAACAAAAATAGAGCGACAATTTTGAAAAAAATGCTATATTTTTTACTTTTTGCTATAAGAAATATCCCCCAAAAATATATAAAAAAACATATTTTTTCCTCAGTTTCGGCCGATACGTATTCTTCTACATATTTTTGGTAAAAAAATCGCAATTAGCGATTATTGATTGGTTTGCGCAAAAGTTTATAGCGTTTACAAAATAGGGGATAGTTTTATAGCATTTTTATTAATATTTTTTTTTTTTACTAGTAATGGCGGCGATCAGCGATTTTTATTGTGACTGCGACATTATGGCGGACACATCGGACATTTTTGACACATTTTTGGGACATTTGTCATTTATATAGAAATCAGTGCTATTTAAATAGCACTGATTCCTATGTAAATGACAGTTGTAGTGAAGGGGTTAACCACTAGGGGGCGGGGAGGAGTCAGTGTGACGTGTTGTGTTTATTTTACTGTAGGGGGGCGTGGCTGTACGTGTGACGTCATTGATCGGCGTTCCCGATGACAGGGAACCGCCGATCACTGACAGTCAGTGTAGGAAGCGCGGGGAGAGGTTTGTTTACACAAACCTCTCCCCGTTCTTCAGCTCCGTACCCCGATCGCGGGACACCAGCGGCGATCGGGTTCACTGGTCCCGCGGCCGGGGTCACGGAGCTCCCGACCGGGTCGCGAGCGCGCCGCTAGCGGCGCGCGCGCGACCCACAGGCAGGCACATGCACGATCACGTACAGGTACGTGATTTTGCCTGCCCGTGCCATTTTGCCGACGTATATCGTCGTTAGGCGGTCGGGAAGCGGTTAAAGGTTTCAATCATGTCTCCCCTTCCCTTCTTTCCTCCAGACTGTACATTACATTAAAGTGGATGTAAACCCCAAAAATTCTGGGAGAAATCCTCTTTTATTGTTCAGTTAGAAAGATCTTGACAAAGTTCTAAAAACTTTGTCAAAAACGCCCCCTTACTGTGAGTGACAGGTGATTTACATATCTCATGCACTAGCCTAAGAGAGGCACATCATGTGTAATTATAAAAAGTGAGAAATCCACCCCTCCCCCACATAACAAATCCTGTGATCAATGTATCCTCAGAAACACACACACTGCACTATAACAATCATCAGATCACTGCATGTTCTACTCTGCCCAGCTCTGACTACATACATCTCCCCTATATTCTTCTTGCTGTTCACTCATAAATTTATTTTCACTCTGGTCTGTGGATCTGTGGTCTGTGCCTGTCTCAGGCTAGTGCATGAGATATGTAAATCACCTGTCACTCACAGTAAGGGGGCGTTTTTGACAAAGTTTTTAGCACTTTGTCAAGATCTTTCTAACTGAACAATAAAAGAGGATTTCTCAGGGCTGGCGTAAATCTGTGTGGTAAGACTGGGCTAAAATGAAAGGAAATCTTATTCTCTACATTATGACTTAAAAAAACATCCACTTTAAGTTCCTGAAGTCACTCTCAATATGTTTTATCCCCCAGACCTTTTACCATTTTTGTTACCTGTCTCTGGACTCGTTCTATCTCATCAATATCTTTCTGTAAGTGAGGTCTCAAGAACTGGACACAGTATTTTAAATTAGGTCTTACTAAAGCTCTGGATAGGGAAATCAGAACCTCCTTTCTCTTGCTGGTGATCCCTCTAGTGATGCATCCTAGAATTGTATTCACTTTTCCCAATGCCTGGTCACACTGTTTGCTCATTTTGCAATCATCTGAAATAAGCACCCCCAAATCTTTTTCCTCTGTAGTGCTGACCAAAACTGTACCCCGAATATTGTACTCTCTCAGGGGATTCTTTTTTTTTTTTTTTGAAGAAATTTTATTGGTATAAACAGGCAGTTACAGATGAATGCAACAATAACATAGACAGATATCTGAAATTGAAAGCCACGTAAACATTAATATATTCATGGCTGAGAAGGGAATAGGCATACGTGTGAGTCTTTGAATCAGAAGAAGTCAAAATTCTTGTAACTAAATATTCTATTTAAGCGAAGAACAACGTGTATCATCATATTAAATAACCTAAGAGGTGATTGTAAGCTA
Organism: Lithobates sylvaticus; assembly: GCA_028564925.1. Lineage (NCBI taxonomy): Eukaryota > Metazoa > Chordata > Amphibia > Anura > Ranidae > Lithobates > Lithobates sylvaticus. The sequence continues at coordinate 76,744,496 of CM053036.1, forward strand.
AACATCTTTCGTAAGGAAGGTAAATGAGGGAGGACAAGGATATTGAAGGGGAGCGGAAGAAGTACCTAGATAGAGGTGACGGTATGGTATATTTGCTCCTAATATGGTGTCGCGACCCATCCACCCCGTGAGGGCTCTTGCTGTGGATGGGTGCAAACCCCAAAGTACGTGTGTGGAGTCAGGAGGTTAAGTATGAGTGCGAATAGCAGTTCGTGATATATAAAGGTTAAAAACTATAAACCGCAATTGACGGGTGCGTGGCTTGGCGCATGGAGAGGACAGACGTGTGAGAGCTCAGCTCCCGCTCCAGCGTCCACGAACGGCACACAGCACAGCCGCAAACAGCACCAGAAAACCTCCCCATGAGCAGGAGAGGTGGATGCAGCACTCCCCGCACAGCGGGCCCGCAAAAATCGGCCGAAATCGGCGACTATTTCCCGCTGAAGGGAACGAACAACAAGGCCCCACCGACTCCCAAGATGGCGGCGACCCGCGCGGCGGCAGCACAGGCAGCCCACGCTGCATCCAAGGTACAGGCCTCACAGGCCTCACATCCACCACTATCTCCCTCCTCACCCCGATCCCCGGGCTCAAGCCAAACTGCTCACAGAGCATCACCCCACTCGAGAAGCCCCTCACCAGACACATATAACCAGAAGGCCCAGTGGGACATGGAAAGCTACATCAAAGCTCTCCCTACCAAAGGCGACATTGAAGCCTACATAAGCAGACTAGAGAGGTCTTATAAGAGGGAGATTACAGAACTACGCCATGATATTGGCCAACGTTTTGAAGAGGTTGAAATAGCGGTGGAGGAGAATGTATCCAGAATTACAGAGCATGATGACATTTTGCAGCAACACACAATCCAGATACAACAATTGTTTTACGGTTTAGACGACCAAGAGAACAGAAGTCGCCGCAACAATATTCGCATACGCGGAGTTCCAGAGTCGCTAGACAATAAAGATCTGCCTGCGGCGGCCATTACCATGTTCAACACCCTGCTGAACAAGCCCGTAGATGATCCCCTGGAAATTGACAGGATCCACAGATCCCTGGGACCTCGCAACCCCAACCCAGCGTACCCCAGAGACATAATATGTCGCATACACTTTTTCAACGTCAAAAATGAGATAATGCAAGCAGCACGCAACCAGGAATCCATTATGTTTGACGGCACCCCAGTAATGCTCTTGACTGACCTATCAAAGCAAACACTGACCATGCGGAAAGCCCTGAAGCCAGTAACGGACGCTCTGCACGCACAGCAAATCAAATACAGATGGGGATTTCCCTTTCACCTCTTTGCTTCCCAAAATGGCAAATCAGCAACCTTCCGCACCCCGGGAGACTTACCCAATTTTCTGGGCACTTTCGAATTGCCCCAAATCAAAATCCCAGATTGGCCGCTGCACCCCGCGACCCCAGGCCTCCCTAGGAAACCAGGATGGGAAGGACAACTTAAGAAGAAAAGATCCCGTCCCAATACTACCACCTCTCCCCCAGGATGATCACCTTTACTACCACCGGCCGGTGGCTCCCCTACATAAGTTCTTTGGAACTGCATAAGAAAAGCTGGCTAACATCCAGCAATTGCACTGACTCTAACGGAGTTTACTTAGATTTTCTCCATTAGATATTCCTCTGACTCTTTTAGATTGTTTACTTTGATCTCGGCTGCTCCCCATGGCTGTTGAAGAAATCTTTCAGATCTAATATCCCCCTAACTAATTGCCTGAAGCTCATGTCTAACTACTCACAGGAGGAAGACATGCTTTCTGGAAAGGCTATGGGAGGCAGCCGAAGACCCCCCTGCCATCAGGGAATTTTGCGGTTAATAATGAAGTTTGAATGTTATGCACTTTATTGCTGTGTGCCTCGACTTTATGCACTTAGACAATTTTTGTTTCAGGTTGGAGCGGAGCTCCTGTTCACAGACCAAACACGTTCCCCACGTTAGGGTTTACAGAGACTTAATTGCCTCTGTGGTGGAATTTTTTTCCACTAGGTTTACTAAGTAGTGTCCGAGGTTTCTTATACACTTCGGACACTAGAGGGAGCTACCTCCCTATAAGTTTACAGCACTTCACAATTCACTAGCTGAATAGACATTTAGACGCAGGACACACAACACCGGTGACAACAGTGTTTTTCCTGACACCATCACCTAGCGCAGAAACACTAGCTCCCTGTGTCAATACCTATACCCTCCCTATACCTTCCCTCCCCCCTCTTACCATCCCTCCCCCCCCTCCCCGGGGTATTTTTTTCTACCTCTTTTCCCCTCTCCCCTTTCTACCTCCTGCTACCACCTGATACCCCATTCCTCATCCCCCACCCTATCTTTCTAACACAGCTCAGCAGGAACCGAGTGTTCTTGCCTCGAGCAAACCAGAACATAAAAAACACACACTAGTATACCTGTACTACCGACATCATGGCAGCCCCCTTAGGCATCAAGATATCCTCTATCAATTGTAGAGGACTCAACACCCCCGAAAAACGTAGACAGATTCTTCACCACTTTCATAAAGCCAAATCTCACATTTTACTGCTCCAGGAAACCCACTTTAAAACTAACAAAATACCAACACTCCCAGATAAGCACTTTACCACATGGTTCCATAGCACCAACCCCTTGGCTAAAACGAAAGGGGTATCCATAGCATTCCACAGCACCTTCACCCCAACAATCTTAGACACATGTATTGATCCAAACGGTAGATATATATTCCTGAAACTGCAATACTCGCAAACGGTACTAACTCTAGCTAATGTCTACCTTCCTAACCAGAACCAACAAGGATTCCTGTCTTCCGTGACCACCCGCCTACAAAACTTCGGGACAACTAACTTGATCCTAGCAGGTGACCTGAACGCTCCACTGGTACCGAGAATGGACTCATCCACTGGTAAGTCACACATACCACCATCTGCGCTAAACACCATGCGTACCACCCTCAGAGGTATATCACTGGTAGATCTCTGGCGTTTTACCCACCCTACTGAGAGAGATTACACATACTACTCCCCAGCCCACAAATCATACAGCAGAATTGACTACTTCTTTCTAACACAAACACTCCTTGACTTCGACCCCACCTGCGAGATTGGCCTGAAACTATGGTCGGACCATGCCCCAGTACATATGACACTAGGGAAACTGCCGTAGACCAATCGTCGTTCCACATGGAGACTCAACGACAACCTACTGCACGACACGGTATGCTTTGCTGACGTGTCTAAAACAATTACCGACTTCTTACAAACGCACGTGCAGGACGAGACCTCTAACCTGAATAAATGGGAAACCCTTAAGTGTGTTTTACGGGGGGTCCTCATAAAGCACGGATCCAGACTGAAAAAAGCATGCACCACTGATATCAAGCGCCTTTTCTCCCAAATAGCCTCTCTTGAAGCCCAACACAAGCACACGTTAGACACAAAGACCCTGACGGAACTATCCAACGCCCGTAGAGACCTGCTACAGATCTTCTCAGACAGAGCACTAATCGCCTTCACCAAAGGCCGCCACATCCATTATGCCCAAGCGAACAAATGCGGGAAACACCTCGCACGGGTATTACACCCAAGACAAAAAAGGCAGAACATAACCCATATTATATCCCCATCACAACAGAAAAAATCAAAAAACTCTGAAATCATTTCGGAATTCAGGGAATACTATTCCACCCTCTACAACCTCCCATCTCCCTCTGACTCCTCCCCTACTACCACATTAGCCCTACAGCAGTACATTCAGGAGACAGCCCTCCCAGTGATACCACAACCAGATGTTGAAGCTTTAGAATTACCTATAACCACAACGGAATTCATTGCAGCAATCAAAGGCCTCAAAAATGGTAAGAGCCCAGGCCCTGATGGGTATACCCCCTTATTTTACAAGAAATTCGCCCAACAACTAGCCCCAATCTTGACGAAAGCCTTCAACGAGGTAGATGACACTCATCCCCTCTCCCTTCAACTTCTACAGGCTCAAATAGTAGTGATCCCCAAACCAGGAAAGGACCCCTCTCTATGCAGTAACTACCGTCCCATATCCCTATTGAACATTGATTTAAAACTATACTCCAAAATTCTAGCCACTCGCCTAGCCCCTCTACTACCCGAACTGATCCATAGTGATCAAGTTGGTTTCATACCTGGACGCGAAGCCAGGGACAACACAACTAAAACACTTCATCTCATTGCATATGCGAAATCACAACATATCCCAACCTGCTTACTGGCGTGTGACGCCGAAAAAGCGTTTGATAGAGTCAGCTGGCCATTCCTACACGCGTCATTACAACAGATAGGCATAGGACCGCGCATGATCTCCAAAATTATGTCCTTGTATTCACGCCCATCAGCAAAAGTATTAGCTAATGGGGAGACCTCGGAAGCATTTAGCATTGCTAATGGCACACGACAGGGTTGCCCCCTATCGCCACTATTATTCGCCATTACAGTAGAACACCTGGCGCAAGCCATTCGTAAAAACGGAAACATACACGGGATCCCTACCCCATCCGCCACACGCAAATTGTCACTATATGCTGATGACCTATTACTGTATGTCACCCAACCCCGAATCACTATACCAACCATCCTAGCCGAACTAGATAGATTCGGAGCACACAGCAACTTTAAATTGAACATTACTAAAACAGAGGCCCTGAACATATCTCTAACGCCCCCAGAGCTAGAGACCCTCAAACTACAATTCCCCTTCCGCTGGCAGACAAAATCAGTTAAATACCTGGGCACAGAGATCCCTGCTGACACACAAGACATTTACCCCCTGAACTATAGCCCGCTCCTGACTACAATCAGACGCTCATTGGAATCCTGGCATAACCTCAAACTAACATGGTGGGGGAGAATGAACGTAATAAAAATGGATATCTTACCTAAAACATTATATCTATTTCAGACATTACCAATCCTTCTCCCAAAAGCATTCTTTCTCTCCCTCCGCACTTTAGTGACCAAATTCATATGGCAACACCACCCACCTAGACTTAAACACAAAGTGCTATGCGCCCCTAAAAACAGGGGAGGCATGGGACTGCCGGACTTTCAAACATACCACAACGCTGCACTTTTCTCCAGACTCCTTGAATGGTTTCCAAGACCCTTGCTCAAACCTTCGATCTCTGTCGAACAAGACATGGCGCAAACTGACCTAAGAGCCCTACTATGGGGCTACAATGCCAAATTTCGCTCGCTCCCAGGGCTATCCCCACTGACAACTGCAGCACTGGCCCTATGGTATGACAAAGCCTGCAAACTGGCACTTACCACAGATCCAGGCCCCCTTGCCCCCTTGTTCGATAACGCAGACCTCTCCACCTCCCTACTCAGGGAAAACTTAGGGACATACCACCGAAAACAATGGCCAACAGCCAACCAATTTGTCCACCCCTCTACAGGTCACTTCCGACCCTCGTCGGAACCACCGACTGGCATTGCAGCGGACTGGCTGTCAACTCTTTCCCTGAACCACCTCAGCAGATCTCTACACCTTTCAGGCCAAGTCCACAGACAACTTACCGATTTTGAAACTATGTGTAATCTCTCTCAGACCCCCAGACACACCGTATCTCTCATATATAAAAACATACAGACTCACCAATGTGAAACCCTTCCTGCATACACCCACAGATGGGCCCGTGATCTGGGGGTAGATATATCCCCCGCCCAGTGGAGTACATCTTTTATTCACACACACCAAGCATCCAGATCAGGGTTCACACAGGAAAAGAACTTTAAATTACTCTCAAGGTGGTACAGAGTCCCATTCTCGGTGCACAGGATGTTCCCCGACGCCACAGACGCTTGCTGGAGATGTCACGGAGGACAGGGATCATACATCCACGTTTGGTGGGACTGCATTAATGTACGCCCCTTCTGGGACAACATATTTATGATTTACAATGACATGTATCAAACCACACTGGCCCCTTCCCCCATGGTTGCTCTCCTATCTATCATCCCTGGGTCCATCAAATCGCAAAAGCATTGCCTATTAAGGTTTATCCTCTCAGCGGCGAGACATAATATAACCCTACACTGGAAGAAAGACATTACCCCCCCCCTATCAGGATGGGTGAACATACTTAACGATACCATGTTAATGGAAGAAATGCAGGCAAAAACAGATGATAGATATGATCAATTCAACAATTTATGGTCAATATGGCGCCACCACTCCACTCTAGTTGGGCTATCAAACACTGTATAGAACTGAAATTAATACTAGCAACAAGCTATACCTATAAGATATTCCAAACCTGCTCACCAAGCAGAAAGAGGACTTAAGCTACCCCCTTACCCCCCCCCCCCCCCCCCCCCCCCCCTTACCCCACTTATCCCCCCCCCCCAGTTATTAACCACTCTCTTTCACCACCATGAAGAATACTTACCAGAAAGGTTTGAAATGTTGCAATACACAGGCCCCGGGCGGTGTCCACTGATAGATGATACCGCACGGGGACAACCAGGCTCACTACTGGACAAACCTTATCCATAGACAACCAGGTAGAATAGCGCAGCACTAAGCTGTATATACACCCCCCGCGGGTGCAACCTATAATCTATCCCAACCTATGATACCAACACCATCTACCCTCTCCTAACCCCCTAAGTTTCCCCCCTACCCCCCGATCATATGCTTACTGTTTATGTTATGTTAACTATGTTATATAGACAGAATTTATTGATTTTTTTGTATGTGCATATATTGTTAATAAAATATATATTCAACCTTAAAAATATGAAATACGACATATGATTATTTCACATTTACAACTTGCAAGTGGCAAGCTCCAAGACTAACGATATTATTCTACAGCAGGGATCCGCAAACTACGGCCCTCCAGCTGTTGCAGAACTACACATCACCATGAGGCATTGTAAAACTCTGACATTCAAAGACATGACTAGGCATGATGGGAATTGTAGTTCCTGAACAACTGGAAGGCTGTAGTTTGAAGACCCCTGTTCTACAGGCTCAAAGAGCAGTTAGTTGTTCGCATGAAATAGGCTTGAATGTCAGGGGAGCTCAGAGTATACACACTGCTTAAAGTGATTAAAGGCTGAAGTTTTTTTTTATCTTCATGCATGAAGGTAATAAAAACTTCCTGTGTGTTGCTCCCCCCACAGCCCTTCCCTTAAACTCACCTGAGCCCCCTCTTGATCCAGTGTGGGTCTCTCTCACCTCATTGGCTGAGACACAACAGCAGAAGCCATTGGCTCCTACTGCTGTCACTTACATCCAGTGAGCCAATGAGGAGAGAGCAGGGGGTGGGCTGGGCCACAGCACTATATGTCAAAAATATTGAAATAACATAGACCAACAAAAAAAAAGTATTATTTTCCTTTAAACCCTATAAAAATACTGCAAAAAGGGAGAACTATTAGTGATCAAGTTGGCTGTTTCATGTTCTCACATTGCTCTCCCTTCAGAAACTGGTCTATTAATAATTAGGGACCCCGGGGCAGCATTGGTGCATGCTAAGCATACTTTAATAAATGCTTTATTTTGGGGAGAACTAGTACACAATTATAAAATGAACAAGCCAACATACAAATTACAAATCGGAGACACAATAAAAACAAGGCACTGGGGCCCTAGACGTTGGTGAAGCTAAAGTAGACATTTCAGTAACAGAAATCTCAGGTGCCAGTTTCCATACTTGCATCCTGGGAACCAAGCAAGCGACCACCATTTTTTTTTGTGTAAATGCTTAAGACCGTATATACCCAATCAAGGGGTAGGGAAGAAATGGGAAATAAAAATAGGGGGGGGGGGGGGGGATGCTGTTCATCAATAAATTTTGTACTTTTTCCAGTGTAGTGGTTTGGGTTGATTCTAACAGAACACAAAGGGAAGGGACTAAAGGTTGCCTTTTTTTGTCTTTATACAGGAGAATGTATTAGTGGTGCGCTCTGCTGGGAAGAACTTTATCAGATTGCAGAAGTAATTGGTTTCAGCCCCCCACGGCTAGTCACCTCCAGTTACATCACAGTGAATAACAAGGACCTGGAAGAAATTATTGGTGGGTCTGCTGTGTTTATTATATTACTTTGACATTGTGCATCGTGAAGCTGATTTTAAAGAGTATGTAAACCCAACATTTCATATCCTTGCTATGTGTCTGCTGTACCATATGCTTGTATGAAGAAGTATCCTTTTCTCTTTGTATTGCTTCCTTTGTGTGAAATCCCTGGTGTTCCTGACAGTCTCTGCTTTCCTATTAAAACTGACCACACTAAGCAGGAGAACAAAGCGTGGTCAGTTTTCTAACTATGCTGAAAACTCAGCCTGCTTTCCTTTCTTCGATCATACTTGTCCTGACACCCCCCCCCCCCCCCCCCCCGAGCCTTTCACTGGGAAGTTCAATGTGCTGCTGCCTCTCCTCCCCTCAGCTCTAATGCAACTGAGGGAATGTGATCACTTCTAAAAAAGGGGGAACAAAAAGGGTATTTATAATGTTTTTCTATATCTGTAAAGAACAATTTTGCCTTTCATTTCTATTTTAAAGTGAATGGGTTGTTTAACAAGGTGATTGATTGTTTACTATCACTTTAACGTGTGCAAGGTGTGTATTGTTTTCAAAAACTAATTGTGACTGCCATTGCTTAGCACTGATGACCAAATTCATCCAGGTAACTGTTTGTGATGGGTACTGTGACAGGAGTCACTTGGGGCGGGGGCCCTGTGGAACCTAGAATCCCTTGGGGAGGTTGAGAACTCCTTGTTTCAGCTCCCCATGCACCTTCTATGTGTAAGTGACCGAGAACCCCAGTCTGATCTGTACTAGTCAGACTCATTGTACAATCACACTGGAATATTGTGTGTGTGTGTGTGTGTGTGTGTGTGTATATCATATATATCATAAGAATTCACTAGATTTAGATGGGTTAGATTGTGATGGGTTGGAATTAAATTGGCTACGGCCCCTTTCACACTGGGGTGGTGCGGGCGTCGGCGTTAAAGCAGCGCTATATTTAGCGCTGCTTTACCGTTGTTTTAGCAGCGGTGTTCGGCCGCTAGCGGGGCAGTATTAACCCCCGATAGCTGCCGAAAAAGGGTTAAACCCCCCCCCCCCCTCCATGTTAAGTAACACCCTGTGATGTTGGTATAAATATCTGAGGTTTTTATGGATCATTGCACCTAGCCTGATGAAGAGCATGGTATGCTCGTAACTGTACAGTAGCGCATTGCACTTTGTCTTGATATGAAGATTATTCAAAGATAAAAAGAAAATTTTGCATTGGAGAACGTGTCCTGACATTTTTCTATTGATTATTGGTGGATGATTGGGAGTCTACCCTGACACTATACTCCAGAAAGAAACCGCAAAGGAAAAGGAAGTAACCCACCCTATTTCTGCATATATATATATTGTATATTGTCTCATACTGTTGTGGACTGTTTGCTGGGTCGTTTGGGGTGTGGCTGTATTCTATTGTTTGTCTGCATTGTTAGAAATTTATTATGGGATGGATATTTGTGTTCCTTATTGTTGATTGGACAGTTTACCGCACCCTGAATCCAAGGGAGGGGGCATTGTCCCTGAGTGGATATATCTTGTTACATGTGTTTTCAATAAACAGTTCCATGTTCAAGCTGTGTAACTGTGCTAGTTTCGCTGGGTTCTTGGTTACAATATTCAGCTCAGCTGTAAAATCTGATATCTGAAGGTCCAGATTGGAGGAAGCAGTGTACTGATGGAAGCACTCCATCGGAGTGTGGGACAGGATCCGTTTGTCAAGACTGGGCTCAGCCCTTCCTTCTCTTAGCTAACCGCTCAGCTGTCGGCTAATTGCCAACTCCTATCTCTCCACAGCGTCTAACCTGTTGATGATATCCTGCTTGTCAGTCCTGGCTACTTAAGCCTTCCAGCCCAGATGATCTCTGCCTTCGCCTTGGTCACATCTTTAGAGACGCTCTCCTGTGTTCCTGTTAAAGACTTGCTTGGCTGACATTCCTTCTGGTTCCAGATCCTGCTTGCTGTTCTACTACGCTCATCTCTGGCTCCCTGACATTTTGGCTTGTCTAACTATCCGTTCCGGTTCCTGGATTCTGGCTATGTTTTGACTACATTTACTCTGTTTACTTTTTTTATTATTATTAAACAAGTTAGATTTAACTGTACTTCTGTCTCGGCCTGATTCATGGTTTCTGACACAGTTACATTGATGGCAAGCAGTGGAATGCTTCCTGCAGTCTGGGATATCCAAACCTCCACAGGGAGCCAAGGTTGGGATAGCAGACTTCGGTCATCCCAGCGGAGTTGTATATCTGGCATCAGAGTTGCAAGGGCTGCTGCGGAGCGCCCTTTCAGCAATTCCCAGGTCTGTGTCTGCGGATCACTACCTGGAGATCAGGCAGCAGATTTGGTGCAGATCTGGATTGGAGCCCTCCAGGTCGCTGGTAGACACCAGGGCAAGTGCTTTCCAACCCCAGAGCAAGGAGCCAGTGACCAATGGGAGTTACGGGTGCCATTCCTGGGAGAGCGGCCCCAGGAGCAATGGGTGACTGAGTTGGATAGATAGAGCTGGACAATCGTTATCGGGCTCTGCAATGGCACGCAGAGCAGGAATGTTTAGGGGAGACAACAGAATGCCCTCTGGAGGAATATGACGTTGGTGGTCCTGGATTGCTCTGGGAGAGCCTTACAGATGGTTTTGTGTTTGGCGATGAAGGAGAACCTACCCTTGAGGACCTGTGAGATTATAGAGAGGCTATGCTCGGTCTCAGAGCTTAAACTGGACCTGGAATATTTGCTAAGGAAGGAACAGCATCTGGAAAGGGCATACAGAAAACTGCTAGAACACGTTCAGCAGCATGCCAGAGAATGGGCAGTGGAAACTCCAGGGATTGCCATCTCCAAAGCTGAAGTGCTGACAACAGGGAAGAGCTCTGCTAACCTCTGCCCAGCACCGATAATATCTTTTGGGTTCTACAGACAGGAGATGGTGATCCGCTATCCTCAGACACCAATTCTAGAGACTGGGGATTTAATAGACTTGGTGATTGGACAGTTTACCCCGCCCCCAAGGGAGGGGGCATTGTCCCTGAGTGGATATCTGTTACATGTGTTTCAATAAACCGTTCCATGTTCAAGCTGTGTAACTGAGCTAGTTTCGTCTGGTTCTTGGTTACAATATTCGGCTGTAAAATCTGATATCTGAAGGTCCAGATTGGAGGAAGCAGTGTACTGACGGAAGCACTCAAGCAGGGTGTGGGACAGGATCTGTTACAGGTACCATTGGGTAGAATGACCTGCCAGCTTTTTGTGTTTCTCAAAGAGTTATCTAATACTCTGGCCCATAGCAACAGCATCACTATCAGCTGGACCCCTCAGCCGTATGTTTGTTTATTTTACATCATGGAAGCCCCCTCACGGCAGTTCTACACTGCCATCTGATCTTTTTAGAGGCGGTGGCATTTGGGTGGAAGTCTGAATTCTGGCAGAGATATGTCACCAATTGTGACACACTTGAGTAATGATGGCTATGGTAACATTTTAGGATATCTAAATAGTAATCATATCATAATCTTCATCAGTGTATAGGGAAGCACGTCATACACCTGTCTTAAAAACAAATGAATAATCAACAGAGGGGCAAAGTTACACCCATCATTAACTCAAAAGTAATTTGCATCCTGACCACAGGAGGGAGAATAGTGAGCTGAAACAGTTTAGCTGATAAGTATTTTTTAAAAGGCTGTTCCCTTACAGAGAATATTAGCCACAGGAAGTCAATCGTTACCCCAAAACAAAAATGTAATAAAAAAACAAATATGGTAACGCACTCACATCACCATCACCCTTGTGTCCTCGAAGGACAGGTTTGTTTGCTTGTGCACCAGCCGGCTTACCAAACTGTAGGTGTTTACAATTTTACCTTGATATAAGTTCATCATTTGTACTACAATACATTTTTAAAAGATTTTACACCATGTGGAGCCTGTTATCTTTTGGGTGTACCGTTTATCCAATCCAATAAGTGACGCCACAAGCCTAGGGGAGCCATATAACCAGGAGAAAGGCCAGGGCTGGGTTTATGCTAAAGCGTTGAATGATCCCTTGTAATGAGGGATCATCTGGAGCTGGTAAGCAGATAATTCTACTGTTGGTGATGACACTGTTGCACGAGGCGGCCGTGGATAGATCATGCCATGCGTGAATCTATCAATTGTATACAGTGGTGTGAAAAAGTGCTTGCCCCCTTCCTCATTTCCTGTTCCTTTGCATGTTTGTCACACTTAAGTGTTTCGGAACATCAAACTAATTTAAACAATAGTCAAGGACAACACAAGTAAACACAAAATGCAATTTGTAAATGAAGGTGTTTATTATTAAAGGTGAAAAAAAATCCAAACCATCATGGCCCTGTGTGAAAAAGTGATTGCCCCCTAAACCTAATAACTGGTTGGGCCACCCTTAGCAGCAACAACTGCAACCAAGCGTTTGCGATAACGTGCAATGAGGCTTTTACAGCGTCCTGGAGGAATTTTGGCCCACTCATCTTTGCAGAATTGTCCTAATTCAGTTACATTAGAGGGTTTTCGAGCATGAACGGCCTTTTTAAGGTCATACCACAACATCTCAATAGGATTCAGGTCAGGACTTTGGCTAGGCCACTCCAAAGTCTTCATTTTGTTTTTCTTCAGCCATTCGGTGGTGGACTTGCTGGTGTGTTTAGGATCATTGTCCTGCTGCAGAACCCAAGTTCGTTTCAGCTTGAGTACACGAACAGATGGTCGGACATTCTCCTTCAGGATCTCTTGGTAGACAGCAGAATTCATAGTTCCTTTTATCACGGCAAGTCTTCCAGGTCCTGAAGCAGCAAAACAGCCCCAGACCATCACACTACCACCACCATATTTTACTGTTGGTATAATGTTCTTTTTCTGAAATGCAGTGTTCCTTCTACGCCAGATGTACTTGGACACACACCTTCCAAAGAGTTCCACTTTTGTCTCATCGGTCCACAGAATGTTGTCCCAAAAGTCTTGGGGATCATCAAGATGTGTTGTGGAGAAATTGAGACGAGATTTGATGTTCTTTTTGCTCAGCAGTGGTTTTCTCCTTGGAACTCTGCCATGCAGGCCATTTTTTGCCCAGTCTTTTCCTGATGGTGGAGGCATGAACGCTGACCTTAACTGAGGCAAGTGAGGCCTGCAGTTCCTTGGACGTTGTTGTGGGGTCTTTTGTGACCTCTTGGATGAGTCGTCGCTGCGCTCTTGGGGTAATTTTGGGCGGCCGGCCACTCCTGGGAAGGTTCACCACTGTTCCATGTCTTCGCCATTTGTGGATAATGGCTCTCACTGTGGTTCGCTGGATTCCCAAAGCTTTGGAAATGGCTTTATAACCCTTTCCAGACTGATAGATCTCAATTACTTTCTTTCTCAATTGTTCCTGAATTTCTTTGGGTCTCGGCATGATGTGTAGCTTTTAAGGATCTTCTGGTGGACCTTACTGTGTCAAGCAGCTCCTATTTAAGTGATGCCTTGATTGTGAACAGGTGTGGCAATAATCAGGCCTGGGTGTGGCTAGAGAAATTGAACTCAGGTGTGGACAACCACAGTTATAGTATGTTTTAACAAGGGGGGCAATCACTTTTTCACACAGGGCCATGATGGTTTGGATTTTTTTTCACCTTTAATAACAAACACCTTCATTTACAAATTGCATTTTGTGTTTACTTGTGTTGTCCTTGACTATTGTTTAAATTGGTTTGATGTTCCGAAACACTTAAGTGTGACAAACATGCAAAGGAACAGGAAATGAGGAAGGGGGCAAACACTTTTTCACACCACTGTATAGGGGGTGGCGTGGAGAGAGGGGTCCCCTAATGGACGGGCTGCCACTGGGCGCTACCAACAAACCATGGTACACGTGTTTATCACCTTCCGCCTAGGTTCACACTGAGTGCGGGAATGAAACCGTACGAGTTCAGCTGAATGAACTATTTCATTCACGCATGTCAGGGACGATTTCAGAGACATCTGTGTGGGTTTCTGCACAGATGTCAATGGAAATCGCATCCCGAAATCGCCAAAAGTAGTACAGAAACTACTTTTGGAAATCAGTGCACCGCCTCAAATGTGCTAATTGAGAAGAAGGAAAGATTGGCCATGTCTGTATTTCTGGTTTCCCTCCTTTATCTACAGCCAGCTTACTGCGATCAAACTCTATTGCCTTTCAGGAACAAAAGCTTTTCTATGATGATGATCTGAAAAATATGTGAGAATTTTTCATTTTATTACGTGACCTATTCTGTCTTGTCTATGTTTTAGGTGACTACAAGTTTGTCTCTGCTACATTTCGCCTTTTCAAGCTCCCTGGGGCCTCTGTAAAGGAAAAAGGTCAGGTTATTTATAATGGAGGAATCACGGGCTGTGAGAGTGAAATGCAGTTTGATGCAAACTTCACTTTTAAGGTAACCCACTGTATATTTAATGCAATTGTGTGAAATATGTTATTAATATTATTTTTTTTTTTTTGGCATGGCACAATGGAAGTGTCAGCCAGGTGAACTCTTTATTCACATGTCTCTTTTTAGATCTTCTTACATACAGCATTATATCACCATTTAATAAGCCTGAGTGCTGATCCCAGGTCTCCAAATATAAGAGCTTGCCGATTTGAGAACACCTGAGTGTAGAAAGACACCCCCATGCTCCACTCATTAGCTCCTCATACGGGCAGTAATTAGCACTCTTGCCTTACATTGCTGGGTCTTAGATTTGATTCTGACCAAGGACACTATTTGCATTGAGTTAATATATGCTCCATGTATTGGTTAATTGGCTTTCGACTACACTGAAGACCCGTCAATCCCTACCAGCTAAATCTTTCTATGAGTTGGGCAAATGATGCAGGTTATTAACATTAACTATTACCTTCTATTAACACGCCTGTCTCATTTCGTATTACTCAATTGAATAGTTTAGGAAGGTAACGGCTACATACACAGATGAAATACATATTTGCAGTTTTTTTTTTAACAGAAAGATTTCTTAAACAAATCAGCATTATAAAACATTTGGCATTAAACATCCATCAAAGTGCATGATAAAATATTCACCGATAACATTTATTTCTATAGGGGATGTAATCCCCAGTTAAATACCATACAAAACAAATACAATGGTCAGGTTGTATGACTCTGTCTTTGGCTGCAATCATGGAGGGAATAAAAGAGGAAACAGTCTTCCCAATCTTCGTTATCAAGGGTCGGGATATCTGTCCTCCATCTATCCAAAGAGCGAGTAGGTTTAGTATCATAGGACATCGTAAATATAGGGAGGATGAAGGTTTCCCCATCACACTAGAGGTTAGAAGGCGCTCGATGGAATCTGACTCAAGGACCACCGGTTCTACAAACTGTGCCCCAAAAGCATGTCGCAACTGCCAATATCTAAACTTAAAGGATCCAGGTCTCGAGTATAAGTGCCATGAGTCTACAGTTCATGATCACTTGTTTCAAAGTAGTAATCCCCTTCTTAGACCACAGTGAAGGGTCCGGGACAGTGTCCAGGTAAGGTAGCAAGGGATTTCACCAAAGGGGTGTGTGTGTGGGGATACATGAGAAGGTTTCCTATATATCGCCCTAGCATCCTGCCAAACCCTTATTGTGGTTTTCATGGAGGCCGTTGAGGGGTGGGCCTTCACTCCCCGAAACATGACAGGTGGATTCTGTCTGGGCTGGGAGAACCACCACCGCACCCAGTAGTATAGTTGGAAATTTTGGAGTGCCAGTTCACCATTTGATAAGGGAAGGTACAGTATGCGCCCTGGGGGGGGGGGGGGGGTGGAGTGCCTAGACATGTGCGATTCGTTTCGTACGAATTCGTAATTCGTACGAATTTTTCGAAATTCGTACGAATTTACGAATCTGTAGTACGAATTTTTTTTTTTACGAATTCGTAATTCGTACGAATTTTTCGAAATTCGTACGAATTTACGAATCTGTAGTACGAATTTTTTTTTTTACGAATTCCGTACGAATCGTTACGAATCGTTAGTAAGTTACGAATCGTTACGAATCGTTACGAATCGTTAACGCGGCTAATGAATTGTTGGTTCTCATAACACAGAGAACAATTCGAATCCAACTACAAATATCGAATTTCAATTTCAAGTTACGAATCGTTACGAATCGTTACGAATCGTTATGAATAGTTACGAATCGTTACGAATCGTTATGAATAGTTACGAATCGTTAGTAAATCCAACTACCAATATCGAATTTCAACTAATTTGAACGAAATTATTATAGCAGATATAACGAATGAATTCGAATGACAAAGTGTCATTTTTGCAGAAAAAAAAAAAAGCGTAGGGGTCCCCCCAAATTCAATAACCAGGCCCTTCAGGTCTGGTATGGATATTAAGGGGGACCCCAGCCAAAAAAAAAATAAAAAAAATGGCGTGGGGTCCCCCCCAAATATCCATACCAGACCCTTCAGGTCTGGGATGGATTTTAAGGGGAACCCCCCGGCCAAAAAAAAAAAAAAAAAAAATGGCGTGGGGTCCCCCTCAAAATCCATACCAGACCCTTTATCCGAGCACGCAACCTGGCAGGCCGCAGGAAAGGAGGGGGGGACGAGAGCGGCCCCCCCTCCCGCCTGAACCGTACCAGGCCACATGCCCTCAACATTGGGAGGGTGCTTTGGGGTCCCCCCCAAAGCACCTTGTCCCCATGTTGATGAGGACAAGGGCCTCATCCCCACAACCCTGGCCGGTGGTTGTGGGGGTCTGCGGGCGGGGGGCTTATCGGAATCTGGAAGCCCCCTTTAACAAGGGGACCCCCAGATCCCGCCCCCCCCCCTGTGTGAAATGGTAAGGGGGTACAAAAGTACCCCTACCATTTCACCAAAAAAGTGGCAAAAATGGTAAAAATGACAGGAGACGGTCTTTGACAATTCCTTTATTAAAATCTTCTTTCTTCTCTTCCTTCTTTCTTCTCCTTCCGTCATCTTCTCCTTTCTTCATCTTCTCCTTCCGGCATCTTCTTCCATCTTCTTCTTCCTTCGATTCGCTTCTTCTTCCTCCGGTCTTCTCGTCCTTCTCGTCGGCGTCGTCCTTCTCGTCCGGCATCGTCGTCTCTTCTCGCAGGCCGCTCCTCGCAATGGGAGGCTCCCGCTCTGTGAGGCTCCGCTCCGGGTGACAGGTCTTTTATAACGAAGGCACCTGGTGACCCCGCCCCCTCTGACGCACGGGGACGTCATGTGGAATTCCCTATGGCTTTCCCCATGACGTCAGAGAGGGGGGCGGGGTCACCGGGTGCCTTCGTTATACAAGACCTGTCACCCGGAGCGAAGCCTCACAGAGCGGGAGCCTCCCATTGCGAGGAGCGGCCTGCGAGAAGAGACGACGATGCCGGACGAGAAGGACGACGCCGGACGAGAAGGACGAGAAGACCGGAGGAAGAAGAAGCGAATCGAAGGAAGAAGAAGATGGAAGAAGATGCCGGAAGGAGAAGATGAAGAAAGGAAGACCAGAAGAAAGAAGAAAGAAGATTTTAATAAAGGAATTGTCAAAGACCGTCTCCTGTCATTTTTACAATTTTTGACGCTTTTTTGGTGAAATGGTAGGGGTACTTTTGTACCCCCTTACCATTTCACACAGGGGGGGGGGGCCGGGATCTGGGGGTCCCCTTGTTAAAGGGGGCTTCCAGATTCCGATAAGCCCCCCGCCCGCAGACCCCCACAACCACCGGCCAGGGTTGTGGGGATGAGGCCCTTGTCCTCATCAACATGGGGACAAGGTGCTTTGGGGGGGACCCCAAAGCATCCTCCCAATGTTGAGGGCATGTGGCCTGGTACGGTTCAGGCGGGAGGGGGGGCCGCTCTCGTCCCCCCCTCCTTTCCTGCGGCCTGCCAGGTTGCGTGCTCGGATAAGGGTCTGGTATGGATTTTATGGGGGACCCCACGCCATTTTTTTGGGCTAGGGTTCCCCTTAAAATCCATCCCAGACCTCAAGGGTCTGGTATGGATTTTGAGGGGGACCCTACGCCATTTTTTTTTTTTTTTTGGCTGGGGTCCCCCTTAATATCCATCCCAGACCTGAAGGGCCTGGTTATTGAATTTGGGGGGACCCCTACACATTTTTTTTATCAATGACTTCAATGAATGACAGTTCTCTGTATTACGGATCCAACAATTCATTTGCCGGCAATAGCTGCGACTCGTGATTTTAAATAGTTTTTTTTTTCCTGCAAAAATGACACATTGTACAGGGACAGTTCTCTATATTAGATATACTGAATCTCGAATCATTCGAAGCATTCGTTATATCCGCTATTATAATTTCTTTCATATTAGTTGAAATTACATATTTGTTAGTTACAATACAACATTCGAATTGTTCTCTGTATTACGGGAATCGGCAATTAGCCGCGAGTGATTTTAAATGTCTTTTTTTCCTGCAAAAATGACACATTGTACAGAGAGAGTTCTAAACACGGGAAACCTGCGCCCTTCTATATACTATATACTCTATAGTATGCCTATGAAGGGGGTCATGTTTCCGTGTTTAGAACTCTCTCTGTACAATGTGTCATTTTTGCAGGAAAAAAAGACATTTAAAATCACTCGCGGCTAATTGCCGATTCCCGTAATACAGAGAACAATTCGAATGTTGTATTGTAACTAACAAATATGTAATTTCAACTAATATGAAAGAAATGATAATAGCGGATATAACGAATGCTTCGAATGATTCGAGATTCAGTATATCTAATATAGGGAACTGTTCCTGCAGTGTCATTTTTGCAGGAAAAAAAAACTATTTAAAATCGAGTCGCAGCTATTGCCGGCAAATGAATTGTTGGATCCGTAATACAGAGAACTGTCATTCATTGAAGTCATTGATAAAAAAATGCGTAGGGGTCCCCCCAAATTCAATAACCAGGCCCTTCAGGTCTGGGATGGATATTAAGGGGGACCCCCAGCCAAAAAAAAAAAAAAAATGGCGTAGGGTCCCCCTCAAAATCCATACCAGACCCTTGAGGTCTGGGATGGATTTTAAGGGGAACCCTAGCCAAAAAAAATGGCGTGGGGTCCCCCATAAAATCCATACCAGACCCTTATCCGAGCACGCAACCTGGCAGGCCGCAGGAAAGGAGGGGGGGACGAGAGCGGCCCCCCCTCCCGCCTGAACCGTACCAGGCCACATGCCCTCAACATTGGGAGGATGCTTTGGGGTCCCCCCCAAAGCACCTTGTCCCCATGTTGATGAGGACAAGGGCCTCATCCCCACAACCCTGGCCGGTGGTTGTGGGGGTCTGCGGGCGGGGGGCTTATCGGAATCTGGAAGCCCCCTTTAACAAGGGGACCCCCAGATCCCGGCCCCCCCCCCTGTGTGAAATGGTAAGGGGGTACAAAAGTACCCCTACCATTTCACCAAAAAAGCGTCAAAAATTGTAAAAATGACAGGAGACGGTCTTTGACAATTCCTTTATTAAAATCTTCTTTCTTCTTTCTTCTGGTCTTCCTTTCTTCATCTTCTCCTTCCGGCATCTTCTTCCATCTTCTTCTTCCTTCGATTCGCTTCTTCTTCCTCCGGTCTTCTCGTCCTTCTCGTCCGGCGTCGTCCTTCTCGTCCGGCATCGTCGTCTCTTCTCGCAGGCCGCTCCTCGCAATGGGAGGCTCCCGCTCTGTGAGGCTTCGCTCCGGGTGACAGGTCTTGTATAACGAAGGCACCCGGTGACCCCGCCCCCTCTCTGACGTCATGGGGAAAGCCATAGGGAATTCCACATGACGTCCCCGTGCGTCAGAGGGGGGGGTCACCAGGTGGTGCCTTCGTTATAAAAGACCTGTCACCCGGAGCGAAGCCTCACAGAGCGGGAGCCTCCCATTGCGAGGAGCGGCCTGCGAGAAGAGACGACGATGCCGGACGAGAAGGACGACGCCGGACGAGAAGGACGAGAAGACCGGAGGAAGAAGAAGCGAATCGAAGAAGAAGAAGATGGAAGAGATGCCGGAAGGAGAAGATGAAGAAAGAGAAGGATGAAGAAAGGAAGACCAGAAGAAAGAAGAAAGAAGATTTTAATAAAGGAATTGTCAAAGACCGTCTCCTGTCATTTTTACCATTTTTGACACTTTTTTTGGTGAAATGGTAGGGGTACTTTTGTACCCCCTTACCATTTCACACAGGGGGGGGGGGGGGCCGGGATCTGGGGGTCCCCTTGTTAAAGGGGGCTTCCAGATTCCGATAAGCCCCCCGCCCGCAGACCCCCACAACCACCGGCCAGGGTTGTGGGGATGAGGCCCTTGTCCTCATCAACATGGGGACAAGGTGCTTTGGGGGGGACCCCAAAGCACCCTCCCAATGTTGAGGGCATGTGGCCTGGTACGGTTCAGGCGGGAGGGGGGGCCGCTCTCGTCCCCCCCTCCTTTCCTGCGGCCTGCCAGGTTGCGTGCTCGGATAAAGGGTCTGGTATGGATTTTGAGGGGGACCCCACGCCATTTTTTTTTTTTTTTTTTTGGCCGGGGTTCCCCTTAAAATCCATCCCAGACCTGAAGGGTCTGGTATGGATATTTGGGGGGGACCCCACGCCATTTTTTTTTTTTTTTTTTTTTGGCTGGGGTCCCCCTTAATATCCATACCAGACCTGAAGGGCCTGGTTATTGAATTTGGGGGGACCCCTACGCTTTTTTTTTTTTTTTTTCTGCAAAAATGACACTTTGTCATTCGAATTCATTCGTTATATCTGCTATAATAATTTCGTTCAAATTAGTTGAAATTCGATATTGGTAGTTGGATTTACTAACGATTCGTAACTATTCATAACGATTCGTAACGATTCGTAACTATTCATAACGATTCGTAACGATTCGTAACTTGAAATTGAAATTCGATATTTGTAGTTGGATTCGAATTGTTCTCTGTGTTATGAGAACCAACAATTCATTAGCCGCGTTAACGATTCGTAACGATTCGTAACGATTCGTAACGATTCGTAACTTTACTAACGATTCGTAAAAAAAATTACGATTCGTCCGAATTTCGTATTTCGTACGAATTCGAACGGAATTTCGTACACGAATTACGAATTACGAATTTTTTTATATACGAAACGGGACGAAACGAAACGAAACGAATTTTTTGGCAGTTCCCATGTCTATCGCTTCTCCCATGGAATTTGGGAGTCCCTCTGTTCGCAGCGACTCAGTTAGCAGTGTGTGTAGTCTGGGGGGTAGTTCCTCAGCATACTGTTTGTAAAATTCTACAGGAATGCCGTCAGGTCCAGGAGTCTTACCAAACTGTAGTGTCTTAAGCACCTTCAGAATTTCCTCCACCGTGATGGGCTCGTCCAATTTGTTACGGTAAGTCGAAGTCAGAACCGGAATGTCTATATCCTCTAAGTAAGATGTCAATTCTTCTGCCCTGTAGGTCGCCCTAGAACTATAAAGTGATTGATAGAATGAGACAAAACATAGATTTATCTCGTCAGGGGCATAAAGAAGGTCACCAATAGGTCCAAGGGTATAAGGAATACAAATCCCCGCCGACTGCTCCTTGGATAGCCAAGCCAGCAACCTCCCCGATCTCTCTCCCTGTTCAAAAATACGTTGAGACTGAGCTAATGGCTTCTTCTGAGCGAGAGATGTGCGAAAGGTGAAGCACCTCTCTGGTCTGAGATTGTAGCCGGTCATACTGTTGGGGATCACGAGTACCAACATATAAAGCTTCCTGGGCACTTGCTTCCCTCTCAACCCTGACCAAGTCTGCCCCGCTCTCTATACGAGTCTTGACAATGATGGTCTGGTATTGCCCCCTCATGTATGCCTTAAAGGCGTCCCTCACTGTTAGTGCATCAGCCGAACCCTGTTTAGTGGTTCAGTAACCCCTCATTACCTCCATTATTACCTCCCTCATCTTACATCCACCGCCGCATCTGAGACCCAAAATCTAGAAAGCCTCCACAATTTATCTGAAGGGCTGACAGAAAGATCTAGGCTCAAAAGTAACGGTGCATGGTTCGATATACCCCTAGGCAGTATCTTAAATCAGTGATTCTAGGCAGGACAAGCAGGACAGGGAAGATTAGGTCTATGCGGGAGAATGTTTTGTGGGAAGCAGAATGACAAGTGAAGCCTCGAGACTGAGGATGTCTCCACCGCCACACGTCTGTCATGCCATACGTTTGTGCCCAAGCTTCCAACCCAAAGTATACGGCACCATCAGCCTGTCCATACCCGAATCAGGAACCAAATTAAAGTCACCCAAGATGACAGTGTTGTCGGTAGCATATTCCACAATCTTAGCCATGATCTGGTTTAGCAGCATTAGGAACGCTGGTGATGGCAAGTATAGACCAACTATAATCCACTTCAAAGAATGAATCTGTGCATAAATAATCACATATCTGCCATCCGGGTCCAGGGTCAAGTCCAGGAGTCTAAAGGGGAGCATTTTGAGCACCAAAATACTGACACGCCTCGCAAAATTAGAGTAGGTGGAGTGATAGTGGTGGCCAACTCACGTTTTTTTGAGAGCAAGGGTTCTACAACCCACCAGGTGAGTCTATTGAAGCACACATATGTGTGGGTTGTATGATTTAATAAATTGGAACACCAGGGATCTCTTTATCTGAGAATTCAGCCCCCTGGTGTTCCATGACAAAAGGTTAAGGGAAGACATGGGTAATGAACGGGATATGGGGTTTAGGGTCATAGGACGTGAGTGCCCATAGACAGAACTGCTGGACCCGGAAGGGATAGAGACAAAGACAGTGTAATGTTGAATTAATAAACATGGTTTCAGGTAAATACAAAAAGAGAAAAGTTGGGACTTTAAATGAAAAATGTGACCAAGGCGAAGGCAGAGATCATCTGGACTAGACGGCTTAAGTAGGCAGGACTGACAGGCAGGATATCATCAACAGGTGAGTCACTGTGGAGAGATAGGAGCTGGCAATTAGCCGACAGCTGAACGGACAGCTTTGAGAAGGAAGGGCTGAGCCCAGCCCTGACACATGGATTCTTAATCTATTCTTACCAATGTTTGGACGGTTTCTGCCTTCATTGATCATGTTGGGTTCTATTTTATATGAGAATATGTATTGATGAATTTCACATATTGAAAGCCCTGTAACAATTGCCATGTTTGTCCACTTGTAATATAGGAACTTATTTGTTATTCATTTTATACTTGCATGTGTGCCATGAGTATCTGTATTGTTACATGGAATAAATACATTGTTATCAGTACATAGTTTCCTTGTTGCTTTGCCACTGCATGCTTCATTTAAAGTCCCAACTTTTCTCTTTTTGCTATATTAATAAGGATGGAGACAATTGACTATACTGGTCTTATGCCTCATTTAAAGTCCCAAAACTTTTTTTTTCTCAGGTAAATACAAGGTCATGCAAAATGAAACGAGCATGCAATATATAAACAAACCAGCCCCTATGGGGCAACCTTTTCCCCCACCCCACTCGTCACCCTAAAACTGAGGAGGGTCTCCATCCCAAAACCAAATCAGCACGCCGGCTGCAAAGGGGGTCCTGTGCAAGAAGCGAGCTCCAGGACAGGGGGGGTGCAAAACAAGCGAACCAGCTCTCTGCTCCGTAGGCACCCGCTGGGGTAGTGAAGGTGCTAGAAATTCTATGGTATAGTCATATAAAAGGAGGAACTGTCAGGGGCACATACTTAGGTTGCAAACAGTAAATGAACAAGGCACAATCAGTGCAACACAGGTCAACAGGTTTCCAGTGAGTCATTGTCCTTTGGCAGAGCAAGGAAAGTTCCAGTATTCACATGACAGACCATTCCACGGAACCAACTGAATTCTGCCCCATAGCTCCCTGGGAACTCAGGAAGGCTAGGGGAAATAGTAATGACTGAAAAGATCACTGTCAGGAATGGATCCGTCCGCTGGTAAGATCCATCATTTGGCGTGCAGTACTGTGGTCCACCAGCAGGTGTCTCCTGGCAGTTTGTAACTGTCAGGAGAGGCTTTCCCTGCTGGTGTTATGTCATCTTTGCCCTGGCGTCCACCAGCGGATGGATCCCGGCAGTGTGGAGCAGACAGCTCTTTCTGCGCTCAGCTGTCACATGAGGCCAATCACTGGCAGATTTATAAATACCCGGCCAGCCCTCACACGCTTGCCTTGGTATCTCTCTTCCATGCGCCCTGCGACCTGAACCTGTGATCCCATCCCGATCCTATCCTGTGTTTCTAAGTTCCTGTTCCCTTGTTGCCTTTTGCATCCTTATTTTCCCTCTCCCGTCCTGCCCTTGTTCATCTGCTGATCTCCCGTGTATGACCCTGGCCTGGCTAACGTTTGTGATTCTGAACTGCCCTTGTTATCCATTGATCTTCCCGTGTATGACCCTGGCCTGGCTGACGTGTTGATTTCGGTACTTCCCTGTGCCTGTATATATTTATCTGTTGTCTGTGGGTTTCTGTTTGTGGCTAAGCACTGTTTGTATTTTGGGGTGTCTACTTATTTATATATCACTTATCTTAATAAACATTATTCTTATTTTACTTTTACATGCGTTTTGGGTTCCTACTTTGCAGTCCACACAATCTAGTCAAACCTGTTTATGACAATCACACTGACCTCCATTACTTCTCCTATTGAAACTGAAAAAAAAAAGGGGGTGGGGGGAGGAAGAATGTAGGGATCTCCTGACTGAGTCAGCGGCATACACATAAGTTCCAAGGACTTTTCCCAGAAGGCACAACAGGTGCAATTGAGGCGACCAGGCGGTCGGTAGGGCCCATCTATCAGGTAAGGCTAGTGAGGCCCAGTAACTTAGGCTCTTAGGCTCAAGTATCAGCCTAATACAAATGCTGCATGAAGGCCAAAGCCATTAACTCATGCCTCCCCAGTTCAGCGGATTGGTGGCAGGGATTCAAGCCAGACCGAAGCCTCTCTCGGCGAGGTGAAAAAGCGAGTCTCCCCATCCTGGAATCTCAAGTGTGCCAGGAATAGAACACTGAGTTTTTGCGTTTCCACCGAGTAATCCGGGAAGATCAGCAGCCTGTTGTTCTTGAAGTGCAACTCTCCTAGTACTCTGGAGGCATGAAGTATTTCACCTCTGTCTCTAAAGTTAAACAGTTGGAGGATAAATCTCGGAGGAGTTCACGGGGGTTCGGGCTTAGGAGGGACACGGTGTGCCCGTTCCACAGCATAATGGGGAGAGAGGTGAGCATCAGGTAGGAGAGTACACAGCATGTCCTCCACGAAACTTGTTGGATTCCCCCCTTCTGCCTATTCAGCCAGACCCACGATTCAGAGGTTATTCCTTCTACTCCTGTTCTTTGCGTCCTCAGCCCTTTACTCTATTGCCTTTGGTTTGGAGAGAGCGAAGAGCTGCATTATGTTCGGTGACAGTGTCCTCCGTATGGCTGACCCTCTGCTCCATCTCCGTCACTCTGGTGCAGAGCTTTGTCTATGTCTTGCCTCAAAAGGCTGACATCCATCTGCACTGCCTCAATCTTGGCTGTAAGCATGGCCGGGAGGCAGCCGACTCCATGGGGTCCGTCGGTGAGACCATGTGAGCACTACACTTGGCGCAGGATGACGGCGGTGGCGATTCCTCTATAATCGGGCGTAAATTTTCCTTTTTCCCTTTACCGAATGATGTGCCCGATGATCTGCATCTCATCAAGGTAGTTTTGCCGTGGGGATCGAAGAATTAGACCAACAGGATCTGGATAAAAGGTAATGACCCAGTGGAGCTCGAGCAGAAGCACCCGCTTACATCGCCATCTTTGACACGCCCCCATATTTGCTGTTTTACCTGCCAGATAACATGTATTTTTGTACATCCAGCTCTGAGATTTATACAATGGCCCTGTCAGCCAGGGGAGGAGACCTGGATCTTCTCGGCTGTAGTTCAGTAAAACTTACAGGTCTTGTCCCTCCCTCAGCAAGTGGCAGGATAGTGAAAAGGGAAGCAGCAGACCGATAAGTTAATCTCTGTTACTCTGCTCGCTCCTCCTATCAGCATATCCCTTGCACATCTGTTTGGCTTCTTATGCTTCTTCAATCTTCCCCCTCCCTGAGGTCTCCTGTACAAAGAATAAAAAGGCTGATGCCAAGTAAAATTCAGTTACCTACTCTGTTTGCATAAAAAAAAAACATGTCATGATGTATTAATAATTACGGAGCTGCATTAGTTTGTGTCTTTATATGTGCCCTTTCATTTGCTGAATGATATACCAGTACCTATAGCTCCTGTGTCTATTCATCACTGAAGCATAATAAACTGTTTACTATGTTTCAAGTTGTGAATGAACAAGGTGCCTATGAGTGCTGCCTATTCATTCATCTGTGCAGCTGAGGCTGCAGAGAAAGGGACTGATATCTAGCTTTTTAGTCCCTTTTCTCCGTGTCATATGTGAGACAACAAGGGTCTGTTTAGACCCCTAATATTTCATCAAAGCCCCCCAACAGGGCAGGTAAAAAAAATTGAATAATAAGTAATTACATTCTAAAAATTAAATATATAAAAAAAAGGAGCTCTAAGGATTCATTCACACATGTACTCTGACTGTGTGAATGAATGTAGTGTTAATGCGGCTGGAGCCTCCTGTTACTCTAAGGGGACGCAGTAGCTGTACGAACACAGCCAAAGATCGTAATTTTGCAGGTGCGGGTGAGTGGCCCTGATTACACACTGTCTTTGTTCGGGGCAATACACCCGCACCCACACTTTAGCACCTATGTGGCTGTGTTTGTACAGCTTTTGTGTCCCCATAGGGAAACATAGGCAGCTCCAGCCACATAAACAAACCACTGATTCACACTGTACAGGACACAGCATCCGTGTGAATGAGCCCCAATACTATACTATTTTGTACTTTGTTGAGCTGTTTTGGAAATGAACAAGATATTGAATAATAAAAGATAATGTTCAACATAATATTTTTAATGCTAAGAATATCTAATCATAGAGCTGTACCTCTTGTTTCCTTGTAAAGGAAGGTGAAGCTGTGGAAGTGGATGAAGAATTGTGGCGCATCCTCAAGAGTTCGCGATTTTCAGATGAGTTTCTATTTCGGCCTGCTGGCAAGGCGAGCTGTTGCCCGAAGAAAAAGGTTTGTTCTGCTTGTTAAAGGGAACTATGGGCAAAATAAAAAAATACACACATCTTGCAGTCTGTCACTAGCATTGGACAGCAGGTTTTGTTGTTTGTTTTTGTATTTTTGAAGTCTCTTATTGTTTAACCACTTCAATACTGGGCACTTATACACCTTCCGGCCCAAGCCAATTTTCAGCCTTCTGCGCTGACGCTGTTTAAATGACAATTGCGCGGTCATGCTACACTGTACCCAAACAGAATTTTTATAATTTTGTTCCCACAAATAGAGCTTTTTCTTTTGGTGGTATTTGATCACCTCTTGCTAAACAAATAAAAAAAAAGACAGAAAATTGAAAAAAATTTAAGTTTTGCTTTTGTTTCTGTTATAAAATTTTGTAAATAAGTAAGTTTTCTCCTTCACTGATAAGGCGGCACCAATGAGGTGGCACCAAAGGCGGCACTGGTGGGTGGCACTGATATGCAGCACTGATGGGCAGTCATGGGTGGCACTAGTGGGCACTGATAGGCGACACTGGGCACTGAAAGGCTGCAAAGATGGGTACTTATGGGTGGCACTGAAAGGCGGCACTGCTGGGCACTGATAGGCGGCACTGATGGGCATTGATACGTGGCATTGATATGCGACACTGATAGGCATCCCTGGTGGCAGTGGTAGGCATTGTGAGTGGGCACTGATTGGCAGCTGCCTTGGCACAGATTTGCATTTCCCTGGTGGTCTAGGGGGCATACCTGGTGGTCCTGGTGGTCCTGGGCGGCATGATGGTGGTCCTGGGTGGCATCCGAGGGGGGGCCGCACTGATAAACAATCAGCACAGACCCCCCCTGTCAGGAGAGCCGCCGATCGGCTCTCCTCTACTCACGTCTGTCAGACACAAGTGGGGAAAAGCCGATCAAAAGCTCTTCGTGTTTACATCGTGATCAGTCATGATTGGACGCGGCTGATCACATGGTGAAGAGCATTTTTTTGGTATTCTTTGCAAAGTGAATTTTCACTTAGCTTTATCTTACTACTGAAGTGAAATATTTCAAAGGGAATACAATCTACTAGTCCTATGTCTTTATGACCTTTAAAGTCAGTGATAGAACTGGTATGCAGGTCACAAGTTACTTCACCTAATAAATGCTGAGAAAGGTGCTCAGAAAATGTTGAGGCTGGAGACACCCAGGCAGAGAAAATCTGAAATGACAGCCCTTATTTCTATCATTGCAGATTCCCTTTAAAGTCCACTAAAGGCAACTCCGCTTACTGTGATTTGTATTTAGATTGACAATGTGACCTAACTCCTACTGAAATAATAAAACTTCAATCTCTTCTATAAAAAGAATATTTAAAGTACTAAACTAAAGACCTAACTTTTTTTCCGTAGTGTAAGGGAGGGTTATAACCCCTGTAAACCTAAATCCTATTGGGGAGATTTGCCTTCACTACCTATCCCATAGCCAAAACAGGAAGACCAAAACAGGGACCCCACTCCTTCTTTTTTTTTTTTTTTTTTGCTATAGGTTCCCCCCCCAAAATTCACACCAGACCCAAAGGACATCATAGTATGGATTAGAGGGGACTGCACACTCTTTTTTTTTTTGTTTGTTTTTTACTGTCTGCTCTTTTTTCACATTCTGCTGACAGCGCGGATCTCCCTGCTCTAAGAGATCCTTAAAGCAGAGTTCCACACGTATTTCAGTTTATTAAAAGTCAGCAGCTACAAAAAGTATAGCTGCTGACTTTTAATAAACAGACACTTGCCTGTCCCACGGTCCAGTGATGTGGACGTCCGGAGCCCCGCTCTTCTCCCCCCTCCTCGCCGCGGCGCCTTCATAGCAACTGTGGGATCCCGGCCGTGACAGCTTACAGCATCACAGCCGGTCACTTTTTAGTGGGACAGGAAGTCCCACTAAAAAGAAGGTACCCCCCCCCAAATGTGGCATGTAAGGGGGCGAGGAGTGCTTAAAGCGGAAGTTCCACTTTTGTGTGGAACTCCGCTTTAACAACCAGTTCTATTACTTTCATACATTCCCTAACCACTTCCAGACCGCCGCACGCCAATATACGTCCTAACTTTGAAGAGGAATATTGTTGTTATGGCAGCGGCTAGCTGCCATAACCCCGGTATCCTCTTCTTTGGCCGGTGGTCCGGTTTCCGATAATGGTGGTCTCTGCAGCGGATTCGCCGCAAGATCATTGTTGTTCGCGGTGGGAGAGGGGTCCCCCCTCCTGCTGTGGTTCGGTGCCCTCCACCGCTTACCAGAGCCGTCGGCAACGGCGGAGGCAATCGGATACTTTCTCATGCTGGGTATGGAGACGAGTGAGAAGATGGCCCCCACCTACCTCCATACCATTGCAGGGCGGAAGCAACGTCAAAACGTCACTTCCGCCCATAGCTCCTAAAGGGCCATTTTTTTTTTTTTTTTTTTTTATTGCATTTTTGTGTAAATATGAGATCTGAGGTCTTTTTGACCCCAGATCTCATATTTAAGAGGTCCTGTCATGCTTTTTCTTTACGGGATGTTTACATTCCTTTTTTTTTTTTTAAAAGAACAGTGTAAAAAATAAAAGGTAAAATAAATAATAATTTTTTTTTTTTTTTAAACGTGCCCCATCCCGCCGCGCCGAGCTCGCATGCAGAAGCGAACCAATACGCGAGTAGCGCCCGCATATGAAAACGGTGTTCAAACCACGCATGTGAGGTATCGTCACGATCATTAGAGTGAGAGCAATAATTCTAGCCTAGACCTCCTCTGTAACTCAAAACATACAACCTGTAGAATTTTTTAAAGTCCCCTATGGAGATTTTTTAAGGGTAAAAGTGTGTCGCCATTCCACAAATGGGCGCAATTTTGAAGCGTGACAAGTAGGGTATCAATTTACTTGGCGTAACATTATCTTTCACAATATAAAAAATTGGGCTAACTTTACCGTCTTATTTTTTTATTCAAAAAAGTTTTTTTTCTCCAAAAAAAGTGCACTTGTAACACCACTTCGCAAATACGGTGTGACAAAGTATTGCAACGACCGCCATTTTATTTCCTAGGGTGTTAGAAAAAAACGGTATAATGTTTGGGGGTTCTAAGTAATTTTCTAGCAAAAAAAAATGTTTTTAACTTAACGTAAACAACAAAATGGCAACAAATTGTGGTACCCAAAATTATCAATAGGTGGTGCTTTAAAAGCCATTATAGTTCATCAGTTTACAGTAAACTACAACTGAACAACCTAAAGTTTTTGCTTTCACTCCGAGAGGTGGATTGGGTACCACCCACGAGTACCGTAAAAGTGATTGTGCGGTTATGTAGCCACCCGGATCACTTTTACATTAGATCCAGGAGCCCACTGAACAAAACGGATACAAGCCCATAGCTGGTATTGCAGCCATGAGCTTGTCTTAAACTCTTCAGACTCTGGGTGTACTACGTAAGTCCACAAAGCTGAAGTACCATATTTATCGGCGTATAACACGCACAGGCGTATAACACGCACATTCATTTTAAGAGGGAAGTTTCAGGAAAAAAAACTAAAATTTTAAATAAGGAACTTTGAAGCAAAATAAGGGTCAGTGCCCATCTGCAGCCTCAGCATTGGCATCAATGCAGCCTGATCAATGCCCATCTGCAGCCTCACAAGTGCCATCAATGCAGCCTCACCATTGCCATCAATTCAGCAGCCTCACCATTGACATCAGTGCAGCTTGATCTATGCCCATCTGCAGCATAGAGGGGGCAGGGAGGGTGACACGTGACACTGATAACAGATGGCACCTGACACTGACACGTGGCACTGATGACAGATGGCACTGATACGTGGCACTGATGACAGATGGCACTAATATGTGGCACTGATGACAGATGGCACTATGTGGCACTGATGATAGTTGGCACTTATACATGGTAGTGGGGACAGGTGGCAGTGGGGACAGGGGGCAGTGGGGACAGGTGGCAGTGGGGACAGATGACAGCGGGACAGATGGCACTTTATTTCATTTTTTTTTTTTTCTTACGGCTGCTGCAGCCGTTCATCTCTCCCTCCTCACACGCTGTCTCTCTGTGTGAGGAGGGAGAGCGGCGCTGAGAGATGATCTCATATGTTTACATATGAGATCATCTCTCATTGGACACGCCGATCGCGCTGTAAATGGCTGCTGTGATTGACCGTTTACAGCGATCTGTGACTGGCTGTGTCCAAGGGACACGGCCAGCACAGAACTTCCCTGATGCACGCTCTCAGGAGCGCGCATTGCAGAAGTAAACAGGAGGACGTCCAGGGACGCCCTCCAGGCAGGGAGCGTCCGCGCTGTTAAGACCATGTGAATGGGGCCTAAATGTGGAATTAGATTGCTGTCCACTTTCACCTGGTGCACATTTACCCTATTATAAATAGAGTCAGCCTGGGTTCACACTATAGCGATGCGGGAACCAGTGCAATTGCAGTGCCGGTTCCTGCATCGCATCTCTCCCACAGACAGTTTACACTGCACACTGCGAACCGTTGCGGGAGTCAATACAATGTTGACCACTTCAATACAGGGCACTTGCACCCGCTTCCTGCCCAGACCAATTGAATGACAATTACTCAGTCGTGCAACACTGTACCCAAACAAATTATTTTTTTTTTTCACACAAATAGAGCTTTCTTTTGGTGGTATTTAATCACCACTGGGTTTTTAATTTTTTGCGATACAAGTAAAAAAACAGCAAACATTTTGCAATAAAAACACTTTATTTTTAGTTTTTATATAGAATTTTGCCTAAATTGCAAAATTTGTTCATAAAAAAATCTAAAGATACTGCTACATATCTTTGGTAAAAAATAACCCAAATTAGTGGATATTATTTAGTCTGCGTAAAAGTTACAGAGCCTACAAGCTATGGTGCAAATCATTAAAAATTGATCACACCTGATGTACTGATAGCCTATCTCAGTTCTTGAGGCCCTGAAATGTCAGGACAGTACAGATACCCCCAAATGACTCCTTTTAGGAAAGTAGACAGTCCTAGACAGCTATATTTAGCGCCGCTTTACCGTCGTTTTAGCGGCGCTATTCGGCTGCTAGCAGGGCAGTTTTAGCCCCCGCTAACGGCCGAAAAAGGGTTAAACCGCCCACAAAGCACCGTTGCAGCGGCGCTTTGCTGGTGGGTTTGCAGTGCTGCCCCATTGTTTTCAATGGGAAGGGGCGCTTTCCATCGCTCCAAAGATGTGGCTTGCAGGACTTTTTTGCAAGCGTACCGCTCCAGTGTGAAAGCCATTGGGGCTTTCACATTGGAGTGAATTGAGCGGCTCTTTCAGGGTGCTTTGCATGCGCTATTTTTAGCACTTTAGCGCCTGCAAAGCACCTCAGTGTGAAAGTAGCCTAAGAGGTGAGTTTTTTGAAGTTGTATTTTTTCCCACAATTCTTGGGAAAATGAAGACATTTTTATTTTATTTTTTATTTTACACAAAATTGTCATAATACTAAGTTATTTCTCACACACAGTATGTGCATACTTCCAATTATACCCCAAAATACATTCTGATCCAGAGGAAGGCAAAAAAAACCCCCAAAAGAGCATGCTCCAATCTGCTACAGCAGGGGAAAAAAAATCACTTCCTGCAGGCTAGTAAATATTCGACGGACAACGGTCTGTTGTCAGATTTTTGTATCGTCTGTACACAAGTCCTTCACACAAAAGTCCAAAGTATAAACACGCATGCTCGGAATCAATGCTCATCAAACACGACATTAGCAGAAGGTGCCCAAAGAGTGGTGCTCAAGAGCTGAAATTCCACGTAGTACGTCACTACTAAGTTTGTTGGCCGACAATTGTGTGCCGTTAGTATGCAAGACAAGTTCCTGGCACACGCCCTTCGGACAAAAGTCTGACGCTCTGTTGGCCAGCAATTGGATCGTGTGTACGAGGCTTTAGCGAAGACATTTGTGAAACGCGTCAACCATGCTCCCCTCTGTGCTGCCATGATGCTGTAACCTCAATGGTTTTTCATGTTGGATGTTTTTATATCAAAAAGCAATTTTCCTTATCCTTGGATCCTTGCGGTTAATTGTTTTGTCTCCTACACCAAATCTGACACCAAATCCAACCCCAAATCCAAAACCACATCCGACACCATATCTGACACCAAATCTGACTAAAAGATCCGACACCACATCTGACAAAAAAGTCTGACACCACATCTGACAAAACATCCGACCCCACATCTGAAACCACATGCGACATAACATCCGACACCAAATCTGACAAAAAGATCCGACACCACATCTGACAAAAAATTCTGAGACCACATCTGACACCAAATCTGACAAAAAGATCCAACACAACATCTGAAACCACATCTGACACCACATGCGACACCAAATCTTTTTTGGCATTGCACATGTCTGAAACCACATCTGACACCACATCTGACACCACATCCGACACCACATCTGACACCAAATCCAACAACACATCTGACACCAAATCCAACCCCATATGTGACCCCACATCTGACATCAAATCTGACACCAAATCCAACACCACATCTGACATCAAATCTGAATTTTCACTGTTCCGAACTTTCGAATATTCGCATTTCGAATTTCCAAATCTTTGAATTTTCGGATTACGAATTTCCGAATTAATTCGAAATAACATACTTCAATCATAACCGATGACCTGAAAAAAACCCCCAAAAAATAGCAAATTTTTGGGCATTGCACATATCTGACATCACATCTGACACCAAATCCAACACCACATCTTATACAAAATCTGACACCAAATCCGACACCAAATGTGACTCCACATCTGCCAAGGACCGACCCCCACCCTCCCACAAAAACGAAAAAAAAAGAGGAGAAAAGATTGCAACCCAATCAAGGTTTCTCCACAACCAAAAATGCAATACTCTAATGTAACCCTGGGGAGTCACATAAACTAAATGAATTTAGACAAGATAAAAACAAAACAAAATAATGACAAAATTAGGAGAAAGGAGAAGGATGGGGAGAGGATCCACATACCCTAAGCTACACCACCCCATATGGAATATAAAAAAAAAAGCCAAAATAACTAAATAAATAAAAAAAATCGAAAAAAAAAATCAAGATCTATAGCCACTTGGGGTTATCAACACCAAAACATAGGAAGTGCAGCATCATCTTTATCTAAAACAAATCTAATCATCAACATCTACAAACATCTATCCAAAGACCGTATAAATTATCCAAAAAAACGGAATTAAGATGTGGACATTATGAGAGTTTTCTATAGGTCAATATAGGATGTATATACAAGATATCCAGATTATAAAAAGCGTCTATAACTAATATGTTCATTCAAATCTGAGGCTTTTGTTGCACCCAGGCTAAGAATCCATTTAAGCCTCGTACACATGATCCGATTGTTGGCCAACAGAGCGTCAGACTTTTGTCCGAAGGGCGTGTGCCAGGAACTTGTCTTCCATACTAATGGCACACAATTGTCAGCCAACAAATGTAGTAGTGACGTACTACGTGGAATTTCAGCTCTTGAGCGCCACCTTTTGGGCACCTTCTGCTAATGTCGTGTTTGGTGAGCATTGATTTCGAGTAAGCTTGTTTGTACTTTGGACTTTTGTGTGACGGACTTGTGTACAGACGATACGAAAATCCAAAAAAATACTAATGGTCGGATTTTAGGCCAACAGCCTGTCATCACACAATTCCCTGCCGAAAATCCGATCGCGTGTACGAGGCTTTATTTTTCAAACTTAGTAAATGCTGATCAATGTCATCTCTCTCTGAACTAGCAATATGCTCAAGGTCAAAAAAAAATGATCACTGAGGGATCAAAGCTGTGGTATAGACCCAAATGTCTACTCACAGTTGTAGTCCTCTTACCTCTTACTTTTAAATAAAATAAACATGATCCGTATCTGTTTCCAGAACAGCCTCTTAATTTTGGCAATGTAAAAAGCGTTGCAATGACAATACAAGAGATATATGTTTAGGGGCTCCCATTTCCTCCAGGTGCAGGGGGTGGCAATAGGGACTTGTGCCACATTGTATGCCAACCTGTACCTATTTTTTGAGCAGGAATTGTCGGTGAACCATAGCTAGATGTCTTTATAACTAAACTTGGGCAATATACTAGTACGACCTGACACAACCTGATTGTAGCAGTGGCAAGCTTCAATCCCTAATATGTATTATTTTTATTTTTTTATATTTTTTATTCTTTATTTATTCAATTTGTTCACATAAAACAAAAGAAGATCAACAGTTTTATATTTACAAAGT
This sequence comes from Lithobates sylvaticus, assembly GCA_028564925.1. Classification (NCBI taxonomy): domain Eukaryota; kingdom Metazoa; phylum Chordata; class Amphibia; order Anura; family Ranidae; genus Lithobates; species Lithobates sylvaticus. The sequence continues at coordinate 76,779,840 of CM053036.1, forward strand.
CTTCAGTTCATAATTCACTCACATCCTATTGAAACTCCTAACGTTTTCCCCACCCCCCACCCCTATTCTCCCCCCCCCCCCCAGGGCACCTGGTTCAGTTCCTATCCCTATTTCTTATCCCTTCAATTCCATCCTTAACCCCTACTTTTATTGGGTCATTATTTCCACATATTTCCACGTCTTTTTAAACGCTATCCAACTGTCCCACTTGTCCTTTCGATCTCTCCCTTTTCCTTCTTTCCACTCTAGGTCTAATCTATCCAAATTGAAACTTTTGTTTACACCGGCTATCCAAGCTTGCATTTTAGGGCTTTCTATTTCCTGCCATTTTTTTGGTATGAGGCTTTTAGCTACATTTATCATGATGGAGACAACAGATTCTCTGTATTGCTTAGCCGGACTCTCTACTCCATGGAACAGGCATATCCAGGGGTCTTCTGGTATTTCTTTATTAGTGATTTCCTTTATTAATTTTAAAACCTCTTTCCAGTATTGCTTGATTACGGGACAGTCCCACCATAAGTGGGCCATTGTGCCAACTTCTTTACATCCACTCCAACAGTTCGGGGATTTCCCTAGTTGAAATTTACTTATCTTTTCCGGGGTGGCGTACCACCTTGCTAGGCATTTAAAGTTCATCTCAGCCATCCTAGAGTCTGCAGCGGAATTATGTGTTAATTAAATTTTTTTGTCTATAGTGTGCTTATTTCTTTGTGTCCCTAGTTCCTGTTCCCATTTCTTAATGTATGGCGGGACCTCCTCCTTCACACTGTTTAAGACTTTATATATTCGAGCTATGTTGTTACGTGATTTTTCCCTCTCGCATAAAGACTCGAGGGGACTAAGCTCCTCCATTTTCCTTAAAGGGGAGGGTAGTTTCTCTGTAAAGTGTTTTAGTTGGAGGTACCGCCACTCATTTAACTCCATTAACTCAGTGTTCATTTTCAAATCTTTATATGTGCTTATTTCCCCCCTTGTCAAAATATCTTTTAACTGTGCAGTGTCGTTTTTTATCCAATTCCCTGCTATTGAGTTTTTCCCCGGTGGGAAATATTCGTTATTTTTTAAATAGATCAAAGGTGAATTATGTGTCCAGTTTTGTTGTTTGTGTACCTTATCCCAAATTTTTAATACATTGTGTGTTATAGCGTGTGTGTTTGCTCCCAACACCCTACACTGTGGGGGATTCCAAATTTCCCCTAATTGTGAGCTACTCATTATATTTTCTAATTTTAACCCATCTTTTTTCATTTCCTACTTTTGCCCATTCTACCACCCGTGAGAGTATGACTGCATTATAATATTTTTTTATGTCTGGGGCGGCAAGTCCCCCTGTTTCTTCCCCCTTTCTAATACGGCCAATGCTATTCTCGTTTTGCCATATACATTTCATTAAAATCGATTTTATAGTTTTGAAATATACTTGTGAGAGTTGAATTGGTAGCATCTGGAACTCAAATAAAATTTTTGGAATTATGACCATCTTTATTGCATTGATACGCCCGATCCAGGACAGAGGTCGAGTTACTATTTTTTTTGTCTCCATCTTGATTTCATCCAGCAAAGGGATATAATTTATTAGATAAGTTTTCCTCAGAGAGCTTGTATATCTTATACCTAAATATTGTAGGCTATTCTTCCAAGAGAATAGGAATGCCCTTTTCAAGTTCTCTTCATCTTGGCTATTTATTTTAATCTTCATAATTTCTGATTTATTCATGTTAATTTTGAAATTTGAGATATCCCCATACGATTTCAAGATTTTCAAGAGGTTTGGCATTGTAGTCCTAGGTTCCAAGATGAAAAATAAAACATCATCGGCAAAAGCTGCCAGCTTATGTTCTTCGCCTCCCATTTTAATGCCCTTCACGTCTGAGTTATGCCGAATTGTCGCGAGTAAAGATTCTAGCGCCAGGACAAACGGGAGCGGTGGTAGCGGGCATCCCTGCCTTGTTCCATTTTCCATCTCGAAAGGTAGGGACATCGTACCATTAACTTTTACACAAGCCGAAGGACTTTTATATAAAACTTGTATCCATTTAATCATCCTTGGTCCTATACCCATTGCTCCCAGCGTTTTTATCATAAGACCCCAGTCTACCCTGTCGAATGCTTTCTCAGCATCTATCGACAGGAGTAGCCCTGGGGTCTTACTGGTTTTGATAGCCTGGATGAGGAGCGCCGTTCTCACGCCGTTGTCCCTCCCTTTCCTCCCTGGGATAAATATGACCTGGTCCGGGTGCACCAGGTCGGTCATATATTCTTTCAACCTCGTTGCCAATACCTTGGCATATAGCTTGACGTCCGCATTTAAGAGGGCTATTGGCATATAATTTTAACAAAGCGTGCTATCCTTTCCTTCTTTTAAAATAACCGTAATTGACGCAGACAAGGCCTCTTTTCCCATATCATACTGAACTCCCAACCCATTTATGTACAGACATAGCCTGGGGATTAGTATCTCTTTGAATTTTTTTAAGTAAATGGTCGTGAACCCGTCTGGTCCCGGGCTTTTCCCCTGGGGCAGAGTCATTTAAGGCTTGTCGGACTTCCTCTTCAGTTATAGGTCTATCTAGAAGCATCTTTTCACTTGCTGAAATCTGTGGTAACCTTGTATTGATCAGGAATTCTGTGATCTTCTCATCTTCCCTATTTTCCTGTTGCCCCTTCTGGTTCACAGAGTATAGGGCCCTGTAATAACTCGTAAACTTGTTTGCGATTTCTTTGGTTTTATATAATATATCCCCGTTTTTATTTTGAATTTTTTCAATGTAATTAATTTCTTTTCTTTATTTCAGCATATTTGCCAAATGCTTTCCCACTTTATTCCCCCCCCCCCCCCCCACAGGAATCTTTCTTTTGCCACTCTGTGGAATATTTTATTTATCTCTTGATCCATAATATCCCTAAGTTCTTCTCTTTTACACATTAATTGGTGAAATATCCCCTGGTTTTGTCCCTTATGTTTTTTGTGTTCTTGTTCTAGTTTCTGAATATCCTCTGTCAGGGTTTTCCTTTTTTTTTTCCCTTTCTATTTTTTCCCCGGTCGCAATGGCGATGAAGATACCCCTGATGTAGGCTTTGTGGGCCTCCCACAAGGTGGCACCCGAGACATCCCCAGTATCGTTGGAGGCAAAGTACTGTTCTATTTCTTTATATACTACGTCAACGACCTTCTCGTTTTGGAGGAGGTCTTCATTTAGTCGCCACGAATATGGTTGTCTTGAGGTGCCTGGGATCTCCATCCTCATTATTACCGGGGAGTGGTCTGAGACCGTCGATATTTCGATATTCGTTGTGTTTACCTGTTCCAGTAGCTTATGGTCTATCCAAATATAATCCAGTCTCGAGTATGTCCCGTGCACAGGGGAAAAGAAAGTATAATCTTGTGTCTTTAAATGTTGTATCCTCCATACATCAACCAGTTGGTACTGGTGCATTCTCTGTTTTATCGTTTTTAACATTGCTTTACTAGTCCCCTGTGCCTGGGACGTACTGTCGACCGTTGGGTCCATGCAGAAATTCAAGTCTCCCGCTAGAATCAAATCCCCTGCCTTAAATTCCATCAGTCTTCTCAGAGTCTGTTTAAGATATTTAATGGGGTTTTGATTCGGGCTATAAATATTGGCCAATGTTATTATTTTTTCTCCTAATCTACCTTTCAAAAAAAGGTATCTCCATTTAGGATCTGTCATCCTATCAACTAAAGTAAATCTAGCTGTTTTTGCAAAACCTATTGCCACTCCCTTAGCTCTTATGATGGGTGTGTCCCCATAGTACCAGGTCGGGAAATCCCTAGAGTAAAGTTTCACATTTGTCCCCTGGGAAATGTGAGTCTCTTGTAGAAACGCAATTCCTACTTTATATTGCCTAAGCTCTTCCAAGATTTTATATCTCTTTGTGGGGGAATTTACTCCTCTTACATTATATGTTAGTATATTTATTTCATTCATCCTAATTTTCCTGGCTCCTTCCTTTTTTCAGTTGGTCATAGCAATATTTTATTTTTCTCCTCCATTCTTTCCCTCCAATCTTTTCCCATCTTCCCTCCCCGGCCGGCATCTCTCACTTGCCCCAGGGATCCTATTCGTTTTAATGGAAGTTAATGGACCTTTGATAATAGTTATCTCTTTCCTCACTAAATCCCAACCTGGTGCCCTCTCCTCCATCCCTGAAGCTCCGCCCCCCGTGTCTTATGGGGGGCCCTCCTCGCAGTTTAGCCCTTATTTCAGCTTTATATGCATAGGATTGAAACCTTATGATTATATCTCTTGGTTTATCTTCTGCGATATTTTTAGGCTTTCTTAGCCGATGGACTCCTTCAATCCTAATTGCTTCTTCATCCCCTTTGTTTAAGAGGGGGTTAAGATGATCATAGTTTTCCTCAGATCCTCTCCTCTCTCTTCTGGGACTGCTCGAATTCGCAGATTTTGTCTGCGATTTTGGTTTTCTTGATCTTCTAATTTATATAGGATTTTCCTCTGTTCCAGTTGCATTGATCTTACAGTTGTATTTAATTTGTGTATTTTCTGGGATTGATTTTCTGTTCTTTCCTCAATCTCTTCAACTCGTTTCAACAGGTGACCCATGTCAGTACGTAGCGAGGATATTTCTGCCTTTATGACATTCTCAAGTCTCAAAAACATTTCATTCATCTCTACTTTAGTGGGAGCCTGATCTATTGCGGCTTTCCCTCCCGCTGCACCTTTCTCCATGTTTATTGTCTCTTCCGATTGGTGTTGGAATTCTCCTTGTTTTTTCCCTGTTACTTCACCCTTCTCCTGTTGCGCTTCAAGTTGTTTACCTGTTTTTGAAGGCTTAGGGCTTGCCACTTTAGACATATATTGTTTAATCATAGATGTGTTTAATTGTCCTTTTTGATGTTTTATGTTCGCTCCCCCTCGTTGTTCTTCCTGTCATGCTATTTTTTTTATGTTTATTTGTCTTTCTTGGTTTTTTACCCAGTTTTGTGTTTTGCTCTCCTTTCCCCCTCTAGGTTGTATATAAGATTTTAGTCCGGGTTTTTTTCATCTAACTTCGTTTAGCTTCTGAGTGCTAGCAAAGCCATGAGATATTTACGTGGTTTTGAGGATATTAAATGTTACTGAGTAGTTCCCGTAGTCCTTAATAGGAAGTATTTACAAGATGGGGCTTCCTCTTATTTCCCAGTTCTATTGGGCATGTGCATGTACAGGGCAGGTGTCCCACTAGGCAAATTTACAGTTTTCCACAAAGTAATAGCCCTGGCAGATGTATCCGTATCCCTTCTTGTTTAAATGTGTTAATGCTTCTGGAGCAACAACATCAATTCACTTATGTTCAATCATGTTCAAAACAGTTGATTAGTCTGTTATGCCTTAAGTTCCTGGGCAACTCCTCGTCGCAAACTCGGCTGCTGACAAAAACGCAGACACAGTGCCTTTCCCAATGCTGTCCTAGTGCAGACCCCCCCCCCCCCCCCCACTGTGCTCAGCCTCCTGAAAGGGAACCGCTTGTTTCCAGCTAAGCACTGCAGTTCTGGGGGATAATTAGTTAAATGCCAGTGGGTTATGTTCTCAATTTAGTACCCAGTTATCCAGTTGCACGCCTGCTCCACCGGGCTACTACTTGCGAGTCTCATAAGCAGGAGATTTCCTCTCCATTCTAGGTATATACCCAGCCCACAATCCTTATTATCAAATGTTTGTTAGGGGGAAAAAAAGAACAGAAAAAGAAAATAGCAGCAGGCAAAAACTTTTTCACAGCTTTCATAGCATTCCACAAGTCCGTTTTGCAATCGATTTTCACATTCTAGGCAATGTGTAATGTCAGCCCATTATTTACTAAGTACAACAGCCTTAGGAATTCCTTGTTTTATGTTTATTAAAAAAAAAAAAAAAACACACACCCTTTAGGCGTACTGCAGTCTAACACCAGTCACAGTGTATGCTTTTACAGTTCCAAGAGCAGACTTAAAGACAGTACCTCAGTGTCTTCACAGAGTCATCCCTTCCTCTATAGTTGCTCAGGTGTTGCGGTGGCTTCAGCTGTTGCTCCGGATCTCCTATGGCTCTGATGAGCTCTGATGAGCCTTCCTGTGTATGGTGAGTCTGTGCAATACAACGGGGGGGGGGCGGGGGAGCAGGTGGGGGATAACGCCAGCTCAAAACCTCCTTCTCACTGCAGCTTTTCGGCGAACCTCCGTCCAGCCTTGGGGACTGAGCAGGCGGGTCGGGTAGAGAGCCGGTCTGGGTCACAGCGGTCTTTTGCAGGCGAGCTGCAGCCTCTCACACTGCTTCTCGTGCTGCTAGTCGACCTCTGCATATCTCAGGTCTCCCGCATACCTTCGTCGGCGGCATGCTTAGGCCCCTCCCCCAGCCGGATTGCGTCACGTCCTCATCCCCTCCAGCCGGACAATTGTTTTTTAATCCCCTAATATGTATTAAACAGCAGAAAAGAGAAAGGAATGGGATTTTGTATGAGGCATGTCACTTAATAGATACCTTAGTCATACTATTCATAGAATTATTTATTGATTACAAATCACGTTGTAAAGCATGTCAATCTGTAAGATAGGACACAATGTACTATAATACACTTGTATGAATATATAATTATTATACAAAATAAAATACAACATAGTTAGCAACACAGTTACATAAAAACACTCAACCATTCATAAAAGTTCAATGAACGTAAACAATTGCTCATGGTGAGCCAAACTTGTCTGGGCATCAGTTCGATTTGTATACTCAATGCACGTTTCATGGCTCATGCCAATCATCAGTAAAGTGCTCTGAAATTAAGCAGACAGTACAGTTAGAATACAATTCAATACAGGAGGAATCAGAGGGCCCTGCTCGTTAGAGCTTACAATCTAGGAGGGAGGGTCAAGTGATACAAAAGGTAATAACTGCGGGGGATGATCTGATGGAGAAAGTAAAAGTACAGTTGTTAGGTGGGGCCAGATAGTCTACTCTGAAAAGAATGGTTTTCAGGGATCGTCTAAAAGCAAGTAGAGTCGGATAGATTGGGGTAGGGAGTTCCACAGGATAAGAGAGGCTTGGGAAAAGTCCTGGAGGCGAGCATGGGAGGAGGTGACGAGGGAACTAGAGAGCAGGAGGTCTTGGGAGGAATGAAGGGAATGAGTAGGTTGGGGTTTTGAGACTAGGTTAGTGATGTAGCAGGGTACAGAGGAAATGGGAATAGGGTGAGATTCAACCAGATCAATAGTGGCCCATAGTGGCATTTGATATGTATCATGAAGATAACATAATGGGGCAACGTTCGCTACCGTGTAGTAGGCCTGAAGGTTGGGGACCGAAAGATCCTCCCAGCATGCAAGGTCCGTTTATTGATATGAACCCCAGATGAATTTCAAGAGCTTTGCGTTGATGGATTCGCAGTATGTATGAGGCGATTGGAACTGGTAGTACTCGAAAGAAATACAACAATTTTAGAAGGTAAGTCATACGGACTGCCAAGATCATGCCAAACCAGGACAGGGGGAGATGGGGCCAGGAAAATAACATATCAGTGAGCTTTCTAAAAAGAGGAGGAAAGTATGCCTGATACAGTGCTTCATATTTAGGGGTGAGACGAATACCCAAAAAGGGCAATAAATTTGCTTTTAAGGAGGTCAGTTCAGGGATAGAAAGGTTTACAGACATCGCATTAGACTTAGTAGGCTTAACGTGTAGTCCCGACAGGGACGCAAAGGTATCCAATAGAGAGAATAAATTGGGTAATGAGATTCTGGGTGATGTCAGAGTCAACAGAATGTCATCTGCACACAAGGAGATCTTATGAGCAGAACCCTCTACAGTGATACCATTTATATCTGAATGTGAACGGATCGCCTACGCCAACGGTTCCATAGCCAAAACAAACAAAAGAGGCGAAAGCGGACAGCCCTGACGAGTGCCCCTTCGGATAGGAAAAATAGAGGATTCAAACCCATAGTATTTAATTTTAGCCTGAGGGGCATCGTACAGCGCCGCCAGCCAACTTAGAAAGCAAGTACCAAAGCCATAGTGCCAGTGTACTGTCATTAGATAAGGCCAGGACAACGTGTCGAAGGCCTTGTTCACATCCAGTGACAAAAGCATAGTTTCCAAAGAGCGGCTATGGGCAAGGTGTTGCAATTGTATGATTCTGCGGATGGCTTCCCCTGCCTGTCTCCGTGGTAGAAATCCAACTTGGTCTTTTTTAATTAAATGGGGGAGGAAGGAATTCAAATGGTTAACCAAAATTTTGGTGAGAATTTTCATATCAATATAAATTAGAGATATAGGTCAGAAGTAGGCCCAAGAGGAGTGATCACGGTCAGGTTTTGGCAACATTACTATATTAGCTGTCAGAAGGTCAGGGGAAAAGTTCCAACCGTTTTGAACAGAGTTAAACATGGCCGTCAATGGGGAGGCTAACACATCCACTAGTTTTCTATAGTAAAGTGCGGTAAAGCCATCCAGACCCTGCCTTTTACCCACTTTTAAGTCTTTAATACATGGTCGAACTTCAGATTCTTGGATATCACGATCCATAAGGTCCGTGTGCGCCATGGATATGGTAGGCAGCGAGATACCAACAAAAATGTCCTGTTCGTTGGTGAGGCCTTGGGCAGAGTACAAAATAGTGAGTCTATGACAGAACTCGTCTAGTATCTGGACTGGGTTGCTAGAAAGTATATTATGTCGGGTGCACAAAGTAATAGGATTGGGTTTGGAATAAAAAGTACGTAACCTCCTGGCCAGCATCACATTTGGTTTGCTTGCTTTCATATACCAATGCTAGCGAGACCAGCGCAGTGCACGTTCTGCCTGATCGGTAAGACATAAGTCTAATTCCGTGAGAAGTAGATAATGGGTACTGGGGTCAACGGCGCTACCTATAGCGTAAAGGTGTATTGTAAGTAACACCACTACAAAGCTGAGGAAGTAGGGGTGCAGGGAAAAAATGGGTGCCTCTATATTAATAGCTGTACACCATTCCTCACTAATGTATAATCTGTACACATGTGCAATAATAAATGTGCCTGCCTGGTGTACCACTATGGTATCTATAGTGCACAAAAAAGTTTATAGTAGTAAACAGCAAATCCAAAGTTGAATGCCTAAAAACCAAAAACATATAAGTGGAACAAAGTGAACCACTGATGATTTGTCACCAGTTCATGCACACCTGAAACAGGTGTTAAGTGAAGTAGCAAAAATGCTACGCACCATCCAATTCCAATGAAGGGTACTGTATAAATTTTTATAAGGTGATAGAACCAAAATAACAATAAATTATATAACGTGGAAAAACGTGTACGGTGAAACTATGAATATATATACACGTATTGTATATATATATTTATATAGTCAGCCCAATTTATTATATAAAGGTCTCCACAACACAGAGGTCTGTATGCTGGCACAATAACGTGTTAACCAGCATTGAAAACAGCGTGTTGAACCTACGTAATAAACCGCAAACGTGTTTTATAATAGAAGTGAGAGCAGTAATAAGCAAAACGTCCAAACTAAAAAGTAATTAGATCAACATAAAAGTCCAACATATAATCTGTGGAGCTTGGAACATCCAATGGCAGAGACTAAGAAAGTGACTTGTTGTGCTTGCAGATATTCTGGGTGACTCGGGTGCTCCCCCTCAAGATTCCCCACTCACCAGAACCCTGCACCCATGCAGGGGTAATGGGCATATAAGTCACACTCTGGCTGGTCCTGGCTCCAGGTTCAAATGATCCGATTCTGGGGTATCCGTGATATTTGAGGCACTTTTGGATCAGACTCCCCTGATGTGCGAGCCTGGTCCAAAAGTTTACGATCAGCAGGTCTGGGGGTTTGTTTCCAATTTTTTTTAAGCTGTTGGCGTTCCCTTTTTATGTTTTGAGGCTAGCTGAATAATATGACCCCTGAGTACAGCCTTGTAGGCCCCCCACAGGGGCACCGGGGAGGAGACTGAAGCGGAATTAAAGCAGAAATATTCTACAGAATTTTTCAACAGATCCTCCTGAATGTCATGAAGAGATAATAGCGAGTCATTCATGACCCACAAGGCATGTTGAGGTTTATGCACTGGCCCTGAAGGTTCTAGTTACTCCTCTGAACTGAGTCATTCATGCACTGGCTAGTTGTGCAGGATGATAAAAAAAATGTATCCACTCAGGATCTAGTTGTTGCTTAGTACACAGAAACTTTCATACATTGGTAAATTACGTTGTTTAGTAGTACATAATCAGTACCAGTAATACACCGCTAAGGTAGTGTGCTTACTTTATGTCTTGTGCTATAAGTATGACTTTGCACGGTCATCTAGTGCGTGTTTACATTATTGGCTTTCAGCTCACTCTGTAGGATGGGTTAAAGTTCACTTAACCAGCATAACCACCCTGCCTGAGAGTTACTTCTGCACAGGTGTAAGTTATTTTTAAAGGGAATGACAGTTTTGTCACAAGTACACAAATACTCCAAGCCTGGACGCTGCATTTTCCCAGGGTTTTGTGAATGATAGTAAAAGAACTAGTCCTCTTTTCTGGAAAAGTGAGATTCTAAATAGTCATATAAAAGACTTGTACAAAGCAGAGCAGCTGCAACAGTCATTAACCAGTTGGAAATGTCACATTCCAGGTAAGATTTCTATCTATCACAATTTTTGCAACTGTTGTAGGTCTTTGTTATATCTTGTTTATTTATCCCCATAGCCAGGGCAGCAAATACTTATGAATGATCCACCCTCTAATCCCCTCTCAATCTCTCTCCTCCTCTATTTACCAGCTTCTCTCCCCTCTCTCAACCTGACCATGACCACCAATTGCCATGGCGCACATTGTTTTCCTGCTTTATCCCAGGGTCCCCCAGATCTTTCATAATCCTAGTCATCCTCCCATTGACTAGGTTTGACAGATTACTTGGTGTTATTGCTTAACCGCTTGCCGACCGCATCATGAGGATGTATGGCGGCAAAGTGGCCTCCCTGCGATTGATCGGGTACCTAGTACATGATCTACGTGCTTGGGCAGAAGTCGCGTGCGCCCGCCAGCCCGGCTGTGCTGTGATTCGTGCATAGCTCGCAACTTTTCCAGATTTTAAGGGAATGGCCCTCATTTGGAACAAAATTCTGTTCCTCTTTCCCGCTCATGTGTCCCTCATTTTGGTCTGATCTATATAGTTGTATAAAAAATGCACTATTTATCTATCAAAAAGTGTCTGCCAGGGCTAAACCTTTCATACAATTTCTAAATTGCTGCATTTACAAATTCCAAAAGCCAATATGATGCAATAATAATGGTACAAAAACACTTCTAGGTTTAACCAATCTTTTTTTTTTTTTGTACAATAATCCTTTAAGGGGGCGTGTGCCCTATGCCTACATACTTTTGCTAATAGGTGTCCCTCATTCTCATCTCAGAAAGTAGGGATGCACATGCCAATCACCAGGACCCTGCCAATGATTGACCGCTGGCACCCAGCTAAGCAGGGAATGAAAACAACTAGATCCCAGTTAAAGTAGCACACAGTACACATGTAGCAAAGTCTCTGGCCTTGTCCAGTCTATGGCATAGTGGGTGCAAGGCATAGTGGGTACAGGGTGGACAAAGTTATTGGGCGCCAGACACTTCTTGGATGTAAAAGAGTTTTTTTTATTTCTCTTAACTGTCCTTTTTTGTATTTATGGGGGAAAGAGGGTTAGGGCCAGGACACCCTTAGTCAGTTGTTAATTCAATTGGCAGACTCTGAGACTTAAATACGAGAACAGCCATGCAGGGAAAGGTCCCAACAACAATGCTGTCTCTTATGGCAACAATCTTTAACAGTTCCTAACTTAAACGTAACAGTCCTTTCAGCTCCACTACACTGCCTCTTGTAGTTCTTCAACAATGAGCTGCCAGTCTCTCACTAGACCCTCTGATTCACTGACTCTGAATCCCTTAAGCTCCTCCAAGTTTTGCGGTGGTATCTCCCTCAAGCGTCACCCCTGCTTCTCTGCTGGGTCCCTAGCTTGGCACTCCAGACACTTCTCAAGCTTCACCCCTGCTAACCGGCAAGGTCCTTGGCTTGACTCACTGGGTTGCCCTTCTCATATCTAGTACCACCAAGTTTTTTTTTTGCATTTTTGACTTGTTTATCACATGTGGTATTGCTGCTTTTTCACTAGTTGATGTCCAGCGCAGTTTTTTGTTGCATATAGTACCACCAAATACCTGGCCACCTAGTGGTAGAAGAGAAAAGTGCAACAAGGCCAAACTTAGGACAAATACAAATTCCAGTATATAGTATATCCAATAGTTTGTAGAAACTATAACTTTCACACAAACCAATCAATTTACACTTATTGGGATTTTTTTTTTACCTTAGACATCTAGCAGAATGCATTTTGGCAAAAATTTATTCGATTTGATTTTTTTTATGGGATATGTTTGTAGCGCCCTCCTAAGTAGGTCCTAGAAGAGAGTATAGTTTTTGATCTTTCTGCTTACCAGGAAGATGGTCAGGTAAAACTTATGCGGCGTACACACGTGCGGACTTTTCCCGGCGGACCTAGTCCAGCGGACAATCCTCTGGACTTTCCAGCTGGCTTCGGCAGACTAAAAAGCGAACGGACTTGACCACACACGATCACGCAAAAAGTCAGGCGGTTCACGCGATGACGTACAGCACGTACGACGGGACTAGAAAAAGAAAAAGACTAGAAAAATACTTGCTACTGAGCATGCGTCCTTTTTGGTCCGCCGGACCATACTACACACGGCCGTATTGTCCGCCGGACTGCCAAGTCCAGCGGATAATTTTAAAACAAAACTTAAAACTTTAGTCCGCCGGACTTTTGGCAAAAAAAGTCAGCTGACGCCCACACACGAGGGGATTGTCCGCTGGACTTGAGTCCAGCGGATAATCCCGCGGGATTGTCCCTTCGTGTGTACGCCGCATTAGAGTGCTCTCTGCCTACCAGGGAGCAGGATCTATTGGCTAGGTCTTCTCATTGTATTCAGGCAGTGGCAGAACTACCAGAGTCGCAGCAGTCGCACATGCGACTGGGCCCTGGTGTTCCATCACTATGGGGGGGGCCCAAAAGCCTGGTATGTGGATCCACGGGGGGTTACTGGCTGCAGTTGTAAGCGGAGAGTGCCTGTTCAATTCTCACTTACAGTGCCCAGACAGAGCCAGCACTGACAGCCCACTCGCCCCCTCCCTCTCATCGCACGAACAGGAGAGGAGAGAGAGCGCTAGATCTACTCCTCCTCCCGCCGCTGTCCTCCTGTGTGTGCCCGCGGATTGGAGTGTGATCGGGAAAACCGGGGATGAGTGGGCAGTGAATCCGGGAATGAGTGGGAGGGGAAGCCCAGCAGCCGGGAACAGCATGGCGAATGAACTTGGAGGATATGCAGACTGCACGAGCCTCCTTCCTTCTTGGGGTGAGTGAGCTCGTCTCCATCCATTCCCCCCTCCCTTATCTGTCCTGCCTCTGAATAAGTACAGTAATGTAAGGGGACCTCAGATTTAAAGGGTGCTCTGCAGACTCTGATGTAAAGGGGGCTTTGGTGAGCAGAGTTCCCCTTTATACCAGAGTCCACAGCATTCCCCCTTACATCAGAGCACCCCCTTAAATCAGGGTTCCTAGAACACCACTTCCATCAGAGTTCCCCTTTACACTAGAGTCCACAGAGCTCCCCCTTACAGTAAAATTCTGTGGACTCTGATGTAAGGGGCTCTGCAGACTCTGATGAAAGGGGAACAGTAATGTAAGGGGGCCTCTGTGGACTATGATGTAAGGGGGGCTCTGCAGACTCAGATGTAAAGGGGGCTCTGCGGACTATGATGTAAGGGGGGCTCTGCATACTCAGATGTAAGGGGGGGCTCTGGCATTCCTGATGCCCAATATGCATGCCCTAAGGCTGGAATGTGATTCAACACACACAAGCACTTGGCATTAGGTGGTTCAGCATCTCATCTAAGAAATTCCCAGAGGATTGTAGGACTGAAGCCACAGGCGCTTGATAGACCTCTGTTGCATACATCCATAATATTTAAAGGACTGTTAATAGTAAACATGTACTCAGAGAAATATCGGGCTGCCACTGCTGATCCTTTTCATAAGAAATATTAGTTGCCTGGCTGTTTCTGTCTTCAATAATTTTGGTCAATGTGACACAACAAGAATGCAGCAGCTAAAGTAGGGGTGAAATCAGATCTCCTGACCTTTATAAATGCTACTGAGTCAGAAAGTGCTGAAGTCAGTGGATCCGCATGATCTCCAGGCAGCTAGTATTTTCCTAAGGAGTGAGCTTTGCTGCTCAGTACACATTTCATAGATTTCACCTACAAAGTACTAGTTCAGATCAAAGTAGGAATATTCTACCACCTAGTGGCCATATAGAAATATGCTACTATTCAATTTCTATGCAGCATACAGTTGGGCGGAAATACTAAAGGAAAATAGACTGTACACTTTGCAAGTGCAAATGCTCTAATTTTCCCCAGAGCTTAGTAAATGTGGTAAAGCTCTGCTGATTTTCATCATCTAAACATGTGCAAAATGCATTTTTTTCCCTGCATCTGATTGGGTATTCTTTACAAAGTGAAGTTTTAACACATTACATTTATTAAGGAAAATTAGTACAACTGCAATTGCAGAGTGCAACAGCACTTATAAAGGGCACAGTCTATTTGCCTATAGTAAAGCAACCCCAGTATGCTATTCAATCCTTATATAACTATAGCAAAGCGCATAGATTTATTTTTCTAGAGGTTTAGTAAATGCTGAGCACAGGATTTCAGGTGCTTAGCTATGTTGTTCAAGTGTTTCTATAGCCAGAACTGCTACACAATTCATTTTTACAAAACTACTCTCTCAGAAAAAAATCAAAGGCAATGGAGGAAACTATCCAAGGTAAATATCCATAACAAATTCTAAATTTTAGGCCCCATTCCCACTTACGTGACTCCAGAGTCATGCGATTTCCATTGCAACTTTGGTGCGTGACTTTTATGTGGCTTTGAGTGCAGCTTTGATTCGACTTTACACTCTCTGGCACTAAGTCGCATCAAAGTAGTGCAGGCATCTTCGTTGTGACTTTAAGTCGCACCGATCTGAACGGGTGCCATTGAAAATAATTGGCTCTAACCTGTCATGTAACTATGTCCAAAGTCACATGACATGTAGCACAAGTGTGAATGGAGCCTTAGTCAGTACTATCAAAAGAAAGTTCCCAATTTTAAAATAAGGATATCTTTCATATATATGCAGAACAGTTGCTTAGTGGTTAGTGGGGTCTTCGTTTAGAGTGTCAGTCAGGACACTATCTACATGGCGATTGCATGCCCTGTCTGACCTTATATGGGTTTCCTTTGGGTACTGCCCCCCTCCACATGCCAAAGACATGCTGGTAGATATAGTAATCTACTGAACGCACCCAAAATGACTCCCTCACCTCCTACAGATAAAGTGCGTTTAATATATGTGTATATATATGTGACTTGGGGGGGCACACCCTAATATTGCATTAAAGATGGTGCTGCTATAAGACCATGCAAACAGAACAAAATATTACAGTGCACACACACAAAAATGACATTTAAATCCTATGCTATGAATAGTGTAGGACCCACTGATAATGGTACGTTGATTTAGTAGTGGGCTTAAAGTGATTTTTTAAGCTTAGTTTTTTTTTTTTTTTAATAAATAACAAACATGTCATACTTACCTCTACTGTGCAGTTCGTTTTGCACAGAGTGGCCCCGATCCTAGACTTCTGGGGTCCCCTTGCGGTGCTGGTAGCTCCTCCCCGCATCATATAACCCCCTAGGAGAAGCACTCTCCTGGGGGGTTACCTTGCGGGTGCACTCCCGAGTCCAGCATTTGCGTTCATAGATGCAGAATGCCGGACTTGGCCCCACCCCGGCACCCGCGTCATTGTATTTGATTGACAGCAGTGGGAGCCAATGGCTGCGCTGCTATCAATCTATCCAATCGAGAGCCGATACAATGGGCAGAGGGGAAGAGCACGTCTCCGGTGTGGGAATTACGGGGCTCAGGTGAGTAAAATGGGGGGATGGGGGGGCTGGTCAGTGTCAGAAGTTTTTACAACCCCTTTAAGCACTATATGACCAAATGGTGTCACCAAATCCCCATATTTTTTGCTGAATATGTTCAGTTGTTTTAAATAGCCTTGCAATATTTAAATGTCATTTTTGAATGTGTGTACTGAAATTTTTGTTATTTATTTATATACACACACACTATATTGTCAAAAGCATCGGGACGCCTGCCTTTACTCGCACATGTTAATGGCATCCAGTCTTAGTCTGTAGGGTTCAATATTGAGTTGTTGGCCCACCCGTTGCAGCTCAAACAGCTTCAACTCTTCTGGGGAGGCTGTCTACAAGGTTTAGGAGTGTGTCTATAGGGAATGTTTGACCATTCTTCCAGAAACGCGTTTGTGAGATCAGGCACTGAAGTAAACACAAAATGCAATTTGTAAATGTGGGCGAGAAGGCCTGGCTCGCAGTCTCTGCTGTAATTCATCCCAAAGGTGTTCTATCGGGTTTAGATCAGGACTCTGTGCAGGCCAGTCAAGTTCCTCCACTCCAAACTCACTCATCCATGTCTTTATTGACCTTGCTTTGTACACTGGTGCGCAATCATGTTAGAACAGGAAGGGGCCATCCCCAAAATGTCCAAAACGTCTTGGTATGCTGACGCCTTAAGAGTTCCCTTATCTGGAACTAATTATATATATATAAATATATATATATATATATATATATATATATATATGATCATATATATATATATATATATTGAATATACTGTACACATGGCAGAAATAAGTACAAGGACGCTGACACAAGGCAATAAGAATTCTGCTGACTAACTGTTTTCTGAAGGAATCATCAAATGAGTTGGATCGGGGAATAATTAAATGTAACATTATTATTTTACCTTTAGAACACGGTAAGCTTCCTTTAGCACAGCCTTCTTATCAGGAGAAAGGTTTATCACACAGTTAGATCTGCAGGAAACAGGAGGAAGAAGTAACTTGTACTATGTTATACTATTCGCTACATTTACAACCTGGCTAATGTAATTTTGTCTGAGACAAAACTATTTCCCACACACCAATCTGAAGTAGTGATTTATTGCTTTTTAGAAAGATAATTCAACAACTCCCTATGGAGACCTTCTGTCCAACAAGCAGTAGGAGGGGTGATTTATTTATTTCCTATATTTTTTGCTACCTGTCCAATAAACCAGTCATGGTGGCTGGAATCTCCATGGGAATTAGGCCTTTGTGCATCGTTCCCCCCAGCCACGTTTATAGTCCTTGGTATGGGGGGGGGGGGGGGAGATGGGGGTGCTTTGAGCTGGTAAATGATGTAACTGATGATAATATCAAATCAAATAAGGTGTTAGAAGTTGTGAACATAGAATGCTCCTAAAATTCCCCTCATGAGAGATCTCTGCATGCTAAAAATGTGCTCTAACCAGGTCCCTTTACTTCTCTGCCAGCGTCTGAGAAGCATGGAAGGGTAGACCCTACATTCCTCCTGGATAGAACAGTGAAGGGTAGATATTGCAAGAGACAAACCGACAGATCAGGTAACAATTTCCCAATTTCCCTTTGGCATTAATAAAGTATTCTGTAATACATACTTTGTCAACAAAATTACATGCTAAATTGGTATTGTTTTTACCCATCTCAGACTTGCTCTCACTACTAAAGAGGTAAGGGGTTTGAAGGACACCTCTACCAGATTGGTCACACATAACATCATTTTCATGCCAATATTCTCTCCTGAGCCCTGGAGAATCTGAAGAGCCCACTAAACTGTCAGCATCATTTTTCAGGGGCTTTGAAACAGTGACCTGTTCTGTGTAGACCCTTTTCAAAGCATCCTCATTGCTAAGGGAGGTGTGCACAGGTATCAGCATAGGAGATAGAGACATCTTCCCTTGTCATGGGGTTATCGGCCTGCATGTCTGTACTGGGTTGGTAATGTTGCCAAGGGGGGAAAAAATAACTAAAAACCAAACATCCAAGTGCTAATGCTATGTAAAGACGACATTCAGTACCGTGAACAGTGTCACTCTTATTTACTGGAACCCATTCGCTAAAATAAATAAATAAAAGAATGTACAAGACACATTTGTGAACATATGTAAAAGTAAATGTTTGCCAATGGTGAATGTTGCCAGCAAAATGTGAAGCCCATCTTTATGAATATGCCCCTGAAAGTGTTTAAGAGTGATCTTATTGTTAATTACAATGTACTCTTACTTACATTACAATATCAAAGGTCTCATCTTCCAAATTTGCGGCTTTCAGGTTTTCAATGTGACCTTTGACAAATTCCACATTAGGCTGTTCATATCCAAACTTCTGCATTTGATAATTAATGTACTTCCTCGATAGCTCTAACTGTAGACCAAGAAAAAAAATGTAATACACATAACACCACTGCCCCATGGAAACTAGAACCAATCATTAATCTGCAAACAGGTGTAGAGCATAAAACATGTAGGCTTTGTTAACACATAGATGTGTACAAAAGTATGTTAAAATACACTTTAAGTGCCAATCTACACAACTGTGGCAAGGTCCTGGGCCTCTTTAGGCCTAATGGTTACCTCCAGAGTTGGGGAGAGCTGACACCCTTCAATGTAGAGTGGGATACAAGGCATGGTAGGTGTAATGCAGGATAAACAGGTGGGCACCAGACACTTTTTGAATGCAAAGTGATTTATTGTCTCTTAAACAGAACTGGAACTTTGGGAGAGAGGGTTAGGGCCAGGACACCCTTAAGTAGATGCAAAGATAATTAGCAGACTATGAGACTTCTATAGGTAGACAGCTATACAGGTGAAGGCCTCCAGCCGGACACCACCTCTGTATAGGTAGGACACAGTTTCCTATGGCAACGATCTTGTAGCTGTTACTAATGGTAATGATATTCAACTATCTGCAACACAAACAGTTCTCTTTACCCCACACTCACTCACTGTGGGTCTTCGCTCAACAAGCTCCCAGTCTCTCTCACTAGACTTCAGATCCATTAGCCACTGGATCCCCTGAGCTCTTTCACTTTAGCACTCAGTATCTTCCTCAAGCGTCACCCCCGCTTGCCTTCTGGGTCCCTGGCTTGACACTCATATACTCTTCAAGCTTCACCCCTGCTGACAGGTTAGGTCCCTGACTTGGCACTCGACAAGCGTCACCTCTGCTGTCCCGCTAGGTCCCTGACTTGGCACTTGCTGAAGTTTTCCCACTTCTTCACCGTCCCCGGCTGGCGAGAATTCTGCTCTGGTACTGGCCTCAGCTCACTCACTCCGATAGCAAGGTGGATGGTCCCTTAGTGGCGACAGCTTACCCTCTACCTCCGACCACAACTGGTTACCCAGCCAGTTGAACCATTACTTCTGGTTGGACTATGAGCCTGCAGTCCCAACCCTACGCTGCTTTCCTGCTTCTGGATAGGCCCTCAGTCAGATGTCCCTGGGATAAGCCTAGGTTTCTGGCCTAGCAGCTCAGGGCAATACAACACACGTCCACCCAGACAGCCGTCCAGGTGGCACAGAACCCAGATCACCTGACTCCATCCAAATAAATAGGTTCTCTCAGCAGGCCAAGGGACCCAAGAAAATCCCTGCCCATTGGCTGAGACACCCCATTCATTTCTAATCTGTCCTTGCAATGCCCTTGTCTTGTCTGATGTCACCAGATACCTGGCCACCTAGAGACAGAAGAGAGAAGTGCAGCAATTCCAGAACTAGGGCCAAATCAATTGACCTCCTAACAATTGCCAAGGCAACTATCACTTGGCAAATATATTTAACAGCAGCCCTGTCTAATCAGGGTGCTACATCATTATACAAATATTTTGTGGGAGTGCTGTGTTAATTTATTCCACATCAGATGGAGTTGCCAGACAGAAGAGGCTTATAAGCAACTTGCTATTTCCCCTAAGATCTGCTGTAAGAGCTGCAAGCGGTAATTATATTTGCACAGAAATATTTAAAGGATAAGTTCAACTTTAAAACATTTTTAAAAAAATGAATGCACATCTTTTTGCAGGTAAAAAAAAATGTGCATTTATTTTTTTTTTTACTTGCCTGTAAAGCATTGTAAAGCATTGTACCCACAATCAGCAGATTGCAGTTGCCATGCAGGACTCCTGCAGACTTGTCAGTGTATCTGTCTGCTCTAACCTCGTACAGGCGGGCAGACACATACTGACAGGAAGACACAATGAACTACCAGAGCGCTCAACAGCGCCATGGTAGCTCATTGAGAACTACAAGCCGGCAGCCACAAAGGATGATGGTACTTGTAGTTTCCCCATTTACAGAAAACTGTGAATGAATGACACGGCCAGGCGACGCTGACAGCGATCAGGGGAGAATATCTTCCGCTTGCGGTCACTAGAGGCCGCAGCAGGCAAAAACAGATTGGAACATGTTACATATTCCTAAAGATGAACTTATCCTTTAACCACTTCAGCCCCAGACCAATTGGCAGCCAAAGGACCAGGCCCCTTTTTGCGATTCGGCACTGCGTCGCTTTAACTGACAATTGCGCGGTCGTGCGACGTGGCTCCCAAACAAAATTGGCGTCCTTTTTTTCCCACAAATAGAGGTTTCTTTTGGTGGTATTTGATCGCCCCTGCGGTTTTTATTTTTTGCGCTATAACCAAAAATAGAGCGACAATTTTACTTTTTGCTATAATAAATATCCCCAAACAATATATAAAATTTTTTTTTTCCTCAGTTTAGGCCGATACGTATTCTTTTACATATTTTTGGTAAAAAAAATCACAATTAGTGATTATTGATTGGTTTGCGCAAAAGTTATAGCGTTTACAAAATAGGGGATAGTTTTATAGCATTTTTATTAATATTTTTTTTTTTACTAGTAATGGCGGCGATCAGCGATTTTTATTGTGACTGCGACATTATGGCGGACACATCGGACATTTTTGACACATTTTTGGGACCATTGTCATTTATACAGCAATCAATGCTATTTAAATGCATTGATTCCTGTATAAATGACACTTGCAGTGAAAGAGTTAACCACTAGGGGGAGGGGAGGGGTTATGGGCTATTTTTTTTACTATTAGGGGGCGGGGCTGACGTCTGACGTCATTGATCGGCTTTTCCTATGACAGGGAACAGCCGATCAATGACAGGCAGAGTAGGAAGCGCGGGGAGAGGTGTGTTTACACACACCTCTCCCCGTTCTTCAGCTCCGTGACCCAATCGCGGGACACCAGCGGCGATCGGGTCCGCTGGTCCCGCGGCCGTGGTCACGGAGCTCCCGACCGGGTCGCGAGCCCGCCCCCCGGGGGCGCGCGCGCGACCCACGGATAGGCAATTAAAGGGGACGTATATACACGTCCTTTTGCCTGCCCGTGCCCTTCTGAGGACGTATATATACAGTGGGCGGTCGGGAAGCGGTTAATAATTACCAGGAGCAGCCAAGCAGGTGGCAAGTTGGTTTCTACTGAAATTTTCACTAGGATGACTCACTACTATTCTGTAAATGCCATGTGTTGTCAACGGGCATAAAAAGAAGGAGACTGAGTTATGCAAACAGCTAAGTGAAAGAGGAGGGATATGCTCCTTCCCTCTTGGAACCCTTCTGGGATGCAGTAAACATTAAACATCAGTTTATCATCATGCAAACCAGGGGTGTCCAACATATTGACCTTCCTGGGCCACATTGGAAGAAGATGAATTGTTTTGGGCCACACATAAAATACACTAACAATAAGAACAACTGATGAGTGGCAAAGGTTGGGCAGATCAGCTAACGATCACTGATATAGATAATGTACCTGAGTACTGTAATAAAATGAATGCGATATTTGACGCTATTTTTTGAGAAACTAACTCACCAATATCTGGTTGGATGGATGTAGTACCAATTCTCAATTCTCAGATATTTTGGTTGTTACTTTGCCCTTTGCGCGCTTCATCCTTGAAAATATTTGCTCACAAATAAAGATGCTGCCAAAAACTGATTACATGAAAAAGTCATGATTGTGAAGAGTGGGATATATTTCTTTGGGAAGATAAGTCCAGTAAAGAGCCACTGTCCAATTTTTCTTCAATCGCATGTGTATGCCAAGTGTAAACGCATTTTTTAAAAAAATTCCCCCCAAAAAAATCAACATTTTTAAATTTATAATTTTGTATGGGCCACATTCAAAGCTGTCTTGGACCGCAATTGGCCCGTGGGCCGCAGTTTGGACCCCCCTGATATGAACGTTTTAATACAAATATACATAAAGCTGACTATTTTTGTTTCTCTTTAATGTCAAAGGTTTCTTTAAAAAGGTATTGTGCACTTCAAATGTTTTCATTGTTTTAAATAAATATTATTGTAGTTATATACTCTGTGCTGTTTATTTGCCTTACCTTTTAACGATGGGGTCATATGTTGTGGCTGCAGTTTGTAGTATCATGGCTGATTGATTCCCCTATGTCCATGTATTACCACAGCTAGTCTGTCTCTATTCGCCAAAGGGGCAAGACAACTTCCAACTCCAGGTCACAAAGCATCCAGTGCATGTGTTGCCATCTGCTCTATGTTGCATCATGAATGTGGGAGTGCTAATCTAATAAAAACATCTCTTGATTGCATGGTGAGTTCCCTGTGTCTGTATTGCTCTGCCTGCTTGTGTCTGTGTCAGATCTAATTACTGTGTAGCTTCACCTGCACCAACACTTAGTTGAGAGACCCAGGAATTGTGGGATATGTAACTTCTTCACAGGAAAAAAAATTCTCAGATTATAGATAGAGGTCATGTTTTAACATATGCAGTGTCATGCCGCATGCCTCATGTTTGAACAAAGACAGAAACTTCTGACACCAGAATGTGAAAATTTGCTCTACTACAGGCAAAAAAATGACATCATCAAACTACATGATCAATGCACATGTTATAGAGGTGAAAAACAAAAGTTGCATGTAGGAAGATTTATAATGCCTTTAATTATTATTTTCTGCTGTCTGCAAAAGGTACCTGCTCGTCAGTCATGTCCAATCCAGTGACATATCCCTGCTGTCCAACTAGCTTACTCAGCATGAAACAGTCTCTCCCGCTCCCACTTCCCAGATCCAGTATCCTGCAGTTCTCCAGACACTCTGGAACTGTGAGGCCACATCCATAATACCTGTGCAATGAAAAACAAAAACATTTTCCAAATACAGGTACAAACCTTTTAAGCTAAATATACATTTCCCCCACCCACCCGCAGGAAAGTTCAGCAAAGGGCATTTGATGCTTTACCATAAAGTGTTCTCACAGTAATACAAACAATAGGGCATCTTCCTCATTTTTTTTTTTCATCATACTCAAAACTCATCATTTCAATTGTATGTTCCCTCTTGTGAATGCTGTAATAAAACGACCACATTTAAGTTTAAGTCAGCACTCTCCCTCCAGACATTAGCCCCAAGCTACCATCTAGAAAAAGGTTTGGTTTGGTATTTCTTATTTGACTTATTCAAATAGTCCAATGGAGAACATCTTCACAAAAGCTCACTGGCTTGATGAGGCAGCTCTCAACAAAACAAATCTCCCTCGAAGGGGTGCAAAATAATGGACTCAAAAATAGACCAAAACAAATGGGTTCCAGACCATAAGGTGAAGGAGATAAAGAAGAACTTTAATAGTTCCCAATTCAACCATTAAAAAATATCTGATGCATTTTGGAGCCATAATGCTCCCCCTTAATCAGGGCCTAGATGATATAATATACACCTGAATAGATCTATAACTGCATGGATCTATGTTCAATCAGGTGAAAGGTTCCCCTTTTGGGCTGCAAGTAACACCATGTGGTTAGTGACATACTGCCACTAATATTATTCACCATGAACTTTGCTTCGTACTACTATTACATTTTTTACATATTATATATTTTTTTTCTCTCTGACCTTCACTTCTCCATTATGCAGCCTTGTTGCCTCCTCTCCTCTTATATAATACAGCCTAACTGCCTATAATCTCTTCATCCTCCACATGCCAGTCTTGTTGCTTTTTCTCTCTCTTTTCTAGAACCTGGTCTCACCGCCCCATTATCCCCACTATCTGATCTTGCTGACTCCTAACCAACCTCTTTGTGCAATCTGACATCACCTTTCACTATGAATAAGTTGCGGAACTTCATACCGTGAAGAAATGTCTGCATGAATCTCAATCAATGCCTTTTTTATATGTTCTGGTACAGGCCTGGATGAAGCGTCGCAGGCTGAGGTTTTAAGATCCTTTGTATCAGTCAATTGCTTCCCATAATAGTCCTGTTATAGAGAAATTCTGTGATCAATAAAAGTTAACCAGGGATGAAGATTATTTTAAAGTGTCACCAAACCCACATCATACAAAACTATCAATAAATGCTGTATTGCATTCCGTTTATACTCACTCAGTCACTATGAGATTCATTTTCTGTATAAAACCCAGTTGATCCTGCTGCTCTCTATCTCCCCCTTCTGTTAATGTCCCCAGTTCAGAAAAAAAAAAAAAGAGTTCATCCTGCCTGCCTTGCATTGAGACGCTTTATGGATTTAATAAATTAAGATTTTTGTGGTCAGTAAGGACAGTTACGGGATGTCTGGTGCCCTCCAGAAGGTGTCTCCATTTAGTGAAGGCTTTATTTATTGCTAAAAGTTCCCTGTTTCCGATATCATAGTTCTGTTCTGCAGTTTTCATTTGGCGGGAATAAAATGCACATGGGTGTAAAAAAAACGGAAAATTTATATCAAATACTTACCGTAATTTTCCTTTCCTGATAGGCTCCATGGCAGCATACGTGTGGGTTGGCCCCGCCTCCATAACTACCCAATAGGACCCCTCTCCCATAAATCTTTGCTCCTGGCTGCTATCCGTGTTCCGTAACTAGCCTACTCCAGACATTTGGGAGGGAACTCCTGCTGCCATGGAGCCTATCAGGAAAGGAAAATTACGGTAAGTATTTGATATAAATTTTCCGTTTTCCTGACAGGCTCCATGGCAGCATACGTGTGGGAAATAACTCGCCAAAACACACCCGGGTGGGCAAAATGTTGAGCAAAGAAAACCAAAATTTATTTAACATTGTCCAACGACAATACTTGTAAACCAAAATTAATAGAAGACAGTGCAGCTGGTTCAACGCAATAGTGAGAAAGAAAAGTATTAATTGTGGACCAAGAGGCCGCTCTACAAATAACATCAGGCGCCACATGCCGAGAAGCCGCCCACGAAGTCGAGATGCTCCGTGTTGAATGAGCCGTCACTGCCTCAGGAGGAGCCAAGCCCTTAGCTCTGTATGCCCTTTGAATCGTCTGCACAATCCACGCGGAAATTGACCTAATTGACGCACGCATCCCTTTATTCTTGCCATGAAGAAGGACAAAGAGGAATTCCGTTTGCCTGAATGGAGCTGTTGCCTCCAGATATTGTTTTAAGGTGTGGCCTACATCAAGAGGATGGATCTCCTGGTCATCTGGTGTTTTGAAAGTAGGGAGTACAATCTCCTGATTCTCATGGAAGACTGTGGTCACTTTAGGGTTTGACCCTAACATTGGAATCAGCACTACTCTGTCTTCAAAAAAGGTCAGAAAAGGTTCCTCTGAACCCAGATTCCTGATCTCTGATACCCTTTTCGCTGACGTTATCGCCACTAGGAAGATAGTCTTTAGAGTAAGATCCTTAACAGACAAAGGTTGAGATGAATCTTTCCCAAGATTTGACAGAAAATCCAGAACTAATGGAAGGTCCCATTTGGGAAACCTGGGTCTTCTTTGTGGTCTGAGCCTGATGGCACCCTTAAAGAATTGACGAACTAAGGCGTGATTCGCCCATGAGACTCCCGTGAAGGCTGAGATGGCTGACACTTGCACCCTTAACGAGCCGACCGCCAGGGATAAATCCAGTCCAGACTGAAGAAAGCTCAGGATATCATGAACCTCTGGAGAGTTACACGAGTTTTCTCTTGATGACATGTGTACAGCAAACCTGGACCAAATGCGTTCATACACCCTATTGGTGCTTCTTCGTCTGGCATTAAGAAGAGTTGGAATCGCTTCTTTCGGGCAACCAAGCGCCTCTAGCCTTCCCCTCTCAAGAACCACACCTTGAGGTGCAGACACGATGGAAACGGGTGTAACGTCTTGCCTTGAGACAATAGATCCGACCTGAGAGGTAGGGGAATTGGGTCTTGATAGCTGAGGAGCAGCAGCAGAGGAAACCACGGCCTGTTGGGCCAGAATGGAATGACAGCAATAATCTCCACTTTTTCTGTTCTGAGCCTCCGCAGAAACTGTAGAATCACCGGGACTGGAGGGAAGGCATAGGCCCTCTGGAAATCCCAACTGGTCGTGAGAGCATCTATCCCGAACGCCTGAGGGTCCCTGAACCTCGCAAAGTACTTCGGTATCTTGAAGTTGCACGGGGAAGCGAACATGTCGACTTCCGGGGATACACCCAGTGTTAGGAGCCACTCGAAAACTTCTCTGTGGAGGGACCACTCGTTGTTGTCTAACTCGACCCGGGACAAGAAGTCTGCTTGCACATTCTGGACCCCCGGAATGTATACTGCCGAGATGTTGGCTAAGTTCTTTTGCGCCCAACTCATTAAAGGCTCCACTTCTTGTAACAGGGACCAGCTGTGAGTCCCACCTTGTTTCCTTATGTATGCCACTGCTGTTGTGTTGTCCAACCTTAGCATGACGGAAGAGTTCAACACTAGATGGCGAAAGGATAGGAGTGCCTGAAAGGCTGCCCTCAGTTCCAGGATGTTGGAAACGACTCCTTGAGACT
The DNA here is from genome assembly GCA_028564925.1 of Lithobates sylvaticus. NCBI lineage: Eukaryota > Metazoa > Chordata > Amphibia > Anura > Ranidae > Lithobates > Lithobates sylvaticus. The sequence goes on from CM053036.1 coordinate 76,806,629, forward strand.
GGCATGTCCACCTGCCTTGAGCCACCTCCGACAGGCAATGAGCGCCCCAACCCTGGTTGCTGGCATCTGAGGTCACCGTGATCCATGAGATGGGGACAATCGAATGATGGTTGCGCAGATTCTTCCCCTGAAGCCACCAGAGGAGAGATGTCCTCATAGATGGGGTAAGAAAGATGCGCTGATTCTGGTCGACAGAGTTCCACTGATGCAGAAATCCCTTCTGAAAGGGACGGGTATGCCACTGGGCCCACTTCACCATGGGGATGGTTGCTGTCATCGTACCAATTATTTTCAGGCACTGGAGAGCAGAAAGGTGAGTTGATCCACGGGCTGCCTGAATCCTGTCTCGGATTACCATGATTTTCTCCTCTGGGAGGGAGATGGAACCCTTCACGGTGTTGAAAAGGGCGCCCAGAAACACGAGGGACTGAGACGGCTCTAGCTGACTCTTTTCTAAATTCAGGAGCCACCCGAACTCTTGCAGGGTAGAGATGACAACCTCTTTGTGATCTAATAGCTGATCCTTGCTCTGAGATAGTAGAAGCAAGTCGTCCAAGTAATGGTGGAGACGCACACCCTTGACCCTGAGAAGAGCCACTACCGCCAATAGCACCTTGGAAAAAACCCGGGGTGACGTGGTTAACCCGAAGGGTGGACAAGTGAACTGAAGGTGTTGGTTGCCTACCGCGAAGCGGAGGAATTTGTGGAAGTCCTTTGTCACAGGCACGTGAAAATATGCGTCTTTCAGGTCGATTGATATTAACCAGTCTCCCAAGTGTACTGACTGTTGTATGGTAAGTAGGGACTCCATCTTGAATTTCTCCTTGCGGATGAATGAGTTGAGATGGGTCAGGTCTATTACTGGCCTCCATGTGCCGTTCTTCTTCTGCACCAAAAACAGGGGTGAATACATGCCTTCGCCCCTCTCTTCCTCTGGGACGGGTACGACTGCGCCTTGTTCCAATAAACAGCTTACGTAGGTCAACAGGACCTGTCTTTTCTCTTCTGAGCTTGGAAGAGTAGTAGGGATGAATCTGAGTCTTGGAGTGTTGCAGAAGACCCACTTGTGACCGGACGATACTGTCTTTACGGTCCAATAGTCCCGAATTGAGGCCGCCCAAACATGTCTGAAGTGGAGAAGACGGGCCCCCACTTGACATGTTTGAGCGGGCCCAATTTCAAAAGGACTTCCCGGAATCCTGGTTCCCAGAGGAACCACCTTTAGAGGCCTTCTTAAAAGAAGACTGCCTGGACCTCCATGTCCTGGAGAATTCTCTGCCGGGTTTATAGCTGCGTGCATCCCTGGCACGATCCGCATTCTGTCTTCTTGGAAAAGAGCGTCTCTGATTTTGAGGACGCCTATCCTGAGGGAGAAACCCAGATTTCCCACCTGTGGCCCGGGATATGGCAGAATCAAGCTTATTGCCGAATAATGAGGATCCTTCAAAGGGGATGCGGCACCAAGCCTGCTTAGAAGCAGGGTCTGCGAGCCACGGACGGAGCCACAACGCACGTCGCGCCGAAACGGCTGCCAGCATATCCCGAGACATCAGGCGAATGACATCAATGGATGCCTCCCCCAAGAAGGCTGAAGCCATCCTAATCTCTTGAATAGGTGAGTCTTTAGCTGTGTCTATTGAAATGCCTCTCAGGTATTCTTCAATGCTGTCAGCCCAGAATTCTATGGCCTTTGACACTGCTGCGATCGCAAGCACTGGTTTGCATGCCATCCCGGAGGTCAAATAGATTCTCTTTAGATCTGAATCGATCCGTCTCTCCAAAGGATCCTTGAATGACACAGTGTCTTCTAAGGGGAGAGTCACATATCTCACCGGACGCATAAGTGCTGCATCTACCATTGGAGCTGACTCCAGGTGTTTCACATCTTCTTCCTTAAAGGGGTAAAGTTTAAGGATCTTGGATTGCATGGAACCCTTTTTGTCCATCTTGCTCCACTCTTCTGAAATAATATCACCCAATTCGGATAGAAACGGAAAAAATTGACGCTCCTTATTGAGCTGTTTAAAGAATTTCTTCTGCTTCGGGGGGGAAGTGATAGGATCTTCCCACTTCAGAGCCTCTCTCACTGCCTTAACCAGGGAGGGAACCAAACCATAGTCAAACCCCAAACCTGGATCTTCCGGATCCGATTCACTGTCTGAGACAAGGGCAGAATGGCGGCTAGGTTGGGATGAATCCCATGTTTCTTGTAGTACCCCCTCTCCTACTATAGGATCTAGTGGGTCTGCCGGGGATTCACAAGGCTGTTGAGCTTCCCTTTCCTGCAGGGATTCTTTTACCACTCGTCTCACCATTGATTCTAGGCGCTGGTCAGCGCCGTCTCTCTCATCCGCTGCCTTAGTGAAACAATGGTCACATAGGGATTTGTCTGCTGGCACAGGCATTCTGCACCCCCAACATGCTTTCTCTGGTCTCTTGCTGGAGTGAGCCACAGGGGGGCGGGAATAATCCCTGTCACGCTGTTCTGACCTGGCGGACCTATGGTGGCTGGATTTTGAGGAGGATTTGTGGTGGTGCGATTTTGACGATCCACTGCGTCTATAAGTACTAGGATGTGGATCAGATTTAGAAGGGCTGTGAACACAGAAAGACAAACAGAAGGGATAGGTCATATTTGCTGCCTATGCTTACTCTCTTCAACATTAGAAATACAAAGATGTATTTTAGGACCTACCTAACATGAGCGGGCTGGCCACTAGGGGGCAGTGAAGCATCCATAATGTCCAAAAACACCAAGCCTGACACTGCAGTAACAAAAACAATATCTTCAGACAAAATACAGCAATGAACCAACAAAGCCCCAGCATAAAGGACTGTTCCTACCTTGAACCGCCGAAATATTAGCCCCGGGAAGTCGCTGTGGCGTCCGCAATCATTCCCAGGGCTCTGACAGCTTTGCAGGGTTTTTAAATTTGCCGCCAGTGACGTCATCGGCGTCATCCGACGCCGGAGTCCTCAACGCGCATGCGCGAGAACCAAGCCTCGCTCTCACGTCGGGTCCGCGCATGCGCAGAACGCCCGCGAACCCGGAAGTCGAAGAGAGTAGTTTGCTGGAACGCAGAAGCATCCAGCAAACAGCATGGAAATAGCAAACAGATAGAGAAAAGGAATATAATCAATGGGCACACACATAAACACTGCTGCCATGGACAGATACAGACTCACCACTCCACCAACGATCACTTGGCCGAACGATCCAAGGCACGCACGCACACACCGGACCTCCCAGCAGATAATGGCCACCTATGACAACAGGCAAACAGGCCGGGCGCACTTTAAGGTAAGATAACCAGTCTTCAGCGCTACTCTGCATATACACTCCATACCCTGCTTAACAGTCAGGGCCTATCGGAGGAAAACAATCCAGTCATTCGGCCGATCGATCGCTGTGAAGTCATCTTCAGGTAGGAGAACCACTTGGTCCTACGGAGGAGGACAAAAAAGGAACACGGATAGCAGCCAGGAGCAAAGATTTATGGGAGAGGGGTCCTATTGGGTAGTTATGGAGGCGGGGCCAACCCACACGTATGCTGCCATGGAGCCTGTCAGGAAAGGGAAGTTCTGGGTTAGGATGTACCAGTACAGGTGCAGTGGTGAATAAGGTTTCAGATATGAGAAAGACATTTCTCCCTCTGGACCACTGGAAGCGTGCCTCCTTCCTTGTCACATGAGTAATGATGGGCCACAATTTTTGAATTTTTTTAAATAAATCTCTGGTAAAAGTCTGTGAACCCCAAGGACCGTTGCACATCCTTTATGTTCTTGGGGTAGTCCAATCTAGGATGGATTGGATCTTGCTGGAATCCATGTTCAGCCCTTCAGGATAGATGAGGTAGCCCAAGAACTGTATACGAGTCTGTTCAAAATTTTATTCAATTCTCTGTAATCATTGTATGGGCGCAGGGTTTCATCATTCTTTTCAACAAAGAATAGTGGGGCTCCAGCAGGAGAGGTTGAGGGGTGGATAAACCCCTTTGCCTGATTTTCTTGCAGAAAGTCCCTAACACTTTCAGTTCTGGTTCAGAAAGATTGTAGAGGCGACCAAAAGGAACTGGGGCTCCTGGTACAAGCTCCATTGGGCAATTATATGCCCGGTGGGGTTGTAATTGGTCAGCATTTTTCTTATCATAAATGTCTTTAAAGTTTTAAAGTCTTGGTATTGAGGGGGCAATTTTTCCAAGTTAGTCAATGTCACTCCGATATTAGTAGGTGAGATGTCTCTTTTTTGACAATGTAACTCACAATATTCAGAGGGAAAGGCAAGGTTTCTGGGCTGCAAGTCAATAGTGGGGTTGTGAATTGATAGCCATGGAATTCCTAAGATAACAGGAAATTGAGAAGAAATCAGATTGAAAAATATTAACTTTTGGTGTCGAGGCTTGTTCCTTAACCACTTAAGCCCCGGACCAATTTGCAGCTAAAAGACCAGGCCCCTTTTTGCGATTCGGCACTGCGTCGCTTTAACTGACAATTGTGCGGTCGTGCGATGTGGCTCCCAAACAAAATTGGCGTCCTTTTTTCCCACAAATAGAGCTTTCTTTTGGTGGTATTTGATCACCTCTGCAGTTTTTATTTTTTGCGCTATAAACAAAAATAGAATGACAATTTTGAAAAAAATTCAATATTTTTAACTTTTTGCTATAATAAATAGCCCCAAAAAATAAATAAAATAAAAAACATTTTTTTTCCTCAGTTTAGGCCGATACATATTCTTCTACATATTTTTGGTAAAAAAAAATCGCAATAAGCATTTATTGATTGGTTTGCGCAAAAGTTATAGCATTTACAATATAGGGGATAGTTTTATGAAATTTGTATTAATTATTTTTTTTTTACTAGTAATGGCGGCGATCAGTGATTTTTATTGTGACTGCAACATTAAAAAAATCGAAAAATGTTGACACATTTTTGGGACCATTGGCATTAATACAGTGATCGGTGCGATTAAAAATGCATTGATTACTTTAAAAATGTCACTGGCAGTGAAGGAGTTAACCACTAGGTGGCAGTGTAGGGGGTTAAGTGTGACCTATGTGTTTTTTTTACTGTAGGGGGCGTGGCTTGGTGTGTGACATCACTGATCGTCTTTCCCATGACAGGGAACAGACGATCCGTGACAGCCTCACTAGGAAGCACGGGGAGAGGTTTGTTTGCACATACCTCTCCCTGTTCTTCCCTGTTCTTCAGCTCTGTGATGGTCCCACGGCCATGGTCACGGAGCTCAGGACCGGTCGGACGGCTGGGCTCTTAAAGAGCAACGTACCTGTACGTGCTTGTGCCCAGCCATGCCATTCTGCCAAAGTAAATGTGCATGATGCGGTCCTTAAGTGGTTAACTGCAGAATAGGGATGAGCTTCGAGTTCGACTCGAACATCGGGTGTTCGCCCTTTCGCCGAACAGCAAATTTTATGGGGCGTTCGTGGCAAATTTGAACGCCCCATAATGCACTGCAAGACCGCAGTGCATTTCTGTATGATGATTGGCCAAAGTATACACATGACCTGCATGCTTTGGCCAATCACAGCACACTCCTCAGCGAGAGCCATAATTGGCCAAAGGCAGGATGCATTTGGCCAATCGTGGCTTAGGGGGACTAAGTCCAAGCCCCACACTATATAAGGCTGCTTACGCAGTGCCCATTTAGTGTGTTATAGTGGACAGAGATAGAGAGATTGAGATAGATTAGGCAGGCAAGTCATTTAATATGGTGCAGCATACCAATGGTTGGTTGCCCCGCCCCCAACCAACCCACAGGACCACTTCAAACTCTAGAAATAAGAGTAGTAAATAAGAGTGTTGAGCCCCCCTGTCAGTATTCTTTTCTCTGTCCTCATACCTGCAGGATCACGGCCAGCCCTTCCTCACCGCTCTATGGTGTAACCATTGCAGGTTAATGCTCTCCTGCAGCATGGAGTCCCATGGCTTGGGTTGCTAAAGGCACCAGATAAGTATGGGAAACCCGTTTTTCTGTGGATCTTTTTGGGGTTGGGGATCAACAGGAGCCGCTTATCTTTCTCCTCTATGTACCCCCACATAGTATCACACAAAGCATGGTGTCTACATACAGTACCCCCCCGGGAGGGGAGCGAGTCATGGTAGCATGGGGGGAAGCACCTTCCCCTCCTCAGCGTCTCCCTGTGTGTGCGGCGCTTCGCGCGCGCCGTTCCGCTCTGTTTTCTCGGCGGAGGGCGGAGCCGCGGCGTGACGTCGGCGGCGCATGCGCAGTAGCCATTTCGAGGCCGTCGGCGGCCATCTTGGTACTCCCTAAGCGCTCTCAGTATAAAAAGGAGAGCACAGCTTCAGTCTAGTTTTAGCTACATAGGGGAACACACCTCAGGCGCTCACACCTCAGGCGCTCTCTCCTGCTGTCCATCTGGTCTTTTTCCCTGGATTATGGAGCCCAGCCAAGGTACTGGAATGGGGCAAATAGTTTTTTCTTTTTGGTCTTATATTTTAAAATTCAATATAAATGGGTATTTGTTTTATACTTCTCATTGGTCCAACTAAGCACCTCTTTCCTACCTCTATTCATAGCTGCCCATAGCAATTTAACACTGCATCAAAAAGATCCTCAACATACCACTAGGTAAGGGCTGCAACAGTCAGGTAAGGTTTTTTTTTAAAAAAAAAAAAAAAAGAGCACTTTCCAAAATAAACGGGACTAAAAAAACTTTCCTTTTTTTTTCTCTCTACTCTGTCTCTTTTTTTTTTTTCCTCTCTTACCCAGCCCGCATCACGGATCGTCTCGCCGGTCATCCCACAGGGGGTCCCAAGATAGGTGGTCGGGGGGTCATAGAAGTTTGGGTCACTCCCACTCCTCATCAGCCCATGCTTCGCAAGGTGGCCAGAGGTCACCCCGACATTCCACAGACAGATATGTCTCGGCACAAAAATCAGTGTATCCAGGTCAGAAAGCCTGCTGGGTATGTGGGAAACAAGCCCTCCCAGACAAACTGGTATGTGCCCTATGCCTCCGTGAAGCCGCAGGTGACAAAGAGAAAGACAAGCAGGAATCCATGGATTCCATCAAACAGCTAATAAAGGATTCTATCCGCGAGCTAGCGGTAGGTCAAGACCAAGCTGCTCCATCTTCAGGTGAATCAGTGATTACCCCCACCCCGCACCATGATCCTGAAGCACTATCTGAAGACGAAACAGAATTAGTGGAGGAGAACCCGTCATCTTTTGATTTCGCTCTAGTGGAACCCTTTATTAATGCTGTGAAAGATGCAATCCAGTGGGAGGAGGACCCAGAGCCTCCGGCCAAATCCAAAAAATATTTTCCACACCTGAAAAGAAAATTATCAACCTTTCCCCTGATGGAAGAGATCAGGGAAGTAATAACAGATGAATGGCAGAAAGTAGATAAAAGGCCTTTGGCCTATAACCGTTTTTCAAAATTGTACCCTTTTTCAGAAACCGACGCACAGTTGTTTGATGCTGTCCCTACGGTAGACGCCTCAATTATGAGACTGGCCAGGAACACAACACTCCCCTTGGAAGACGCAGTCTCCTTTAAGGATGTCCTGGACCGAAGAATAGATTCAGACCTGAAAAAATCCTACCAGGCAACGGGGGGGGGGGGGGCATGTAAACCAGCAGTCGCCCTAACCTCCATTTCCAGAGCCACGAGAGTATGGTCAGACAACATTGAGACAGCCCTCAGACAAGGTGTGGACGCGGAAGAAATGATTAAAGCACTGGATGAGCTGAAATTAGCCTCAGATTTTATGGCGGAAGCCGCCATTGACATTATAAAGTGTTCCTCCAGGGCCATGTTATATTCCATTATGGCCAGAAGGGCATTGTGGCTTAAACCATGGGCGGCCGACCCCACCTTAAAGCAATCATGGTGCCGTATCCCGTACAATGGGAAGGCATTATTTGGTGACAAGATGGATGCAGCAATCACCCGGGTCACGGGGGGAAGAGTGGCTTAATTCCTCAAGACAGAAGCAGGAGAAAGAGGTTTGTGTTGCGCCCGACGAACCAAAGAGCAAAAGATTCCAGATCCTACCGCCCAGGTAGGGAGTATAGGAGAGGCTGGAAAGGGTCACAGGCAACTTTCCTGAATACGGGAAAACCCAAGGCCTCAACATCCACGACTGAGGGCCAGAAGTCCTTTTGACTCTCTGCCCACCCAGACCGGGCTGGCAGGTGCTCGACTCGGAGCATTCGCCCAGGTTTGGGTGGAAAATTGTACAGATCAGTGGGCAGTGTCCACGGTTCAGCGGGGTCATCACTGGAGGTTCAAAAGACACCCCCCACGCCTATCCTTTCAGCCCACCAAAATTCCGGCCTCAAGGGAAAAAAGAGAAGCTCTTCGGCAATATGTGCAAGCTTTGGTGCTTCAGCAGGCCGTGGTACCAGTCCCAGCTTTGGAAGAACACTTGGGGTTCTATTCCCCGATCTTCTTGGTCCCCAAAAAATCAGGCGGATGGAGACCAGTACTGGATCTCAAGAAATTAAACAAATACATCCAGATAGAACATTTCAAAATGGAATCACTAAACACCGTGATTCTATCAGTTCAGCCGGGGGATTGGATGGCCTCTATAGATCTTCAAGATGCCTATCTCCACATTCCGGTCCAGAAGCAATTTCAACCCTTCCTGCGCTTCAAAATAGGGGACTTACGCCTCCAGTTTTGATGTCTCCCCTTTGGGATCTCGACAGCCCCGAGGACTTTTACCAAGGTGTTGGTGGCGATTTTAGCTCCCCTACGGGAACAGGGGATCCGAGTGTTGCACTACTTGGACGATATCCTAATATTGTCCCAACACAGGGAGAGCCTGGAAGAACACATGCAAAAGGTACTGAACACATTAGGCAAGTTTGGATGGCTTGTGAACCATTCCAAAAGTCAGCTGATTCCCACACAGAGGATGGTATATTTAGGGGCTTTTTCAACACCCCCGAAAGTGCAGTATCACTACCATCAGGGAAAGTGCCGGCCCTAATAGCCAAGGTAAAAAGGATGCTAGCAGGCCATCGCATACCTGCATCAGATTGCCTCAGCCTACTGGGGTCCCTATCCTCTTGTATCCCCATGGTCAAGTGGGCCAGATGGCATCTGCGGGGATTCCAAATAGGGTTCCTATCACAGTGGAAGAAGGACCGCCTAGATCAGGGTATATGGATTACCCCCTCGATGAAGTCCAGTCTCTGGTGGTGGACGAGAACGTCCAATCTTCAAGTACACTGCTCCCTAGGGCCCATCCCGTGGACCGTCCTCACGTCAGATGCAAGTCAAGTGGGCTGGGGAGCACATGTGCAGAGAAGGTGGCAATTCAACCTAGTCAATGTTGTGTCCAACATCTTAGAAGTAAGGGCAGCATGGATGGCATTACGGAACCTGGCCCCCTATCTCAGGGGAAAGTCCATACTACTACGGATGGACAACAAGGCGGCGGTAGCCTACGTCCAAAACCAGGGTGGAACACACAGTAAATCCCTTCTCAGCGAGGTGGCGCCCATCCTGAACTGGGCCGAGAAGAATCTAATCTACTTACGGGCTTCTTACATTCCAGGGCCCGAGAACCAGCTAGCCGATCAGTTGTCAAGAACCTTTGTCGACAACAACGAGTGGTCTCTCAATCAGGAAACTTTCTGGTGGATATGCCAACAGTGGGGCACTCCCCAAATAGATCTCTTCGCCTCTTCCCTCAATGCGAAAACACCCCCCGATCTTTCTCGAGGTTCCCATCGCCAGGGACAGCGTGGGTGGACGCCCTGATTCAGCCTTGGGACTTCCAGAAGGGGTATGCGTTCCCGCCAACTCCCCTGATATTGAGGTTTCTCCAGAGGCTGACGTCAGAAAAGGTCACAGTTCTGGCAGTAATCCCGTACTGGCCCAAAAGACCGTGGTTCGCGCTACTAGTCAAAATGGCCATGTGCAAGCCGCTCCGTCTTCCATACAGGAACAACCTGCTGTCACAGCGCGATCTCTCTCACCAACAGCCAGAAATCCTGGATCTGAGGGTATGGAAATTGAGCGGGAAAGGCTGGACAAACTAGGATGAGCACCTAGTGTCGTCCGAACACTGTTGCAGGCTAGGAAAGCCACCACCAACTCCACATACTACAGAATATGGAGGAAATTCACGGAGATGGCTGAAGCTAATCAGTTTGACCCCCTGGAGCCGGGGGTACAGAATATTCTCCTGTTTCTGCAGGCCGGTTTGGATTTAGGTCTAGGCCTAAACACCTTGAAAGTTCAAGTCTCAGCCCTCTTAGCTCTAAAAGATACACGCTGGGCGCTGAACCCTTTGGTTGAACGCTTCTTAAAAGCAGTACTAAGGCTTCGGCCCCCCAGAAAGACGCTGTATCCAAAGTGGGACCTAACAATAGTGCTCAATGTTTTATCAAGCCCCCCCCCCCCCCACGGAGGAATGCTCTCTGGAGGATATCACCATGAAAACTGTATTCCTAATCGCCATCACCTCGGGGCACAGGATATCGGCAATCCAAGCTCTAGGGGCTCAAGAACCTTACACCACCTTTTTCCCGGATAGGGGGGTCTTGCAACCCATCCATCAGTTTGTCCTGAAGGTACCTTCAATCTATCACCTTAGTCACGAATGGGTTCTACCAACTTTCGAGGAGGAACCATCCTCCACAAAGCTTCATGAGCT
>CM053036.1:76817783-76841869 GCA_028564925.1 Lithobates sylvaticus
GGTTGCAAGACCACCCTATCCGGGAAAAAGGTGGTGTAAGGTTCTTGAGCCCCCAGAGCTTGGATTTCCGATATTCTGCGTCCCGAGGTGATGGCGATTAGGAATACCGTTTTCATGGTGATATCCTCCAGCGAGCATTCCTCTGTGGGGGCGAAAAAAAGGGGTTGATAAAACATTGAGCACTATTGTTAGGTCCCACTTTGGATACAGCATCTTCCTGGGGGGCCGTAGTCTTAGTACTGCCTTTAACCACTTGCTTACCGGGCCTATTTTGGCCTATTTTCCTTCATGTAAACATCATCATTTTTTTGCTAGAAAATTACTCAGAACCCCCAAACATTGAGTACGTTTTTTTTAGCAGACACCCTAGGGAATAAAATGGCGGTCATTGCAACTTTTTATCTCACACGGTATTTGCGCAATAATTTTTCAAACGCCTTTTTTTCGGTTTGATGAATTAAAAAATAACAAAACAGTAAAGTTAGCCCAATTTTTTTTATATAATATGAAAGATGAGGTTACGCCGAGTAAATAGATACCGAACATGTCACGCTTTAAAATTGCGCACAACCGTGGAATGGCGCCAAACTTCGGTACTTAATAATCTCCATAGGCGACGCTTTAATATTTTTTACTAGTTACCAGTTTAGCGTTACGGAGGAGGTCTAGTGCTAGAATTGTTGCACGCGCTCTAACGCACGCGGCGATACCTCACATGTGTGGTTTGAGCGGCGTTTACATATGCGGGCGGGACTTGCGTGTGCGTTAGCTTCTGATCGCGAGCTACAGGGGACAGGGGCGTTTTAATTTTTTTTTTTTTTTTATTTATTTTTATTTTACTTAATTTTTTTTATTTTTACACTTTTTAAAAAAAAGTTTTCGATCACTTTTATTCCTATTACAAGGACATGTAAACATCCCTTGTAATAGGAATGTATGTGACAGGTCCTCTTTATGGAGAGATGTGGGGTCAATAAGAGATTAAGAAGCGCTCGACCAAAGGGTTCAGCGCCCAGCGTGTATCCGTCAAAGCTGAGAGGGCTGAAACTTGGACCTTCAAAGTATTTAGGCCTAGACCTAAATCCAAACCGGCCTGCAGAAACAAGAGAATATTCTGTACCCCCGGCTCCAGGGGGTCGAACTGATTAGCTTCAGCCATCTCCGTGAATTTCCTCCATATTCTGTAGTATGTGGAGTTGGTGGTGGCTTTCCTAGCCTGCAACAGTGTTCGGACGATACTAGGTGCACATCCTAGTTTGTCCAGCCTTTCCCGCTCAATTTCCATACCCTCAGATCCGGGATTTCTGGCTGTTGGTGAGAGAGATTGCCCTGTGACAGCAGGTTGTTCCTGTATGGAAGACGGAGCGGCTTGCACATGGCCATTTTGACTAGGAACGCGAACCACGGTCCTTTGGGCCAGTATGGGATTACTGCCAGAACTGTGACCTTTTCTGACTTTGGAGAAACCTCAATATCAGGGGAGTTGGCGGGAACGCATACCCCTTCTGGAAGTCCCAAGGCTGAACCATTGCGTCCACCCCCGCTGTCCCTGGCGATGGCAACCTTGAGAAAAATCGAGGTGTTTTCGCATTGAGGGAAGAGGCGAAGAGATCTATTTGGGGAGTGCCCCACTGTTGGCATATCCACCTGAAAGTTTCCTGATTAAGAGACCACTCGTTGTTGTCGATAAAGGTTCTTGACAACTGATCGGCTAGCTGGTTCTCGGGCCCTGGAATGTAAGAAGCCCGTAAGACGATTAGATTCCTCTCGGCCCAGTTCAGGATGGGCGCCACCTCTCTGAGAAGGGATTTGCTGTGCGTTCCACCCTGGTTCTGGACGTAGGCTACCGATGCCTTGTTGTCCATCCGCAGTTGTATGGACTTCCCTCTGAGATAGGGGACCAGGTTCCGCATTGCCATCCACGCTGCCCTCACTTCTAAGATGTTGGACACAACATTGACTGGGTTGAATTGCCACCTTCCCTGTACCAGCTGATGCTGCACATGTGCTCCCCATCCCAACTGACTTGCATCTGACGTGAGGACGGTCCATGGGATGGAGCCTAGGGAGCAGTGTACTTGAAGATTGGATGTTCTCGTCCACCACCAGAGACTGGACTTCATCGAGGGGGTAATCATTATACCCTGATCTAGGCGGCCCTTCTTCCACTGCGATAGGAACCCCACTTGGAATCCCCGTAGATGCCATCTGGCCCACTTTACCATAGGAATACAAGAGGATAGGGACCCCAGTAGGCTCAGGCAATCTGATGCAGGTATGAGATGGCTTGCTTGCATCCTCTTCACCTTGGCTATTAGGGCCGGCACTTTCCCTGATGGTAGTGATACTGCCCTTTCGGGGGTGTTGAAGAAAGCCCCTAAATATACCATCCTCTGTGTGGGGATCAGCTGACTTTTGGCATGGTTCACCAGCCACCCAAACTTGCCTAATGTGTCCAGGACCGTTTGCACATGTTCCTCTAGGCTCTCCCTGTGTTGGGACAATATTAGGATGTCGTCCAAATAGTGCAACACTCAGATCCCCTCTTCCCGTAGCGGAGCTAAAATTGCCACCAACACTTTGGTAAAGGTCCTCGGGGCTGTCGAGATCCCAAAGGGGAGACATCGAAAATGGAGGCGTAAGTCCCCTATTTTGAATCGCAGAAAGGGTTGAAACTGCTGCTGGACCGGAATATGGAGATAGGCATCTTGAAGGTCTATAGAGGCCATCCAATCCCCCGGCTGAACTGATAGAATCACGGTGTTTAGTGATTCCATTTTGAAATGTTCTATCTGGATGTATTTGTTTAGCCTCTTGAGATCCAGTACCGGCCTCCATCCGCCTGATTTTTTGGGGACCAAGAAGATCGGGGAATAGAACCCCAAGTGTTCTTCCGAAACTGGGACTGGTACCACGGCTTGCTGAAGCACCAAAGCTTGCACATATCGCCGAAGAGCTTCCCTTTTTTTCCGTGGAGGCCGGAATTTTGGTGGGCTGAAAGGATAGGCGTGGGGGGTGTCTTCTGAACCTCCAGCGATGACCCCGCCGGACCGTGGACACTGCCCACTGATCTGCACAATTTTCCACCCAAACCTGGGCGAATGCCCCGAGTCGAGCACCTACCGGCCCGGTCTGGGTGGGCAGAGAGTCAAAAGGACTTCTGGCCCTCAGCCGTGGATGTTGAGGCCTTGGGTTTTCCCGTCTTCAGGAAAGTTGCCTGTGAACCTTTCCAGCCTCTCCTATACTCCCTACCTGGGCGGTAGGATCTGGAATCTTTTGCTCTTTGGTTCGTCGGGCGCAACACAAACCTCTTCCTCCTGCTTCTGTCTTGGGGAATTAAGCCACTCTTCCCCCCCGTGACCCGGGTGATTGCTGCATCCATCTTGTCGCCAAATAATGCTTTCCCATTGTACGGGATACGGCACCATGATTGTTTAGAGGTGGGGTCGGCCGCCCATGGTTTAAGCCACAATGCCCTTCTGGCCCTGATGGAATATAACATGGCCCTGGAGGAACACTTTATAATGTCAATGGCGGCTTCCGCCATGAAGTCTGAGGCTAATTTCAGCTCATCCAGCGCTTTAATAATTTCTTCAGCGTCCACGCCTTGTCTGAGGGCTGTCTCAATGTTGTCTGACCATACTCTCGTGGCTCTGGATATGGAGGTTAGGGCGACGGCTGGCTTACATGCCCCTCCCCGGTTGCCTGGTATGATTTTTTCAGATCTGAATCTATTCTTCGGTCCAGGACGTCTTTAAAGGAGACTGCGTCTTCCAAGGGGAGTGTTGTATTCCTGGCCAGTCTCATAATTGAGGCGTCTACCGTAGGGACAGCATCAAACAACTGTGCATCCATTTCCGAAAAAGGGTACAATTTAGAAAAACAGTTATAGGCCAAGGGCCTTTTATCTACTTTCTGCCATTCGTCTGTTATTACTTCCCTGATCTCCTCTATCAGGGGAAAGGTTGACAATTTCCTTTTCAGGTGTGGAAAATATTTTTTGGTTTTGTCTGGAGGCTCTGGGTCCTCCTCCCACTGGATTGCATCTTTCACAGCATTAATAAAGGGTTCCACTAGAGCGAAGTCAAAAGATGACGGATTCTCCTCCACTAATTCTGTTTCCTCTTCAGATAGTGCTTCAGGATCATGGTGCGGGGTGGGGGTAATCACTAATTCACCTGAAGATGGAGCAGCTTGGTCTTGACCTACCGCTAGCTCACGGATAGAATCCTTTATTAGCTGTTTGATAGATTCCATGGATTCCTGCTTGTCTTTCCCTTTGTCTCCTGCAGCTTTGGGCACATACCAGTTTGTCTGGGAGGGCTTGTTTCCCACATACCCAGCAGGCTTTCTGACCTGGATACACTGATCTCTGTGCCGAGACATATCTGTCTGTTGAATGTCGGGGTGACCTCTGGCCACTGTGCGAAGCATGGGCTGATGAGGAGTGGGAGTGACCCGAACTCCTGTGACCCCCCGATCTCCTATCTTGGGACCCCCTGTGGGATGATCGGCGAGATGATCCGTGATGCGGGCTGGGTAGAGAGGGGAAAGAGAAGGATAGAGAGAGAGAGAGAGCGCAACACAAAAAAAAAAAGGAAAGTTTTTTAGTCCCGTTTATTTGGAAAGTGCTCTTTTTTTTAAAAAAGACCTTACCTGACTGCTGCAGCCCTTACCTAGTGGTATGTTGAGGATCTTTTTGATGCAGTGTTAAATTGCTATGGGCAGCTAAGAACAAAGGTAGGAGAGAAGCACTTAGTTGGACCAATATAAAGTATAAAATACCCATGTATACTAAATTTCAAATATAAGGTCAGAAAAAAAACAAACTATGAAGGACTATTTGCCCCATTCCAGTACCTTGACTGGGCTCCATAATCCAGGGAGAAATCAGGATGGACAGCAGGAGAGAGCGCCTGAGGTGTGTTCCCCTATGTAGCTGACACCAGACTGAAGCTGTGCTCTCCTTTTATACTGAGAGCACCTAGGGAGTACCAAGATGGCCGCCGACGGCTTCAAAATAGCTACTGCGCATGCGCCGCTGACGTCACGCCGCGGCTCCGCCCTCCGCCGAGAAAACAGAGGCGAGCGGCGCGCGCGAAGCGCCGCACACACAGGGAGACGCTGAGGAGGGGAAGATGCTTCCCCAATGCTGCCATAACTCGCTCCCCCCGGGGGGGAACTGTATGTAGACACCATGCTTTTGTGTGATACTATGTGGGGGTACATAGAGGAGAAAGATAAGCGGCTCCTGTTGATCCCCCAACCCCAAAAAGATCCACAGAAAAACGGGCTTCCCATACTTATCTGGTGCCTTTAGCAACCCAAGCCATGGGACTCCATGCTGCAGGAGAGCATTAACCTGCAATGGTTACACCATAGAGCGGTGAGGAAGGGCTGGCCGTGATCCTGCAGGTATGAGGACAGAGAAAAGAATACTGACAGGGGGGCTCAACACTCTTATTTCTAGAGTTTGAAGTGGTCCTGTGGGTTGGTTGGGGGCGGGGCAACCAACCATTGGTATGCTGCCATGGAGGCACCAGGAAAATATGTTTAGCCTGTGTTAAAGGCTAAGTTCACCTTTTCTTTTTTTTTTTAAGTTTTAAGATTTTTATTAAATTTTCAAAATATAAACAAGAATTATACAGGTACATATTCTAGCATCTTCATCTCCAGGGTGACTGGATAAGTTTCAAACGAACAAATTCTTTAACATGGATTGTTATTGTTATAAAACATTGACAGTTTAAATACTGTACAAGTGGATAAACTCGTAGGAACAAGAAAAGAAACATAAAAAAAATAGATAATTCCCTGTTTACCCCTAACGGGATCATACTGTAAACATGGGATTATGGTTTAATGTAGTCAATACAGGTAGGGGAAGAACAGAAGGAGGGAGGAAAGGAAGGAGGGAGAGGGGGGGGGGGGTTGTATGGAAGTTATCTTATACATCAGACTATCTTTAAAGTGGAAGTAAACCCCCCTATCGGTTTCAGCCAAGGAAGATGCCATCTTTGCCTCTGTTTAATCTTCAACTGCCACAGTGCTGCACATGTGATCAGTTATGACTCCAGCCATTGGATGGTTTGACTGTTTGGTTGAGAGCACAGCCTATGTGCAGTTAGCATTCACGGCATGTCTTTTTTTTTTTTTTTAGACTGTTAAATCGATGGGTTTACTTCCGCTTTAAGAAAATTTGATGCCCTAGGGTGTCGAATCCATTCATTCCAATTTTTAAGGAATTTAGTTGTGGAGCCTCTTTTGTGTGCTAACATTATTTCGTAGTGCGCCTGATTATTAAGTCTCAAGATAACATCAGATAGGTTAGGTGCTAGGGTAGATTTCCATAGTTTAGTTATGGTGAGCCTTGCTGCTATGAGGATATTAGCGACTATGATTCTATGTTGGGGAGGATAAATGTCAAGGTTTATGCCTAGTAAAGCCATTTCAGGTGCGAGTCTCTTTAGTTTCCCAGTGAGGGACGCTATGAAAGAGGAGACAGATTTCCAGAAGCTAGAAAGAGTTTTACAACTCCATAATGTGTGTATTAAGTTACCTGTATGGGTATCACATCTCCAGCATATAGGGGATGAGGTGGGGAATATTTTACTGAGTCTGTATGGGGTCAAATACCAACGGTTCAAGATTTTTTGGGCATTTTCCCAATGTTCAATACATGCTGTTGAGGTGCTATTAATATGTATGGCTTTCTGCCACTTTTCCCATGAGAAGGTTTGAGAAAGACCTTTCTCCCATTTAATCATATTTGTAGTCTTGGTATAGGGTGGGAAAGATGAAAGTATTTTATATATATATGGTATATGCCCCTTCTTTCAATGCTCTTGTGGGAAGAAAACAATTCCCATAGTGCGCTAGGGATTTCTATGCATTTTTCTGGGTTAAAATTTTTGGTAAAGGCTTTGGTGGAAAGCTTATCTGTTATTCTGTGTTTATGATTATTCGGCAAGTGTACAAAGAAGTTGATTCCCTGTTTGGACCAGGATGATGTATTGATACGTGCTTTGCAATAATCAATTACTCTTAATGGTATTAACCTGTCAAAAGATGGGGGTGGAAAAGCAGAGCTTCACCTATTGGGTAAAAGTCTGCTTTCGGCAGCTGACCTCATTAACACACACGCTGCACCTGACCTCCCTCTCCAGGAGATTGCTCTCTCCCACCTCTGCAGTTACATGCAGTCATTGTCAGTGAGCGCCATTCTCACTAAATACACAGCCAGTGTCTTCCTCTGTGATTATTTTGTACCTTCTTCTTGCATAGCTCGTTCATTTGCCAGAGTGTGGAGGAGCTGAAAGATTACATAACAGCCTATGTGGAGCAGAGCTGTAGTATTGTAGGAGATTAAAGGTGAAAAAAAATCCAAACCATCATGGCCATGTGTGAAAAAGTGATTGCCCCCCTTGTTAAAACATACTATAACTGTGGTTGTCCACACCTGAGTTCAATTTCTCTAGCCACACCCAGGCCTGATTATTGCCACACCTGTTCACAATCAAGGCATCACTTAAATAGGAGCTGCTTGACACAGTAAGGTCCACCAGAAGATCCTTAAAAGCTACACATCATGCCGAGACCCAAAGAAATTCAGGAACAATTGAGAAAGAAAGTAATTGAGATCTATCAGTCTGGAAAGGGTTATAAAGCCATTTCCAAAGCTTTGGGAATCCAGCGAACCACAGTGAGAGCCATTATCCACAAATGGCGAAGACATGGAACAGTGGTGAACCTTCCCAGGAGTGGCCGGCCGCCCAAAATTACCCCAAGAGCGCAGCGACGACTCATCCAAGAGGTCACAAAAGACCCCACAACAACGTCCAAGGAACTGCAGGCCTCACTTGCCTCAGTTAAGGTCAGCGTTCATGCCTCCACCATCAGGAAAAGATTGGGCAAAAATGGCCTGCATGGCAGAGTTCCAAGGAGAAAACCACTGCTGAGCAAAAAGAACATCAAAGCTCGTCTCAATTTCTCCACAACACATCTTGATGATCCCCAAGACTTTTGGGACAACATTCTGTGGACCGATGAGACAAAAGTGGAACTCTTTGGAAGGTGTGTGTCCAAGTATATCTGGCGTAGAAGGAACACTGCATTTCAGAAAAAGAACATTATACCAACAGTAAAATATGGTGGTGGTAGTGTGATGGTCTGGGGCTGTTTTGCTGCTTCAGGACCTGGAAGACTTGTCGTGATAAAAGGAACTATGAATTCTGCTGTCTACCAAGAGATCCTGAAGGAGAATGTCCGACCATCTGTTCGTGTACTCAAGCTGAAACGAACTTGGGTTCTGCAGCAGGACAATGATCCTAAACACACCAGCAAGTCCACCACCGAATGGCTGAAGAAAAAAAAAATGAAGACTTTGGAGTGGCCTAGCCAAAGTCCTGACCTGAATCCTATTGAGATGTTGTGGTATGACCTTAAAAAGGCCGTTCATGCTCGAAAACCCTCTAATGTAACTGAATTAGGACAATTCTGCAAAGATGAGTGGGCCAAAATTCCTCCAGGACGCTGTAAAAGCCTCATTGCACGTTATCGCAAACGCTTGGTTGCAGTTGTTGCTGCTAAGGGTGGCCCAACCAGTTATTAGGTTTAGGGGGCAATCACTTTTTCACACAGGGCCATGATGGTTTGGATTTTTTTTCACCTTTAATAATAAACACCTTCATTTACAAATTGCATTTTGTGTTTACTTGTGTTGTCCTTGACTATTGTTTAAATTGGTTTGATGTTCCGAAACACTTAAGTGTGACAAACATGCAAAGGAACAGGAAATGAGGAAGGGGGCAAACACTTTTTCACACCACTGTATACACACACACACACACACACACACACACACACACACACACACACACACCACCCATTTTGTGCCTGTCTGACCCAAGTGCCTTCTGTGACATTCTTGTTCATAAAAAAAAAAATCCATCCTTGCAGTAGGGCCCCCCATACTGCATGGGTTAAATGCTCGCTTAGTCTAGGGGCAAAGGATTAAGTTATAAATACCTAAAGGATAGGTTCACCTTTTTATTAAAAATAATAAATGCATTTTTTTTGCCAAAGCATTTATATTCTTTTTTAAAACTGGAGACTGTAAAGTATTGCGCCCGCAATCAGCAGAGTGCGGGTGAAGTGTCAGGCTCCTGCAGACACTGCCTACAGTTCTGTTGCCCGTACCTCTGTATGGTTGTCATTGCAGAGAACTGTAGGCCGTGTGAATGAACTACAGGTGTGCTGATCAGTGTTCCAGCTGCAGTGGTGGATTGAACTTGTAGTTTATACATTCACAGATTCCTATGAATTAGACTCCTTTCACACTGGGGCGCTTTGCAGGCGATACATCGCTAAAAATAGCGCCTGCAAAGCGCCCTGAAGCAGCCGCTGCTGTGTCTCCAATGTGAAAGCCCGAGGGCTTTCACACTGGAGCGGTGCACTTGCAGGACTCCTGCAAGCAGCATCTTTGGAGCGGTGAAGGAGCAGTGTATACACCGCTCCTGCCCATTGAAATCAGTGGGGCAGCGCGGCTATACCACTGGCAAAGCGCCGCTGCAGCGGACGGTTTCAACCCTTTTTCAGCCGCTAGCAGGGCTTAAAACTGCCCCGATTGCGGCCGAATAGCGCCGCTAAAACAACGGTAAAGTGGCTTTAAAAATAGCGCAGTTTTACCACAGGTGTAACGACATATTCGGCGACCCATCGCAGTTTGCTATGGAAGTGATGTTCCGTCGCCGCCATCTTGCTACACCCCACACTCCTCGACAGTAAGGATACACTAAGAAGGGGAAAAGCGGACATGTTGTTACACCCACCGGAGTTTTGCATTTTAGACGTATTTATAACAGTAAAGTGAGTTTCCATAGTGAAATACAGGACTTACAACTCCGTCTGACTGATTACATGTTGAATTTAGCAAACCTGTGAGATGAGTTGTAAGTATTATATTATATTATTACGCCACACTCCTAGACCAAATGAAATTCTGGTTCAGACACTCTAATGATAAATTATGGTTGAACATTGAAAGGAAAATAACTAAAGGAAATTACCTTTTCTCCCTATCCATGGCTAGTCATATTTTACAAAAAATAAATGTACCCAACTTCCTGACAATTAAATCCACCCTAACAGCCTGGAAGTTTGCTTTAACAAAATTACAACCAATAAACGCCCCAGCCCTTGTACCAATACCATTAAGAGTAATTGATTATTGCAAAGCATGTATCAATACATCATCCTGGTCCAAACAGGGAATCAACTTCTTTGTACACTTGCCGAATAATCATAAACACAGAATAACAGATAAGCTTTCCACCAAAGCCTTTACCAAAAATTTTAACCCAGAAAAATGCATAGAAATCCCTAGCGCACTATGGGAATTGTTTTCTTCACACGAGAGCATTGAAAGAAGGGGCATATCCCATATATATAAAATACTTTCATCTTTCCCACCCCATACCAAGACTACAAATATGATTAAATGGGAGAAAGATCTTTCTCAAACCTTCTCATGGGAAAAGTGGCAGAAAGCCATACATATAAATAGCACCTCAACAGCATGTATTGAACATTGGGAAAATGCCAAAAAATGAGGAGGAGGTAAGCGGACCCAGCTCCCGCCGCATACCCCTCAAAAAACCCAAAAAGTCAGCAAACACCTCGGGGACATCCCCACCCTGCCTGAGGAGGAGGTAAGCGGACCCAGCTCCCGCCGCATACCCCTCAAAACCGGCAACGATCCGACGACCCGCCCGGCCTGACCGCTAAATCGAGGCCCCGGTCTCGGCCTACGCGTACGGCGCCATCCGTTCTCGGGCCTGAAAACAACTGCCGAATCCCCTCCTGCCGCCTGCTGCCTCACCTGGACCTCTCCTCCACCCTCAGACGGACCTCTTTGGGCCCCCCTGACACAGGTACTGTTCTAATACCGGCCCCAACGCCTCACCCGGCATACCCGCAAATCGAGGCCCCGGCCTCGGCCTTCACGGACGGCATCTTCCTACTCCAGGGCCTGGAAGTGCCTCCCGGACCATCTCCTGCCACCTCATCTGGTGCTCCCCCAGCCTCACACAGACCCCCCAATACCTGCATGTCTCTCACACGGCCGCTTCACCCGATATAGCTGCAAATTGAGTCCCCGGTCTCGGCCTTCAACCTTCAACACTCGCAGATCCCACCACATACCCCCCAAACCAGCTACACACTTCAGGCACTCACCCCAGGGACATCCCCATCCTGCCTGAGGGGATAGTGCAACACAAATGGACCGTTTTGTGGAGCGATCTGGCAATCGATCGCTCCCTGCAATGATGAACCCGGCGACAGATGATGCTGCGGCCCCCGGCTAAGATGGCCCCCACACACGGCCTCACAGACCTCTCTCCGTCCCCCTCTGTCATGCCGGGCGCAGATTCTACCTCCTCTGCAGGCATAGCTCAGGTGGTGGTGGCTCTCCTGACGCCCACGTTAACTGCCACAATAGACACTGCAGTACATAAGGCGCTAGAGCAATTCCATGCTGAACTTCAGTCACAGGCTCAGCGAATCTCACACACTGAGGAGAGGCTCTCTATAATGGAGGATGACACTTCCGCTAATGCTGCTGCCATTGCTCGCCTTACTCATTCTAACAAAGACCTGTGGGAAAAATTGGACGATTTGGAGAATCATTTGAGGAGGAATAACTTGAGGATTGTGGGACTGCCTGAATCATTTTCCAATCTACAGCTAACTGACTTATGTACGGTGACCATTCCTGAACAGCTAGGTCTCCGTACGCCATGCATTATTGAACGTGCTCATCGCATAGGACAACACACGGAGCAACGTACCAAACCCAGAGCAGTCATAGTCCGGTACCTGAATTATGCTGACAAAAACGCCATTTTGCAAAAATTTTTCAATAAGCGATCCTTCACCATCGACGGCACTGATCTGTTACTGTTCGCTCACTATTCGGTGGAGGTTATGAAGCAGCGTAAAGCCTTTTCACCAATATGTGCGACCTTGTTTAACAACCATGTTAAATTCACTCTGGCGTACCCGGCGGTCCTTCACGTCACATCTCCAACTGGAACACGCCACACCTTCACATCCCTTGCTGACGCAGAACGTTACCTCAACCATCCTACAGATATGGATACGGAATATGATCACTCGACTAGGAACCCCTCCTCCGGATCTGCGAAAGACCCTCAGACCTCCACCAAGCACCAACTGAGCCCTGAAAAACCACCGTACAAGCGCAGTCGATCGACCAACCACTCCAATCGCACAGAGATCCGCTGACCTACCCCTGATCCTCCCTGAGCGAATGAGATATGCTGGGATCTGGTAATTTACTACCCTGCCTCTCGGCTACCGTGTTTTGTGACTTATGCTACAACACTAACCTTATAAATGTTGATAACTAGGATGTGGTTCAGTTATGCATAGCTGGCTATTGTTTTTGTTTGCTTACTTGCTATGTTTTGTTCCATATAGCTTATTTTAGCACTTATATTTTTTTTTTTTTGCAGGCTGCGAGACGCCATTTTAGGCATTTCCTGGCATCTTGGCGGCTTCCTTTTGCAACTCCCTGAACCCCCCCTCCCCTCTCCTACCCATACCCCCTCCTCTCCCCCCTAGAGAGTCACTCTTTGGCCTCTCTCATCCCCTCCCCTTATTTCCCTCCCCTGTCCCCGAGGACTTGAGCAAGCCCCTTATAGGGGGTGCGCGCACTGTCCGGGAGCTCTACGTGAGTGACGAACCTCATGTGGAAAAAGGTGAAGTCAGATCTGGTTTCTAGGTGGCTGTTCCACCTGGTTTTGTTATTTATGTTTTATTTCTCTTATTTTTGTTACCCTCATTTGTTTACCTGTCCCACGTGTATACCCTCAGAAGCTCTCCGATCTATGCCTATGCCTATTCCCCATTTTCCTCAGGCAATCGCTGTAACTGACTCAGATAACATGCCGTCGCATAGCAATTCCCCTATTGATGGGTATGGCTGACAATAAAGGGGATCACTTGACAGTCGTCTCCTGGAATGTTAAGGGACTTCGATCACCTAACAAACGTATGAAAGTCCTTAGGCACCTAAAACGTCTTCGGGCGGATGTGGTGCTCTTACAAGAGACCCATCTGTCCGCTGACGATCTCCCACGTCTCAGCAAGCTCTGGGTCGGCGAGGTTTATGGCTCCCCTGCAGAGGGACGCAAAGCAGGCGTAGCTATACTTTTGCATAAAAACCTAAGACACACCATCCGAGATATCCGGGCTGACTCGTTTGGCCGCAAAATAACATTACGCCTCTCATTGGCATCTAAAGACGTTGCTATCACCAACATTTATGCCCCTAACTCCCCTGATACTGCATTTTTCCAGGACATGGTGGCCTGGATTTTACACGCACCTGAGGCTCTCCATCTAGTCGGAGGAGACTTCAACTCTGTTATGCGCCCTTCAGAAGACCGCACAAACCAGAACTCCCAAACGACCACTAACACTGACCTTACAAACACTGACACGACATCCCTTGCCCATGCTGTCTCCTCAATTAACTTTATAGATGTTTGGCGTTTGACCCACCCGACCGACCGAGATTTCACCTTTTTCTCACCCCCCCCACAAATCTTTCTCACGGATAGACTACTTTTTCGTATCTCGAGCCCTTCTATCGTCCATCAGCGATCCGGTAATTAGTAACACAGTGATCTCGGATCACAGCCCAATTACAATCTCCTTAACAAATACCAAACCTTCCTCACCGTCGCCCATTTGGCGATTCCCATCCCACCTGGCAGAGAACGAAGACTTTCGTCAGATGTTATCTACTAACTGGGAGGAATACACCTCCACGAATAAAATTCACATCTCTAACCCGAACCTCTTCTGGGAGGCTGGTAAAGCTGTCCTTAGAGGCAAGATCATAGCATATGTGACACAATACAAAAGGCACTCTAAGCAGCACTATCTACAAGCTAGCGAAAGGCTACGTTCCATGCACCTAAACTTATTACGCAATCGCACCTTGGATAACATTAATGCCTGGCAACTTGCGAAACAAAACTTTGATCTTTGGGCGGAAAGTCAGGAAAAAATCAACGCATCTTTTTACACCCTCCGATTGCACAAATACAGGAACAAAGCAGGTAAACTCCTGTCCCGTCTATGTGTGGGTTTTAAACGTCCTACTTACATATCTGCCTTGAAAAATTCTGCTGGCTCCCTCGTTACCGTCCCTGCAGATATCAGTAAAATACTTACTGAATACTATACGTCTCTCTATTCTGAAGACCCCATTGACCAGACAATAGCGGACACTCTGCTATCCAAGGTGCGCTTGCCTAAACTCACAACTGAACATCTGGAGACGATAAATGCTCCCATCACAGTAGAAGATATCCGATCCACGATTCAATCTCTAGCTCCATCAAAAGCCCCGGGCCCCGATGGATATACGGCCGAGTTTTATAGAATCACCAGTGACTTCATCCCTGACACCCTGACAAAAGTATTCACCGACATGTGGGAGGGGGGCCCATACCTCCCTACGGGAACTCAGGCACACATCAAACTGATCACCAAAAAAGGGAAAGACCCGCTACACCCGGGCTCATACAGACCAATATCCCTCATAAATGTGGATGTAAAAATCTTATCCAAAATAATTGCCTCACGCTTGGCCACCATCCTCCCCTCCCTACTCCACCCAGCCCAATCGGGATTCATATCGGGGAGGTCAGCAACTTTAAATATTCGTAAGGTCTTGATGGCGTTAGAACATGCCAAACTGCACCCGGACCTAGACACCGCCATAATATCCATTGACGCCGAAAAGGCCTTTGATAATATCAGCTTTACTTGGCTATTTAAGGTGATGAATGCATTTGGCTTCTCGGGTCCAGTTACGCATTTTCTACACCAGATGTACACTGCTCCGACAGCTCGTCTTGTTACTCCAGACTTTATTTCAAACACTATACCTCTTACTAAAGGAACGAGACAAGGGTGCCCCCTTTCCCCCCTGCTGTTCAATATAGCGATTGAACCCTTATCCAGAATTTTGAATTCACCTGATGGTATCAGCGGTATCACTATTAGAGATCAGAGATCGATCTGCTTTATTCGCGGATGATATCCTACTTTTTTCATCCAACCCTCCGTCAGACTTTGACATTCTGCATGATTTGTTTGCGACCTTTCGACTCAGTTTCGGCTTCAGAATAAATTATGATAAAAGCGAAGTTCTCACATTAAACCCCCAGAAATCTGGCACTTGGCGTCCGTCTTCGCCATTTACACTAGCACCGCAATGCATTACGTATTTGGGCATACGCATAGGTCGAGAGCCTTCTTCACTGTATACCCTTAATTACCCACCTTTAATAACAAAGATTGTAAAGGAGTTGGAAGCTTGGGCGGGCCTGCCCCTCTCGCTCTTTGGGAGATGTCATCTGTTTAAAATGATTTCCTTTGCAAGACTTTTATATCCGATGCAAACCATCCCGCTTTTATTGAAACATCTAGATGTGCAGAAGATACACAAGGCCTTAACTGCCTTTATATGGGCTAACAAAAAACCTTGCATAGCCCTCCAGAAACTATGCCTCCCAAAGACCGAGGGTGGTGCAGGTCTACCCAATTTACGTTTCTACAACATCTCTTGCCTTCTCAGACAGGGCCTGGACTGGCTAGCAGGTAATTCTCGATACTTGAGCTATGTGCTTGAGGGAGCCTTGGTATATCCACACACACTTCCAGCTGTTCTCCACTCCACCCTGCAGGCTTTGCCTCCACACCTTAAAACAAATGTCCGCATACGGGACACAGTAATTGCTTGGAGGGAGGTGCGGAGACTCTTAGGGCTACCCTCAACCATATCCAATCATTTGATCATCCAGGGCAACCACATGTTTCCCCCCTCCACCATCTACAAAGCCTTCGACCTTTGGGGCCAACATGGTCTTGTCATGGTGGCCTCCCTATATGGAGCTGAGCCCGGAAAATTCAAATCCTACCAGGCCTTGTCTCGAGAATACTCGCTTCCTCCATCTCATGTATTCCACTATCACCAACTGCTTAGCTATCTGAAAACATGCTATGGATCTCGCTCAGACCCTCTCCACAAATCTTACTTGGACATTGTACTCCAAAAAGGGGACTACTCTATATCTAGCCTATACTCTCACCTTATCATCCACCAAGTGGATAAATATCACCTTGCCCCATTCACAAAATGGTCCTCAATATTTAATGATGCAGACCTACCTGGAAAGATTCTATACAGCTATCGCCTACTCCACAAGCTTGTCATCTCAGAAAAATGGAGGGAAACTCATTTTAAAATTATCCACAGAGCCTACTACCCATATCGTACTAACGACCTGGATCCCTCCCAAGCACAATGCCCATGGTGCTCCATGACTCGCCCCACCTTGGTGCACCGCTTGTGGGAATGCTCATCAATTTCCACTTTTTGGGACTCGGTACTTAAATACACACTGGAAGTTACCAAAACACGCTTGCCTAAGGACCCACTTGTCTGCTTGTTTGGATGTGACCCACCGATACCTCCTTTGACGCAAACGCAATCTCCCACCCTCACCCACTGGACCCACATCTGTTTACTGGCAGCTCGCAGGACTATTATGAACCATTGGATTGACTCGACTCCACCTAGCATACAAGGTGTAAAGCAAGCCCTACTCTCCTTATTCCACATATAAAAATTGGACACCATGGTTCTACACTTCCGATCTACCGCCCGCTTTTTTACCAGATGGAGAAAGTACATAGAGTACACATTCCACGCGGAGGACATTTCATCTATCATCTACCCATTTAGATACACTGAATGGTATTTAAAACATGACCTTACTAACACGCTGGGGAAACTTAAATTACGACCTCACATACCACCTCTTGTCCTCAACAGCCACATACTCCTTTCACGGCAAACCAATGACCTCGGAAGGACGCCCTGCACCTACTTGGAATTTTGAGATAAGGATCATACGACTGTATTTTATTCTCTCTCTTTTGCTTACTGTTTATTTTTTTCAGCCTGCTACTGATTCGATCACAAAAGCTTCCACTCCTGAGGGTTTCTTGTTGTTCTTTACTCGAAACGACCACTGTTTTTATGTAAACTTAAATTGATTTCCTTCGGTTACACGCAGGTAAACCCCCCCCCCCCCTTTTCCATTTTTTTTTTTTTTTTTTTTTTTTTTTTCCATTTTCCTACCTCTCCTGCCCTCCCCCGCACTTATATTACTACTAAGGCTTATTCAATACCATTGTATATTAGATAAGTTGGATTTTTGTATATCATACCTGTCAACTGTTTTGATAAGTGTATCGTGAAAATATCAATAAAAATATGTTTAAAAAAAAAAATTAAAGGTAGAAGAGAGAGCAGTACCACAATCCCTCCCCACCTGCCCGCACTATATACAGCGCAACACTGTACTGATGGACACTGCGAGGAGCCCCAATGCCTTGCCTGTGGCAGAGGCTGCTGCTGCATCCAGGAATGTGGCAACTGCACTCAGAAAATGAGTGTTCCCCAGGGATGATGTTCCAGACTCCTAGTAGAGACATACCTCCCAACATTTTGAGGTGGGAATGAGGTACACCTACTAGCAAACGTATGTAGGCATAGGACACGCCCCCTTAAAGGGGAAAAAAACAAAAGGTTCATTAAATTAACAAGTGCTTTTTTTTTACCACTACTATTCCTTTATATTGGCTTTTCAAATTGAAAAATACAGCAATTTAGAATTTGGATGAAAGGTTTAGCTCTGGGAAACACTTTTTGAAAGATAAAAAGTGCATTTTATATAGATCAGACCAAAATGAGAAGGAAAGAGGGACATTGCTCCAAATCATGGACAGTTGGGAGCCATGGTAGAGAGAAAGAATACCATACAAGAATCCAGGGGGCTGAGAGGCATTTTAGTGCTGGCCTCATACTGGATACTTGGGGCTAGGGATGAGCTTAGAGTTCGACTCGAACATTGCCTGTTTGCCTGTTTACCGAACAATTTGGGGTGTTTGCGGCAAATTCGAAAAGCCGCGAGCACCCTGTAAAAGTCTATGGGACAAATCTCAAGTGCTAATTTTAAAAGCCTATATGCAAGTTATTATCATAAAAAGTCCCCAGGGGACATGTATCAATGCAATTTTTTTTTTTTAAACGAAATGAAAAAAGTGAAACAATAAAAGTGTAATATTCCTTTAAATTTAGTACCTGGGGGGTGTGTCACTGGGGAAACCCAGGCTTCCCCAGTGATGTAAGGGTGACCCCGCCCCCTCTGATGTAACGCAGGTTTCCGTTACATCAGAGGGGGTGGGGTCACCCATACGTCACAGGGGAATCCCAGCTTCCACCTTGCGTTGCGTCAGAGGGGGCGGGGTTAGGTGACGGAGTGGCCCGCTCCTCCTCTGCTAAGACAGATTCCCTCAGTGTCTCCATGGAGACAGGACGCGCTGCGCTGGACGTCGGAAGAGATCAGCCATCGCTGGACTCCGGAGAACAGACCACCCATCGCTGGATAGCAAGAGTGGATTACCACTGCTGGAATCTTTTTTTTTATTTTTAATAAAGGACTTTTCCCAACGGTGTCTGTGTGTTTAACAATTTTTTACACTTTCTTTGTGAAATGGTAGGGGTACTTTTGTACCCCCTTACCATTTCAAACAGGGGGGCGGGATCTGGGGGTCCCCTTGTTAAAGGGGGCTTCCAGATTCTGATAAGCCCCCCGCCCGCAGACCCCCACAACCACCGGCAAGGGTTGTGGGGAAGAAACCCTTCTCCTCATCAACATGGGGACATGGTGCTTTGAGGGGTCACAGACCCGCAAAGCATCCTCCCAATGTTGAGGGCATGTGGCCTGGTACGGTTCAGGAGGGGGGGCACTCTCTCGTCCCCCCTCTTTTCCTGCGGCCTGCCAGGTTGCATGCTCGGATAAGGGTCTGGTATGGATTTTGAGGGGGACCCCCACGCCATTTTTTTTTTAATTTGGCGTGGAGTTCCCCTTAAAATCCATGCCAGACCTAAAGGGTCTGGTATGGATATTTAGGGGGAACCCCACGTCATTTTTTTTAAAAATTTGACCCGGGGTTCCCCTTAATATCCAGTACCGGAAGGACTTTGTATGTCACCATTGGCCAGTAGGGTAGAGAGGGACTTCACCTCTGGCACTTTATGCTAGTTAGGGTCCTTCTTAGCCCTGGGGTCCCTAGAAATTGGAACTTGCTTCTGCATTCCAAGGTGTTGTGCATTATTGGTTATAATGTTATTTGATAATTTTCATGCTACTGTGTTGTACTGTTCTAAATTATTGTTGCTCATTGGTTACTGCTGTTATTTTTGTTTAACTTAATGTTGTTCATAGATCACCCTCTTCTCAGCCTCAAGGTGTGCCAGAGAGCGTTGTGTCGCTGGTAGCAGGGCTGTCTTTTCGACTGGGCACGCTGGGCAGTTGCCCGGGGGCCCCACTTGCCTGGAGGGCCCCACCCAGGGCCAATCCTGGGCGGGTGCACGGCCGGGGTGCACCGCGCCCCAGCGATGCAATCTGCTGCAGAAGAGGGGCGCTGACACTGACTTGAAGTTGACTGCACTGCACTGGTTGCTCACTTGCTAGAATCGCCGGCTGCCCGGCATCTAGCTAGGAACCAGTGACGTCAGTCAGAGGCCGCCCCAGCATTCATAGTGTGCCACGGCCACCCCAGCATTCATAGCGTGCCGCCTCCGCGGCTAGTAAACAAGCTCCGCCCACCTCTGCCATGTTCTTCAGACAGCGTGGCTCAGAGGGAGCGGAGCGTTTCTAAAGCAATAGCTGCCTTGCTGTGAGTGAGTGACTCACTGAACTGCACCAGGCCGGCCTCAAGTAAGTCTAAGTAAGTTGTGCCCATTAAAAACAGCCACTGTGCCCATCAAAGCTGTCACTGTGCCCATTAAACGCTGCCACTGTGCCTATCAAAAGCTGCCACTGTGGCCATCAAATGCTGTCACTGTGGCCATCAAATTCTGCCACTGTGCCCATCAAAGCTGCCACTGTGCCCATCAAAGCTGCCACTGTGCCCATCAAACGCTGCCACTGTGTTATATTGTCCAAACTTGTGTTAATGTTTAACCACTGATTTTGTTGGAAGTACCAATAAATATAGCCTTATTGTTAATTTGCATTTTTATTCTTGTGCATGATTGTGTAGACAGGGCACTGTATTGCCCTGGGGCCTATAATGCTCTTAAGATGGCACTGGCTGGTAGGTCATCAGCACTAGGAACAGATGTACCCAAACATCAAGTGGGTGGCACTACAAAGAATTACATTTCCATTGCTTATCTGATCCCAATTACCACGGATACTACTAAAAACATCATCAAAAATCAAAAAAAATCAAAAAAAAAAGAGACAGTACATCGTCTATTGACATCATCCCCACAAAACTCCTGAAAGAATGCTCCGACATCCTGGCTCCCACCATAACGCACCTCATAAATCAATCGTTCAAAGAAGGGATTGTTCCAGGCGCCCTCAAACAAGGCATCATCAAACCCCTGCTAAAGAAACCCAACCTCGACCCCCGGGACCCCAACCATCGCAGACCAATTACAAGCTTGAACAACATCTCCAAGATTATGGAGAAAGCGGTAGTACAACAGATACAACGCCACCTGGACACACACACACTCCTGGACCCGTTACAATCAGGATTCCGCCCAGGCCATGGGACAGAAACCGCACTCCTGAAGATATGGGACGATGCCCTCGAAGCAGCGGATGACGGAGATTCATGTCTCCTGGTACTATTGGACCTCAGTGCAGCGTTTGATACTGTGGACCACAATACTCTACTCATCCGCCTCACAGAAGTAGCAGGAGTCACTGGCTCAGATCTGCAATGGTTCGCATCCTTCCTAGGAAATCGCTCTCAGACAGTGAAACTAGGAGGTTTCACCTCTGAAACCCGGGCAATCTCCTGTGGAGTCCCTCAAGGATCACCCTTGTCGCCAGTGCTCTTCAACATCTACATTCGCCCAATCCTCAAAATCATCAGAAGATCAGACCTCTGCTTCCACTCATACGCCGACGACACTCAATTATATTTTCGTATCACCGGACAAAAAGACCATCATCAGCAATTAGGAAAATGCCTCACTATGATAGACGACTGGATGACTACTAGCTCCCTCAAACTTAATGAATCAAAAACAGAACTTCTTATTCTACATGCAAATCATAACCCCCGAACCAAGATCCCTTGGACACCTCCTACCATCTTTGGACAGACCGTCGCCCCAAGGACCAAGGCTAAGAGTCTCGGAGTCATTTTTGACTCAGAAATGTCAATGGATGCCCAAATAGGAGCAGTGGTCAGTGGTTCTCACCATCTGCTCCGCCTGCTACGCAGACTCCTCCCCTTCATTCCAAAAGAGGACAAAGCAGTGGTAGTTGGAACGATCATCAATTCTCGACTCGACTATGCTAACTCCCTTTACATAGGATTACCCCAATATCAACTTGCGCGCTTACAACTTATCCAAAACATAGCGGCAAGGCTGATAACAGGAAAAAAAACCTGGGAATCCATCTCCCCTTCCCTGAGGAACCTACATTGGCTAAATGTAAGGAGTCGGGTCGCATTCAAGACCCTCTGCCTCACCCACAAATGTGCACATGGAAACACCCCGCAATACCTTCGCGAGAAAATAAAACACTACACACCGAATCGCAGTCTTCGATCGGCTAATCAAAATCTTCTCCTCATTCCTAAATCCCGCTACAAATCAAAGGGGGAACGGAGATTCCCTGTCCAAGGTCCACGGCTATGGAACGCTCTACCAACCGACATTCGCATGGAAGAAAACCATCAGGCCTTCAGGAAGAAACTCAAGACCCACCTCTTCTAGAAGCTCGACAACCAAATGCCAATACAGCGCCTTGAGGCGATTCAGTTCGCATTGTAGCGCTATACAAGTTATTCATTCATTCATTCATTCATTATTTTAACCCTTTAACTGAGACTGGTGTATGGTATTTATTGGCAGCAGCAGGAAGCTTTAACTATGCATTTAAATCTGATAAATAAATGTCAGCTGCCCCCCCCTCCCCCATGTTTTCCAGGTTCCATTGTGGACCCAGGGCTGGTAGGACTGGAGCCACTGGGTAGAGGGGAGGTAGGCTACCTGGTAAGAACCCTAAAGCGATGTGTATTAGATCACTTCGGGTCCAGCTATAACTTTCCTTGGCATCTGTCGTCAGGGAAGAAGCTAATGTGCTCCATTGGGCTTCAGTGGACAGCAGGTGGGACATCAGAAGTTTAAGGCTGGGTTCACATTTAAAATGGATGCGGTTGAACAGCAGGGGTCCGGTGCGTCCCTGTTTTCCGTTTCAGGGACAAAACAAGCCAGAATTTTGGGCTAAATTTGGACCTGAAATGGAGCCAAATACGCACAGGACTCCTGTGTTATTTGCTCCGCAGCTGCCCCGGGGATGTGTGAACTGGCTCCATTGAGAACCGGGCACACTCTCCTGTCATGTGAATGGGATGGGGAAAACCCCCATCCCATTCTCATAAGTGTAAACCCAGCCTAAAAGACCCATGATGTTTCATTAAGGAAAATCTGTCACTACAAAATAGTATGACATCAGGGACCTTTGGTTCCCTATGTGATAGTCAAGTTTAGTGAAAAAAAAAAAGCGTAAAAAAATTGCTACTCAAGTATTGCTTATGGAAAATTTAGGGTACTGAGCTTGTTGTTGCTATTTCATGGGCACACTATTTACTTGGCACAACCTCTACATTTATATTTTACCAAAAATTGGGATATATATTACGTCTGTGTGTCCTGAAATTATCTGAAAATTTGTGCTTGATAAACCATTGGTTTAATATCACATGACATAAAACATTAAGCTGGTTCAAATCCCAACCATGACACTACCTGCCTGGAGTTTGCATGTTCTACCTGTGCCTGCATGGGTTTCTTCCAGGTACTCCGGTTTCCTCCCACACTTCAAAGACATGCTGGTAGGTTAATTGGCTTCTGTCCAAAATTGGCCCTAGTATATGAATGTGAGTTGGGGATCTTGGATTGTGGGCTCCTTGAGGGTAGGGACCAATGTGAGCGTGCAATGTATGTGTGGAGCGCTGCGTAAATTGACGGCGCTATACACAGCCGTTTGAAGGAATTTGGGGGCCCCAAGCAAAATGCACATGGAGGCACCCCCCAACCCCCTGCATGCACATGCAAAGCCTACAGGAATCACAGCCTAGCGATACAGTTTAAGTTCACCAACAATTTCTGCTTGCCGATTGGTTGCTAGAGGTTACTGCACATTATTAGCGCTCACTGATTGGTTGCTATAGGTTAATGCACATCATTGCCACTCACTGAGCAGTGGAGCAATCCCAAATAATTGAGCAAGTAAAGCGGCACATTAATACACATACTACAGGAGAAGGTCAGAGAGTGCAGAAATACTGCAGGAGATTACCAGAGACTGCGGACATACTGCACGAGATTACCAGAGACTGCGGACATACTGCAGGACATTACCAGAGACTGCGGACATACTGCACGAGATTATCAGAGACTGCAGACAGACTGCACGAGATTACCAGAGACTGCGGTCATACTGCACAAGATTACCAGAGACTGCGGATATATTGCACGAGATTACCAGAGACTGCGGACATACTGCACGAGATTACCAGAGACTGCGGACATACTGCAGGAGATTACCACAGACTGCAGACATACTGCAGGAGATTACCACAGACTGCAGACATACTGCACGAGATTACCAGAGACTGCAGACATACTGCGCGAGATTACCAGAGACTGCGGACATACTGCACAAGATTACCAGAGACTGCGGATATATTGCTCGAGATTACCAGAGACTGCGGACATACTGCATGAGATTACCAGAGACTGTGGATATACTGCATGAGATTACCTGTGAATTGGGGCCCCAATGACAGCTTTGCAGAGTGCACAGAGGACACAGGAGGCTGTATTCGCTCACTAGCTAGCAGAGAGGGGACGGGGGCGGGGCTGGGAGCTCCACTCG
>CM053036.1:79864867-80187367 GCA_028564925.1 Lithobates sylvaticus
AGCCTTTTGAACATAGAGTGGAGTGTGGAGTTCCCCTTTAAAAGCAAAAGTTAGCCCATGGAAATCCAAAGGGTTAGAGAGGAGAGACAAGAGCATTGGAGAATGGAATGTGGAGTTCCCCTTTAAAAGCAAAAGCTAGCCCAAGAAAATCATATGCATTAGGGGGAAGGTTAAATGCCCTTTTAGGAGGAGCTAGAGTCTTTTTACATAATTTTAACAAGGTGCATGTCACATGTTGGCACCGTAACATGCTGGCATGACCTGTGTGCAAATCTCCTTAAAAAAATACATAAGAGGTGAGCCCGTTCAACCCACGCAATGGCATGTACATTGCTTAACATTTAATACGATTTTGGCCGAGCAGTGAACAAGCGCATTTGAACGAGAGCAAGAGCCGCTTGCGCATGCGCACTGCTTACATTGATCTCACGCAGTTCTAAATGTACTTGTGGGCACAGCAGGCTTTCTCTGGAAAAGTTACTTTCTCATTCTGTTTTGGGCATTTTTGTTACTTGGGCAGTTGTTACTAAACTTCCTCACATCACCCCATAATATTGGCACCTCCATCTTCTGTTAATATTGAATTGGAGATGCCGTGCGCCATGTCCATAGTGGCGCACAGATTGCATTCTCCCGTGCACCGAGATCGCTATAGTAAATGGAGGATTTGCGCTCTGTTCCTGGCGCACCGTTTCGTAAATATGAAAATGTGCGTTGCGCCTCGCCATGCGCCTCTACTGATGGCGCACAGCTTTCATAAATCAGACCCTCTGACTCTAAAATACAGTCTTTATACCCAAAAGACCTGTTGCTAATTAACATAATGTTCTTCTAGCCTTACTAGTGGTCTTTATAGTACCTTTTACTTTGCAAGCTTCTTGTTTCCCTATCCCAACTTTTTTGAGACATGAAGCTGCCATAAATTTCAAAATGACTTTATTTGTTTCTTAAACTTGTAAATTTTTCCAGTTTAAACATTTGATATGTTTTCTATTTTCAATTGTGAATAAAATATGGGTTTATGAGATTTGCAAATCATTGCGTTCTGTTTTATGTAGATTTTACACAGTGTTGCAACTTTTTTGAATTGGAGTTGTAGAACATCATCCATCAGATGCCGACAAGGGCCAACCATGCATACACAATTGGAAATGCCTATTTGATTTAGCATTTATCTCACAATTTTCACACATCTCCAGTGCATTGCGTTATGGCATTCCAGTAATTTTTAACTTGTTTGTCAATGAACCACAACGCAACTGAAACAGGACATGTATTTTTTTTTTCTAAATGCACTATGCCACAATGTACAGGCTCTGCAACGCATGTACATTGGAGTGCAAATGAAAGTGAATGACACCATAACAAATCACTTTTTTTAACGTGTAGTATTTGTGGTAATGTGCAGTAAAAAGCACACTTACCATGTACACAATTGTAAAGTCAGTTTTAAAATTCTGTGTGCTTTACAAGTAAATGTTCCACAAAGCTCTGTGTATCTACTATTAATAGATCTTGGAAATTTTGCTAGAGTGTGCTTGAAACATTATTAAATGTTGGCAGCCATGTAATGTGGAGATTTAAAAATATGGTGAATAAATCTTAAATTGTATGTTACCCCAAATTTTCATATTTCTGTTATGTGTCTGTGTTACCATGCTACCATGATACATGATACCATGTATTAAAAAAAATATCTTCTTCTTTTTGCATTGCTTTCTTTTGTGTGAAATAGCATGTGATCTTGCCATTCCCCTTCTTCCCTAATTCAAACTGACCACGCCAGGCTTGACATCATATTTATTCCAGTATGATCAGTTTGCTGGCTGTGCTGGAAGCTCAGCCTGCCTGTCCTCTAATGCAGCGGCCCCCAACCTTCTTGGCACCGGGGACTGTTCTCATGGTAGCCAATTTTCCTAGGGGGAGGATGGTGGTTGTGGTGGATGGGTCAGGGGGTGGGTTATTCACTAAGTCTATCCTCAGCCCCCTTCATACCATAACCCCTCTTTACAGCACAGTACCCCATTTATATCAGTGACCACAGTCCCCCTCTACATCACAGTTCCCCCTTTAAAGCAGTCCCATGGTGTCCCTTTACAGTGCAGTCCCCTTCACATTAATGTAACAGGGACTGCTTTGTAAAGGGGGGCACTGTAATGTAAAAAGCTGTTGTAATGTAAAGGGGAATGCACTGTAAAGGGGGCACTGTGATATAAAGGGGACTGTACTGTAACAGTGCCCATTTACAGTGCAGTCCCCTTTATATTACAGTGCCCCCTTTACATTACAGTGCCCCTACAGTCTCTGCCCCCTCCTTTCCTCTCTAACATCAATCTCTGCCTCCCCTGCTCAGGAGTCCTACCTGCAGGGTAGAGGCTGTTAACAGTCCGTGTTTGCTCTCCCAGCTCCTCCTCCCATCAGCTCGGCTGATGATGTCATCCTATCAGCAGGGCAGGGGGCGGGAGGAGCTCTTCATTTTGATCTGCAACTCCTCCTGCCCTCTGGCCTGCTGATAGGATGACGTGGTCAGGCGGGCGGAGGAGTCAGGAGCGGACACATGGGCATGACCACATAGCAGGAGGTGAGCGGCGACCATGAACTGCGATAGCACTGTGCGGACCGCGGTCGTTGCTCATCTCCTACTGTGCGGCCCGGTCAGCAACAGGCAATGGACTTTCACCAGTCCACGGCCCAGGGGCGGACTCCTGCTCTAATGGTCAGAAGTGTGCTGGCACGCACCCATGCACAGCTAATTACTGGGAAGATCAGAGTACAGCTGTTTCTTTGCCTCCTGCAGTCTTCGCCCTCACCTCTCTAAGTCCCTTATTTCACACATTGCCTGTAATATATATTCATTGTTTTAAAATGTAAGAGTTCACATATACTTTAAAGTGTCACTAAACCGACAACATAAAAAACTATCACTAGATGGTGTATTACATGCTGTTCATACTCACTCAGTCACTATGTGTTTCCTTTCCGTATTCTGCAAAAAATTTGGTTGATCCTGCTTGTTTTTATTTCCACCTTCTGTTCATGTACCCAATTCAACTAAGGATTTTGCAGCTGTAGTGGCAGCTCTGCACATGCTGAGTTTCTATGCTGAGCATTTCCTCCCTATGACATCTAAGCAGCCCCTGTGACTATAGAGTCACACATGTGGCCGTATACACAGTGGCAAATTACAGCCCACTCCCTCCCTCCACCTCCATGCCCACTAACTAGCTAAACACAATGGGGGCAGGCTATTACATGTAGATTAATGGAGGCTTCACCTCCCTCTTATTCTAAGACACAGGCTGGAGGGGCGTGACATAGCCTGTGACTGGCAGAAATCCGCTCACACCATGTTATAGCCAAAAATAATAAAGATTTGATCTCAAACATATATTTGTATGATAATTTAAAACAGTTTATTGATGTTAATTATTTATTTTTACTCTGGATCCCAAAGGCTGTTTTTTATTTTGAATATGTGACCAGCAACAGAGGGCTAGAGGCTCCTCCTTCTTATGTTTCCCTGCAGACAGGCTGGGAAAGATCTGGGTCATGTGACAGCTATATATCTATTAGGAAAAAAGGTACTTTTTTTAAATTAAAATGTTTACACTGCCATCATCCACATAGAGCAAGCAAAGGGACAATGTAAATTAAACCATATGTTCATATTACTAAGTATATCACCTTATTGCTATTCCCCTCTCCCAGCCAAATGAGCATTAGGCCCCTTTTACACTGCCGCGATTCCAGGGAATGCCTGTGTAAACTTGAGGTCTATGGACCTCAACTCCCATCAAAGTCTGACCAAAGTAGTACAGGGACTACTTTGAAGTCGGTGCGACTTGAAGTCGCACAGATATGAATGGTTATCATTGGTAATCATGGGGTACGACTTGTCATGCGACTCTGATGTCCAAAGTCACATGAAAATTCACACAAGTGTGAAAGGGGCCTAAAGGGTACGTTCACACTGAACGCGGGTTTGAAGTTCGCACAAGTTCAAATCCGCATTTCAGTGCGAATTCGGGGGCGATTAGAAAGACATCTGTGCAAGTTCATGCACAGATGTCTATTGAAATCACCCCCCGAAGTCGCAAAAAGTAGTGCCGGAACTACTTTTGGAAATCGGTGCGGCGTCTCACCGATTGGCACAGCGCCGTTGTCGGCAATAGGCTGTGATTTTTGCATGCGATTTGACATGTCAAATCGCGCCGATGTGAACAGGGGCTTTACATTCTGGGGGTTGGGGTGGTAACCTCGCTACATGGGGAGATTTAACAGCAGCCTGGAATGAGGCTTTAAAATGTAACTATAGCAAATCTTACAAGAAACAGGGATGCACTGTCATATTAGTTGTCAAGGAAATGATATACACACAGGAAATAATGTATTTGCTTTACCTTCTGCTTTGTATATGTCAGGCGACATTTCTCAAACAAATCTTTTTCACATGACAAGAGGTCGAGGGCCTTTGGCAAGTTCACTCAGAGAAAGTGATACTGGCATGTAACTCATATCCCATGGTGCAGAAATCTCAACTTAAAAGGAATCCATAGGGTGGCCACAAACACGCAGATCTCCTGGCTATAGAAACATTAGATCTGACATTGTTTCATCTTTAAATCAACTTGCTAGTATTTATAATTACAAATGCTCCTCTTCCATACCGGCCCTGGGCCACATTCTTTTTCATTATTGCAGCATATATAGGCAATGATGATGTCAACTTACAGTAACCTATAACAACCAGATTGTAGTTAACTGAGGTCCTATCATTCCTGATGTGTTGCTATGGTTGCTACACGTCATTACCGGTGATCTTTGCAGCGCTGTGTTGAATAAGCCTGCAGGTGTTTGCAAAAAATATATATATATATAATTGTTCCCCTCTATTGTTTCCAAGGAAATGAAACTCTTCTAAAAGAGATATACGAAGAAAACCAAATTTTACATTTAGGCTCGGTTCACACTGCTGCAACGTGGGATCCGACTTGTCGCATGACATGTCATATTCAATGTTTCCCTATGAGAGCCATCTTAAAGTGGTTGTAAACCCTTACAAACCACTTTGACCTACAGGTAAGCCTAGATTAAGGCTTACCTGTAGGTCCAATAAATATCTCCAAAACCTACATGGTTTAGGAGATATTTAGAAAAAAAGAGGCATCGCTGTCTACGCAGGCGCACTGAGCATGCCGAGATCACGGCAATATGCTCTCGTGCGCATGCGCGGGAGTGACGTCATTGCCGCTCCAGCGAAGGACAGCGCTGGAGCGGCGAGACCAGGAAGTCACTCCGAGATTGATGGCGGAGGTCGTGAACGAGGGTCGCTTCCGGGGCTTCGTTCTCAGGTAAGTTATTCATAATGAGCTAGTATGCTATGCATACTAGCTCATTATGCCTTTGCCTTGCAGGTTCCGTTTTTTTTTTTTTTTTTAAAGAGGCTTTACTTCCTCTTTAACTGATACTACACAAGTCGCTCCGACTTTAAAAAAGGTCCCTGCACTACTTTGGTTCAACTTGGCTGTGATTCAGCCCTTGTACAGGCTCCTAAATAGCATCCAAGTCAGGTCAGTTCAGAAGGAAGTCACATGGCAAAGTTGCAGACAAAGTCATTCGACTTTGCCATCGCAGCAGTGTGAACCAAGTATAAGAGCCACCCAAATCAATCACAAATATGCATGTAAAAGTAACCACACCTGCATACAAATAGAAACATGAGACCTTTATGTAATTTTCTCTCCAGGCTTTTGCTCTGCGTTATCTGCCATATCAGGCAAAAAGAGGCAGTACAATAAAAGATAAAACATTTTTTAAAGGCATAATAAAGTAAATGTGAGCCTACTGTCATCTAACATGTGCAATACAATATGGTTCTGTACATGGTAGGCATCTGAGGACCACATTGTCAGTCCAAAGCAATCCCAGCAATAGAGTCCACTAGATCCCCCTTATGCCGCGTACACACGACCGGATTTTCCAGCAGAATAGGTCAGACGGAATCAGAATAGGACCTAGAAATAGAACATGTTTCAAATCTGTCTGATGGACTCAATTCCTATCGGGAAAACCGTTCGTCTGTATGCTGGTCCGACGGACCAAATACGACACAAGGGCAGCTATTGGCTACTGGCTATTGAACTTCCTTTTCTAGTCCCGTCGTACTTCATCACACTCAAAACTAACAGACTTTCAAAGGTGTGTTCGTGTGTGGGCAAGTCCGTTCGTTCAGAAGTCCGTCGGGGAGACCGTCTGACCTTTTCTGCCTGAAAGTCCGGTCGTGTGTACGCGGCATTAGAAGTGGGCAAA
The DNA here is from genome assembly GCA_028564925.1 of Lithobates sylvaticus. Taxonomy (NCBI): domain Eukaryota; kingdom Metazoa; phylum Chordata; class Amphibia; order Anura; family Ranidae; genus Lithobates; species Lithobates sylvaticus. The sequence goes on from CM053036.1 coordinate 79,871,177, forward strand.
GTGGGTTCAGTAGCACATCCCCTCTGGTTTTGTCAGTGATACTGATAATGATCATTTTAGGTATTCAGCTTTCACTGCAGCTCCAAATGTAAGTCTACTGCTTTTTGAAACCACATTTGCCATTATTATTATGCAGGATTTATATAGGGCCAGCGGTTTGCGCAGCGCTTTACAGCTTGAGGGCAGACAGTACGGTTACAATACAATGCCATACAGGAGGAATCAGAGGGCCCTGCTCATTAGAGCTTACAATCTAAAGGGAGGGTCAAGTGATACAAAAGGTAATAACTGTGGGGAATGAGCTGATGGAGAAAATAAAAGTATGGCTGTTAAGTAAGGTGACCAGATTTTTTAAATGAAATCCGGAGGACATACTTTTTTTTTTACTAGTAATGGTGGTAATTAGCGACTCCCTGCCCGTCGCCGCCCACCTCACAGCCTGTCAAGTCTTACTCTCCGGGCCCCAGCTACTACTGGGTGGGAAGCAAAGGAAGATCACTCTGCCAGGGAAGGCAAGGAGATGGGCAGGTGGCTGGCCGGGACTTACGCCAAGGCAGAAGGACATGCGAGCAGGAGCAGAACGGGCATGCACCCGAAACTGAAGAAATATTCTCTCCACTCCAACCAGCACATGATCATCAGAAAGGGGCACAGATAATGAAAAAAATACACCCCCACCCCCTAAGCTAGCGGGGGGTGTAAATCAATTTTTTTTTACACACAATTAAAAAAAAAATTGATTTACACCCCCCTAAGCTAGCGGGGGGTGTAAATCAATTTTTTTTTTAATTCTGCACTGACTGTCTTTGAAATTGCCCCAGCCCCTGTTCAAATCCAATCCGGGGACAAAACCGGGGACAGACTTAGGTTCGGGGACAGTGTCCTCAGTCCGGGGACTGTCCCCTGTTGGAGATAGTGTTGGAGACAGTTGGACAGATTGGGGTAGGGAATTCCAAAGGATGGGAGAGGCTCAGGAGAAGTCCTGGAGGCAAGCATAGAAGGAGGTGACAAAGGAACTAGAGAGCAGGAGGAATAAAGAGAACAGTTTGGTTGGTATTTTGAAACTAGATTAGTGATTTAGCTGGGGCCCAAGTTGTGGATGGCTTTGTAAGTTATTGATAGTATTTTGAAATTAATTAGTTGGGTGAGTGGCAACCAATGGAGGGATTGGCAGAGAGGGGTAGCAGATGCTGAGCAGTTTGTAAGGTGGAGGAGTCTGGTAGCAGCATATATGATGGACTGAATAGAGGATAACCTATTTAAAGTTAAGCCAATGAGGAGGGCACTGCAGTAGTTGAGGAGAGATAACCAGGGAGTGGATTAGGAGCTTTGTGGTGTCATTGGACACAATGTTGCAGAGGTTTGAGGCAACAAGCTTTGGAAATTGATTGGATGTGGGGCCAAAAGAAGAGTCCAGGATAACACCTAGCACCCTGGCATGCAGGGATGGGTTGATGGTGTGCCATTGATCTTGACAGATTAGTCAGGGGAAGGGGCACATGGGGGAGGAAATATTATAAGCTTGGTTTTGGAAGGGTTGAGTTTGAGGAACATCCAGAATGATATGTCTGTTAGTAAATTAGTGATGCATGAGGAGACTGGTGGAGTAAGCTGAGGAGTAGAGAGACAGATTTGGGCATCATCAGTGTAGAAATTATATTGACAGCCATGGGAGGCTGACCCAGGGAGGAGGTGTAGATCGAGAATAGGAGAGGTCCAAGAACAGAACTTTGGGGGACCCCTACAGAGAAAGGAAGAGGAGGAAGTAGAATTGTAAGTGACACTGAAGGTGAGGTGGGATAGGTGGGATCAAAGCCAATGAAGAGCACAAGCACGGAGACCAAAGGAGTAACATTTTTTGAGGAGGAGGGGTTGTCAACCGTATCAAAAGCAGCCAAAAGGTCCAGGAGTACAGAATAGTGTCCATTGGTTTTTGCTGTTAGTAACCCGTTTGTGAGTTTTAGAAGACCAGTTTTTGTGGAGTGTTGACAGCGAAATCCAGACTAGACAAGGGGATCAAGAATGCTATTCTTAATGAGGTGGTCACTTGGTTGTAGACCAGGCGTTCAAGGAGTTTGGAGAAAAAGGCGAGCAAAGAGATGGGGCATAGGTTAAGATTGGTGGGGTCCAAGGAGGGCTTTTAAATTATGGGGTTGACCAGTGCATGTTTTAGAGAGTTGAGGTGTCAGAAGAGAGGAAGAGATTGAAGCTGTGGGTTAGAGAGTGTAGAATAGAGCCAGAGGTTGACCGCAGTATTTGAGAGGGAACAAGGTCGAATGGGCAGGTGGTTAGGTGGGCGTTAGAAATACATTTAGCAACCTCGTTTATAGTAGCAGGGTTGAATAAGGGGAGTGTTGATTGTACCTGTAGACATGGGGTGTTAAGTGTGGGGGAAATATCTGTAGAGTGGAGATTTCATCACAAATTTTTATCAATCCTACTTTTGAAGTGATTGGTGATCTTCTGGGAAGTGAGTTAGTTGGTGGAGGACAAGGTAAAGAGTTGAGGTAGAAAAGATTTGACAGGGACTGGATGAGAAGAGGCAAGAATTGTGCTGACACTGAAAAATGTGGATCGATAGGGCTTTAACCAATACATTTATTTTTAAGTCTTGAAGCTTGGATTTACTACTGCACCCTATTAGGACTTGTGATCCACAGCTAAGTGCCTACAGTGTATTAGTTAGCCTTTGACAACTGTATTTAAAGTATGTGTGAACCCTCATCTTGGAAAAAGAACTCATTCAGTTTAAAATAGAAATTAAAGGCAATACATTTGTGTATAAATATATAAAAAAAAGAACAATCACCTTTTTCCCCCCTTTTTTATGTGTGATCACATTCCCTCTGTTCTCAGTTGCATAAGAGCTAGGGGAGGACAAACAGCAGCACGCTGAACTTCCCAGTGAATAGCTTGCAGGGGGGCGTGTCAGGACAAGTCTGATCATTGGAGGAGAGCAGGCATAACCAGAAAACTGACCACGCTATGCTCTTGTGCCTAGAGTTGTGAAGTGTGTCAGTTTTTAATAGAAAATCAGAGGAACTGGCAGGAACACCAGGGATTTTACACAAAGGAAGTAATACAAAGAGAGCAGGATACTTTTTCATACAAGTACATGGTACAGAAGGCATATATCAGGAATATAAAAGTTGGGTTCACATTCTTTAATGTGCGAGTTCTGCTATTTACACTGAGCAATGGACATTCAAGCTTCTAAAATGTAGTAAACAAGCTTAAACGTGACTCTGCCAGGACAGAAATATGGGGGGGGGGGGTTGATACTGCAGGCCTCCTTCTGTGAATGCTAGATGCATGGCTATGTCCGTTTTCGGTATGTTTTAGTCACAGACCCACAACAAGCGTGCTGTAAATAAGGGTCAGAAAAACGAAAACCCTAATCACGTCTCTTATTTTTTCACCAAATAACTAAAACGGTGTTGACCGTTAAAAAATTGTGCGGGATACAGAGACTTCCTAGTCCTTAAAGCCCATTGTCTGAAACGCATTTTCTATGTTTACCTAATAATGACACTGTGATGACTGGGCATGTGGCCTTATAAGTGGAGATAATAAACTGTATGTTCAACATTGTTGATGTTCCTGTATAACCGTATGCCCTATTGAAATAAAGAATTGAAAAAAAAATAAAAATAGTTGCCAAATTTAGAACTTTGATTTGGTGGGACCTTGTTACCTTTGACAGGATTTTGATCTCCTCACATTTCATGACCCGTTTCCAAAATAGGAAATGAAGGGAATATGAAGCTTACTGAGATTCCCCACTCTATCCATAAAACAATAAAAATAAAAGTTTTAAATGGAGTTCTACTTTAAGAGCACCCTGTTCGGAACAAAATGTGGGCACTTCCATGGCTGACTTGTTTTAAGTGCATTCTCAGGGCCTGTCATCCTAATCTTTCCTTGGAAAGATTCTACCAGTGAAGCCTAAAATGTCCTAATCTTTCCTTCACTACTTTGTGAGTGACTGATCTGGAACAAGCAGGTGCCTATCAAGTATTCCAAGTCAGTGAACGTACTAAGTAGTGTAACCAGGCTAAGGCTAGCAACCCTGAGGCACGTTCTGGCATTGGCAGTTTCCCTTTAAAGCCTAAATTAAGTATTGATTTTTATAGTTGTTATGAAGTCAGACTGCATACCAAGTAAAGAGTAAAAGAGTATTTTTTTTAATGTGTGCCTGAGGTTCAACATACCCCTTACACCATAGGTGCTCAACCTGTTGCCCTCCAGATGTTGCAGAACTATTCCCATCATGCCTCTGCCTTTGGGAGACATGCCTGTAACTGTCAGCCTTGCAATGCCTCATGGGACTTTTAATTCCACAACAGCTGGAGGGCCACAGGTTGAGCACCCACGCCCTACACAGTGCACCATTCTACAACTCTCAGACTAAGGCTCTATTCACACTTGTACGACTTTGGACAAGTTGTGCCGACTTTGGAGTGCAACTTTGGATGGGTGGGACCTGAATACAACTTTGGCTATGACCAGTGATAATGAACAACAATTGCACTGTATAACATTCAGGTATGACTTTCATGCAACTTTTGAGGGTTAACTTTGGAGTCTATGGCCCTCAAGTTGCGTGAAAATCGGACCAAAGTAGTGCATGTACTACTTTGAAGTCGCTGCAACTTTAAGTCGCACATATATAAATGTTATCATTGGGAAACATAGGGAACGACTTGACATGCGACTTTGATGTCCAAAGTTGCATGACAAGTTGCGCAATTGTTGAGTTTGTTGATTGGAGCACTGTGCGTCAGACCGCTAAAGACCCAGAATGCTGCACTTGTGTAATAGGAGTCCATCTCTCCAGTAAACTGCTGGAACAGGGCAGCTTCTTAAAGTTGTTATCATGAACACATACCGTATATACTCGAGTATAAGCCGAGTTTTTCAGCACATTTTCTTGTGCTGAAAATGCTCCCCTCGGCTTATACTCAAGTCAAGCATTTTTCTGCTGCAGAAAATGACATTGGGGCCCCGTATCTCGGGGCCACTTGGTGCTAGGAACCCCAAATTTGGTGTGCGAACCCAATGGAACTAGCACTACAACATATCCATATGATGGGGTTCCTAGGACTAAGTGCTTGACATTTTCCGAACCAAATTTGGGGCCCCGTATCTCGGGCCACTTAGTGCTAGGAACCCCAGCTTTGGATATGTTGTAGTGCTAGTGCCACTGGGTTTGCACACACCGAATTTGCACACCGAGATACGGGGCCCCAAAGATCAACTGTGTCCTTCTGCAGCAATGTCATTTCGGGACCCTTTGGGCCAAGAAACCCCAAATTTTGGCTGCAGCTAGGAACCCTTAACTACTGAGTTTGAAGTTTGGGGGACCTATGGCTGAAAATGGGCACAGTGAGGCATGCAAATGGGCACAGTGAGGCTGCAAATCGGCATTGTTGACCCTCTTTTCCACTTACAGTAGCTGCGCATTTCTCATCCTAGGCTTATACTCGGGTCAATACGTTTTCCTAGTTTTTTTTGTGGTAAAATTAGGTGCCTCGGCTTATATTCAGGTCGGTTTATACTCGAGTATATACGGTAATAAAAAAAATATTCTTTACTTGTTATGTAGCCTGACTGCATAACAAGTACAAAACAAGGATTTTAAAGGCATTACAGCCATATTTGCATATGCTTTACACACTGACAACTAAAGCCTAAAAAGCTGCTCTTTTAGGAAACCTTGTTCTCTAATGATAACCTAATTTCGAAATACTTTTGTATTTACCTAGCTCAGAGTTTACATCGATGTTGGGCAACATAAGCCTTCTCAGAAGCAGAATAAATACAGATCCCAGCCCACACTGCCAACCAGAAGCCAGTCCCCGCATTTCCTAAACATCAGCCTGGCTATGCTAATTTTAGGAAAGAAAAGGTTAATGGAATTCCATGCCTGTGCAGGTAAGAAACTTCATAAGGGACCCATGATTTCCCACACCTTTCTCTGGATGCTAATGAAATTAAACATACAATTTGAATATCATTTCCATGCAGCCGTGATTACACCTTTAGGATAAGGAGTTTATGATTTCAGGAAGTGAGCAAGTCTCATTGCAACAAAGAGCTAAGTAATCTGTCTAGACATTTCTAATTACTGGAATTTTTATTGCAAACACTGGCATGCTATTTTTATGTAATCATGCTTACATTACCAGAGGCTAGTATTTCATATTTTGAAACCCCTCTAAACAGTTTACAGTTTGGCTATATAATCACTGTTCTTATTTGAGCTGTTCTGTAATTTCCAGCGAGTGCCCCAATACAAGACACAACTGGAAAGGGCCTCAGCATTGTGACTGCTACCACCTATCATTGTTGCTGAAGCTCAGATTACAAGGAGGTGGTTGTTCAGCTGGTACTTGCACAACTTGGAAAGCAGAGGAGCAATTAGCTAGTTGAACCAATGCAGCTATTAATAAATATACTATATGGGGTTGATTTACTAAAACAGGAGAGTGCAAATCTGATGCAGGTCTACATAGAAACTAATCAGCTTCCATTTTTTTTTTTGTCAAAGCTTAAAGTAGTAGTAAACTCCAATGCATGTTTTTTACCTATAGGTAAGCCTATGATAAAATTTACCTATAGGTACTTCAGCCCTCAAATTTTCCACTCGCCTACTTGCATTTTGTTATTGGAAAAGAGGGCTGGCGAGAGCGTGGGCTGCCTCAGAGGAGGGGGGGCGAGCACCGCCAGTAGGTGGGGTTGAACGGGAGCCATTCTCCCAGACAGGGGAGGAGAGGGGAGGAGAGGAAGAGTCGAGCTGGCCGATCATTAGAGAGAGGGGATTGACCGTTGTAACAGCTTTCATTTGAATTGCTGGGTTTACGGCACAGCTCACCGTCACATACAGCACCGCCTCCTTGCCCGATGCCGCTCATGTCCCACAGTCCCCCCCTCCTTGCCCGGCGCATTTGATAGACAGAACACCGGTCCAATGCCAGGAGGCGCCGGGCAAGGAGGCAGGATTGTGTAACATGAGCAGTGCCAGGCGAGGAGGCAGGACTGTGTGATGGTGAGCTGCGCCGGAAACCCAGCAATTCAAATGAAAGCTGTTACAGGGGGCAATCCCCGCTCTCTAATGATCAGCCAGCTCGACTCTTTCTCTGCACAGGTGAGACTGTACTGACAGGCACAGGTGAGACTGTACTGATGGGCACAGGTGAGACTGTATTGATGGGTACAGGTGAGAATGCATTGATGGGCACAGGTAAGACTATTGACGGGCACTGGCAAGACTGTATTGACGGGCACTGGTCATGCTGCATTGATGAGCACTGGTGAGGCTGTGCTGAGGGGCACTGATAAAGTTGTTGTTAATATTTATTTTTGTAACTTAATTCTGCATAAAACATTTAAGTGTCATTTCATGAGATAATTTATGAGGGCGTGTTTAGGGGCAGGGCATGGTTGGGTTGGGTGGGGCAACTGGTGGTGAGTAACCCTTAAGGCCTGGCTAGAAAATTGCTCAATTTCCCCATTAACAGAGTCAAGCCTGGTACACACCACTCGTTTTTTTTTTTAACAAAAAAAAAACTGACAGCTCAGGTCGGAGCTAACAATCTGATCTATTAGTACAGTGATCTCCTCTGCTGAGCTATTGTGTTCTGACAAGAACCGGTCAGCGCCTTCAGCCATTGGCTTTAAGTGCTGATCAGGGGCTGCAGGTTCTCCTGCATGCTTGTGTGACAGAAGCTGGCTGGTTTCTGTTGGACTGGCTGCCATACACACGAGCCAAACGTTGCCAGGTTTTTATTAAACCTGTTGATGTGGCCAATATTAGGCCTATGTGTACTAGCCTTCAGTATTGCTAGAGGGGGAATCCCTCTCGTGAAGCTATTGTCTTCTCCCGGTGGGAGGGGGGGGGGGGTCTGGCAGCAGTCCTTGCTAGGAGAATACAATGATTATTGCTAGTGGCTACAACCGCTGGCAATAATCAAAATGCTAGGAATCTGACATGCTGGTTCTACTCAAGTCGATCGATGAATTGACTTGGGTCGAACCACCTATGGCCAACTTTACTCACACAGCATTAGGCAACTTAGGCCAGGGTCTGATATTTTCCTGTATCCCTCTTTGGTTGTACTGTATGTATTCTGTCATTTTGTGTGTACTAAGGTTGGCCATTTGTAGGAAGATCGTCCATGGACAGAGAAATCTGTCCATTTGCTCCATGACGGCTGCACTGTCAAACCCACTGCAGTCTTTTCCTCAACTTAGCTGATCTTTCATTCTTGCACACATGTAGTGCTTGTAGTTTAGGGATAGGGAAGAATCCAAAAGTTTTCGCCTTCTTTTTATTGATCATTTTCCAACACCTACATGACTTAATTATTGCCACAGGGCGGATTGGGGGTTTACAAGCTGCATTCTCCCTTGATAGTCATGGGCTCTGTTTGGTAATTGCGCTCTATACAGTATATATGTATTGTAGACATAATTGGGAAGCTTCACTTTTATTTGCCCCTATGTATGGGGAATCCATCAGTCAAAAATTCTCTGTATCTTTAGAAATGTCACAATGTTCGTGCTTTCTTCCGTTTTTGTTTTTTTTCTGTTTTGCTATGTACTGACATGCATTGTACTTTAACACCTTCCTAAATAAAGACCATTTTCTGGTTGAAAATAAATATTACCACTGATCTTTAGATTAGTCATACAGCTTAAAAAAATAGTTCATGTGTAGTTGCCCCGTCCCATGAGAGTGTCAAGTCTCAGCTGATAAAATGTACAATTCTAGCACTTTACCAAGATGATTTTCCATTCAATTATAACAGCACTTTACAAAATGCTAATAACAGGATACAAACTCATTGCATAGTTTATAAAAAGATTTTTTTATTTCATTTTTGTTGTTTTGACCAAGAAAGCGGGACTGCTGCTTTAAGAGGAGCGTGGTATGATCATTTTACCTCCAGATCCAACACGGATATAGAAAAATGCAAGAAATCACAGGAGCGCATTATCTGCTGTTTGTCATGCAGTATTTGCTACTTCCAATGCTCAGTTGTCCAACTGGCGCCCATCTCGTCACAAGTGCCTTCCCACATGTATTTTTTTTTTTTTTTTAGCCATTAGAGTCCCTTAGCAACATACAGTACAAAGTCTTATTGCTGTAATATTACAATATGGCATTAAATGGTTCATTAGTTAATGCTGCAGAAAAAAAAAGAGAGAAAAAAGTGCTTGGACCTTAATCTGTACATACATACACTTTTTGTATTTTTTTTTTTTGTTCTTTTTTTTTTTTAATTACATTTGTGGCACTCCAGAAATGATATTTGTCATCTATAAAGCAAAACCTTCCACTTTTAAGTGAAGAAAAGTTGAATTGCACTTTTTTAACATGAATTTGGAATGTTAAAAAAAAATAAAACAAAAAGTTTAAGATTTTTTTTTTTAAGCTAAAAGACCATTTACCATGTGGGGGCCTACAAATTCATGTATGTATATATATTTAATTACCTTGGTCCATGAGACTGTATACTGAAGATTATTTTTTTTTTATTTTTTTTTAACCATTTTTCTGATTTTAAAGAGTTACATATAGGATTAAAAGTTAAAAAAATTACCCTGTATTTCTTCTTCCTTTATTTACAACATGTATCTTTTAACGCATCTGCCCCTGTCCCTGCAATTTTAATTTCCAATGTATTAAAAAATATAGTCTTATTTGATAGGGTAGGCTTCAAGTAAAGGAGCAGAACAGAGAAATATTAAAATTCCTCTACTGTTCAAAGTTAGAACATGCAGTTCAGTGCTCCAGTTGAGTAGAAAGTCCATTACTGCATGATTGAAAAGCTTCACAGGAGCATGCGGATTTTCTGGGGGAAAAAATGACCCCCGTTCCCTTTTTCAGTGCACGTGCACATTTTCTTCTAATCTTTGTATATTTACACATATCTTCAAAAAAGAAAAAAAAACAAAGAAAAAAAAACAGTGTCTATATGATAAGTGGCCTTTTAACTTAAAACTCCTATCGCATGAGACGGTTTATTTCTAAAGTAATACAGTGATCTAATTTGAAAAATAAAACACACACAAAAGGAAAAAAAAAAAAAAAAATTTAAAAAAACTTTAAAGGGTCATTTAGCACAAATGATAAAAGATCAGCAGAAGTCTTCAAAGCACTGGAAAAGAATGAAATCACTGTCTCTTCAGGTGGGGAAAAGGCATACACCATAGTCCAAAAATGTATCGGAATAAAAGCAAAAGTTATGAAACAATCCAATAGTAGCTGTATTCAGGAGTGGAAAGGTCATCCACCGCTAAACAAGGCTGGGGTATTCTGTTCCAGGTTGAGGGTGTCTTTTTTTTTTTTTTTTTTCTGAAATGCATATTTATCAAGGCTAGCTTGCTCTAAGACTTAACTGGTGACATAGTGCTTAGTGGCTGGCTGCCCATAGACCCTGTAGAAATCTTGGCGGCCATGCTGCTGGGAAGCATCAATCCATTCTCTCACAGCGAGTCCTGGAAGAGACTGTGTTACAGATGGGGTGGGTGGAAGAGGATGAGAGTACTCCTGGGAAGAGACTGTCCATGGGAAGTGGCCAGACCTAGGATACGGCTGGTGTCCACTGTGATTGGACACTGAGGAGCAATAACAGTTGTCCACAGAGCAGACTAGGATCTTGCGTCCTCCATACTGGGAAAGGACAGACTGCTGAGATGAGGAGCTATTCGGGTAATGGGAGGGGTTGAAGACAGAGTTGGAGTGGACCGGCTGTGGGCCGCTGGGAAGTCCTACGATATGCTGAGTGGAGCTGCAAGGCACCATGGGTTGCGTTGACTGGCCCTCACCAGTGGAAGAACCCTGGCTTATGTACTGGCCGCTAACAGTTCCTGGTGCCGGGTCAAGGAAGCTGCCTTCAGGGAATGCAGTTGAATGCTTGCGCTTTTCTGCCCCTGAACTGCTTACATTGCAGGCGTACATAGGTATGCTCTGCAGGAATGGCACAGGTGTGCTGAATGGACCTAAGTAGAAAAGGAAAAAAAAAAATAGTAAAGCAACACACATTACATCCACATCAAAAGCTTACATTTGCTGTTTAAATTATACATGTACATCACAGTAGCAATATTTGCAGAAAAACAACACAGCACAACAGATGTACCTGACAACTAATGGCTGATCCAAAATCTATGCTCAAAAGGTGAATTAAATGCTGTGAAAGGGATACTGTCTGAAACCTTTAGGCTTCATGTACGCTAGCAGATCCTAAACTTGTATTTAGGAGCTTTTGGCATTTTTTTGTCAAAGCTCCTACACTCCATAAAAGTGTCAATGTAGGAGGAAGAGTTTAGGAGCTGCTTTGGTTAGGTGAGGTTCAACCTCCCTCTCCTGAATGCAGAAGAATCGTGGGCCAGCATACTCTGTACCCCACATTGCTTTTATACTACCATCCATTTTATTTTTGTGATCACTTTTTTAATACTTGTGTCATATATTTATCATTATATCTGACCACCCCAATAAACCAACTGGTTTGTTTTGATCTGCACCATCCGAAGCCTCTTTTTTATCTTTTTTTCCATACTCACATCACGAGCCCCCCACTTTCACTGCTTCCTTGGATACACCCCGGGTCGGAGCACCCATCTATTCGGAGTCTACAAGTGGTGACACCAGGATTCACCATTTGGAATTCGCCCCTTGGGATTCGGAGCCAGATAGAATAGGACCGAACAGGACCCATCCGACCACTCTCCTATAGGCCTGACATGGCCTCATCAGGTTATCAAGCCCTATTGACCCACTGTCGTATGACATGTGTGTCCAACCTATCCGGTAAGAGTATCCAACTTCTATTTTACCAGTGAACGTTGATGTACCCACAGGCACCTGTTTATTCGTACCATACCTACCGCTTCACAGCCGCATTCCTTGGGCCACTCCATAAGAAAAGTGTTCCACTCATTTCCCATATTTATACGGACCATCCCATTTGGACTTCTTTAGATATTTTGGACTAAAATCCATTTCATTTGAGCCTGATCTTGGACTCTATACTTTAAAGTTCACATTTTTTACTTCATTTTATATTTATTTATTGTGCATTGTCACTTATTTTATATGTGTAATTGTATTCACACACTTATACTCCACCATTCAGCGCTACACTATTTTTCCATCACATTTTGCTCACTTTGTTTGTATGAGTGTCGGCTGCTTTATTTCCACTATATTATTGTGATACTCCTCTTTTAGCATGAAGCCTTACAGTCACTGCATCAGGTAGACACGTGCATGCTGGATGATGGTGCAAACTCTGCACTCATGTTAAAAGTAGGGAGCTTTAGTAACAGCTGGATGTGGAAGGTGTATCTAAAAGAACCATTGAAAGGATGAATGTCTAAAGTGCTGCAGACCTCCCACTTGCCAATTCTCACCTTTTCCACACACCTGCAGATCCATTCTTCTGCTGTACCAGTGCCCAAGCGGTATGGGGAAGCATGTGACCTCCTTCCAGTATAAAGCTCTCAGGCCTGAGCGGGTAATTGGGAGGCTTAAACACTGTCACTTGAGGAAAGGGAAGAAGTATTAACCCTGTGTAAACTCTCACATCATCTGATACAGAGCTTACTCAAGGTTAATACTTCTCATGAATGAATGGAGCAGCAGGGGAGTGCAGTGACGATGATTATCAGAAGGTTTGGGTCATTCTTTTAAGAGAACCTGTCACTCTTTGCCCTGACTTGCAAAGTCTCATTACGTTCAAACTTTTGTATAATGCCTAGCAAAAGAAACACTGGGCTTCTATATCAAGTATCTAAAGAGACTAAACGTTATGCTGCTTGAAGCATCCCAATAGATTTTTTTTTGTAGTCTCCGGTACTGATGATAGGATAAACTCTGACAACACAGCCCAGTGTCTTTGGATCATAAGAAAACTAAGCAGTACCTTCCAGCATCTTCCTCAGTTGTTTCTCTTTCTTGGCAATTTCTGTCAGGAAGAGTTTGGAGTTCAGATGCCCGATTTTCGGTGGAGGAAGGCTTCCCCCGGTACAGTTCTGAGTCCTATCATATGAGAAAAACAAAATCACACTGTTACCTAGCTTATACAAATCATACAGTGCATTGAAACCATTTCTACAAATCACATTCTGTGTGCTGCCCTGCAGGAATACATTGCATACAACATCAGAATTTAGCAAAATCCAGACCTATTTAAAACCAGCAATGGATTCTACTATTAGCAGGACTCCGCTGTGTTTTCTCTATGCCATGGTAACATTTTGTAAGTTCATAAAATGCAAAGTGTGACATAGATTGTGGTGTTTTTGCAAAGTGTTCTCTGCATAATGCTTATCACTCTGATTTGAAAGGCTCTCCCCCTCCCGACACTCCTTCCTCCCTTATAGAATGAATAAGGCTTTTTCTTGCTTCAATCATGAAGCAGGCAAAGCAATACATACATCTGTAAAGCACATTTCTGTGCTTTCTAAATAGAATATTTTTTACAACAGTTGTATGGCCATATTGCTGCTTTATTAATAAACCCCTAATGTTGTGTACACACGTTCGGACTTGTCAACGGGATAACCTCCATCTGCATTTCCGACGGAAACATTTTGAACATGTTCTCTATCTAAGTCCGTCGGAAATGCAAACAGAAAAAGTCAGATGGGGCATACACACGGTCAGAATATCCGACTAAAAGCTCCCATCGGACTTTTTCTGTCGGAAGTTCCGACTGTGTGTACGGGGGATTACAGTTCTTGTTTTTTTTAACTTGGATCGTTAAAGCGCTAAACCGTAACATAAGTAATAACCACCTATGCATTAAATAAAAAGGCCACTAATGACATTAATTTTATATATAAAAGCACCTGTATAGAAGATAATACAGTGAGGGAAAGTAGTATTTGACCCCCTGCTGATTTTGTACGTTTGCCCACTGACAAAGAAATGATCAGTCTATAATTTTAGTGGTAGGTTTATTTTAACAATGAGAGACAGAATACCAAACAAAAAGGTTATAAATTGATTTTGCATTTTAACGAGTGAAATAAGTATTTGATCCTCTATCAATCAGCAAGATTTCTGGCTTCCAGGTGTCTTCTATACAAGTAACGAGCTGAGTTTAGGAGAACTCTCTTAGGTCTCTTTCACACGGACGGTCCGTATGTCCGTTTTTCATCCTTCCGTTTTCGGATGAAAAACGGACATGCATGTATCCCTATGGGATAGCGGGTGTCAGCGCATGAGCATCCGCTGACACCCGATCTCGTCCGTGTCCGCTATGCTCCATTTCTGCAGACGGAGGAAAACCCTATTTTTTCATCCGTCTGCAGAGCGGATCGGATGACGATGGACTCTACGGTCCGTCGTCACCCGATCTCCCATAGGGGAGAGCGGCGCTCTGACAGGTCCGTCCCTGCACTGTGTGCAGAGACGGACCTGTCATCTTCCTGCTCAGCGGAGATCGCTCTGGCGATCCCCGCTGAGCAAGCGGATATCCACAGGGCGGATCAACACTGATCCGCCCCGTGTGAAAGAGCCCTTAAAGGGAGGGATCCTAATCTCTGCTTGTTACCTGTTTAAAAGACACCTGTCCATAGAAGCAATCAATAAAGCAGATTCCAATCTCTCCACCATGGCCAAGACCAAAAAGCTGTCCAAGGATGTCAGGGACAAGATTGTAGACCTACACAAGGCTGGAATGGGCTACAAGACCATCGCCAAGCAGCTTGGTGAGAGGGTCACAACAGTTGGTGCAATTATTCGCAAATGGAAGTAACACAAAATAACTGTCAATCTCCCTCAGTCTGGGGCTCCATGCAAGATCTCAACTCGTGGAGTTTCAATGATCATGAGAACGGTAAGGAATCAGCCCAGATATACATGGGAGAATCTTGTCAATGGTCTAATGAAGGCAGCTGGTACCATAGTCACCAAGAAAACAGTTGGTAACACAGTACGGCGTGAAGGACTGAAATCCTGCAGCGCCCGCAAGGTCCCCCTGCTCAAGAAAGCACATGTACAGGCCTGTCTGAAGTTTGCTAATGAACATCTGAATGATTCAGAGGAGAACTGGGTGAAAGTGTTGTGGTCAGAGGAGACCAAAATTGAGCTCTTTGGCATCAACTCAACTCGCAGTGTTTGGAGGAGGAATACTGCCTATGACCCTAAGAACACCATCACAATGGTCAAACATGGAGGTGGAAACATTATGCTTTGGGGTGTTTTTCTGCTAAGGGGACCAGACAACTTCACTGCATCAAAGGGACGATGGACAGGGTCATGTACAGTCAATTCTTGGGTGAGAACCTCCTTCCCTCAGCCAGGTCATTGAAAATGGGTCGTGGATGGGTATTCCAGCATGACAATGACCCAAAACACATGGCCAAGGCAACAAAGTGGCTCAAGAAGCACATTAAGGTTCTGAAGTGGCCTAGCCAGTCTCCAGACCTTAATCTCATAGAAAATATGTGGAGGGAGCTGAAGGTTTCAGTTACCAAACGTCAGTCTCGAAACCTTAATAACTTGGAGAGGATCTGCAAAGAGGAGTGGGACAAAATCCTTTGAGGTGTTTGGTAATCTGGTGGCCAACTACAAGAAACGTCTGACCTCCGATTGCCAACAAGGGTTTTGCCACCAAGTACTAAGTCATGTTTTGCAAAGGGGTCAAATACTTATTTCACTCATTAAAATGCAAATCAATTTATAACTTTTTTGGAATTTTTTAGTTGTTATTCTGTCTCTCACTGTATACACTATATTACCAAAAGTATTGTGACGCCTGCCTTTACATGCACATGAACTTTAATAACATTCCAGTCTTAGTCCGTAGGGTTCAATGTAGCGTTGGCCCACTCTTTGCAGCTATAACAGCTTCAACTCTTCTGGAAAGGTTGTCCACAAGGTTTAGGAGTGTGTCTTTGGGAATGTTTGACCATTCTTCCAGATGTGCATTTGCGTGGCCAGGCACTGATATGGACAAGGAGGACTGGCTTGCAGTCTCCGCTCTGGGAGAATATATTCTGGTCAAATGAGACCAAAATTGAACACTTTGGAAGCCATAATTCACACCGTGTTTGGAGGTCAGGTGAAACTGCACATCACCCTCATACCAACAGTGAAGTTTGGAGGTGGGAACATCATGGTGTGGGGCTGTTTTTCAGCATATGGTACTGGCAAACATCATGTCATTGAAGGAAGGATGAATGGAAAAATGTATCAAGACATTCTTTATAAAAAAACTTCTGCCATCTACCAGAATGATGAAATGAGGCTGAACATTTCAGCAAGACAATGATCCCAAACACAAAGCCAAGGAAACTTCTAGAATGGCCCAGTCAATCACCTGACTTTAATCCAATAGAAAATCTTTGGAAAGAACTAAAGATCAGCATTCATAGAAGAGGCCCACAGAACCTTCAAGACTTGGAGACTGTTTGTGTGGAAGAATTGGCCAAAATCACACCTGAGCAATGCATAGGACTTGTTTCTCCATACAGGAGGCGTCTTGAAGCGGTCATTAACAACAAAGGATTTAGTACAACATTTTAAATAAATGTAATATGCATGTTCAATACTTTTTTCCTGTGTCATTCCATTTTATTACACATAACTTCATTTATGAAATTATTTGTTTTGGTTTCTTTATATGTATGGATTGCATGTGTTGTTACCGACATGTGGTGAAAATGTCATGTCAGTAGCACCTTTAGAGATATATTTACCTAGAAAAATGGTGACGTGTTCAATACTTATTTTACCCGCTGTATATACAATTGCTGTCCCTGTCTAATCCAAAAACATACTGGTAGGTTAACTGAATCCCTCCTGAATCTATCCTAATGTGTGTGAGCATGGTTGGGACATTAGGCTCAGGAACCCCATACTACTTTAGGGGTATTGAATTGCTCTTGTAGAACTAGCATTTGACCCATGAGTCACAGAATGGCTGTTTCCATGAGAAACTTCCAACAAAAGTGGAATTACGCTCGCTGTACTCCTTCCCCCCTCAGGTGCCCCATTTGGCACCTTTTCGGGGGGACGGACAGGATACCTGTCTTTTAAAGGTATCCTGTTCCCACTTCCGGGAGCCTCAGCCGCGGATATTGACGTCACCGCCCCAGGCTCCCTCCTCCTCCCCTCGGCCGCCGGGCCAGTAGGAGAGAGGAGCGAAGCCTCACGCATGCGCAGTAGGGTTCCGGCTTGAAGCCTTCTGCTGGGTTCCCTTACCCACAATGGAGGCGGCATGCACCCGACAGCTGATGGAAACATCAGCTGCGGTGCCAACATCGCTGGACTCCAGGACAGGCAAGTGTTCAATTATTAAAAGTCAGCAGCTGCAGTATGTGCAGCTGCTGACTTTTAATTTTTTGCAGCAGTGGGCGGACCTCCGCTTTAAATTGAATAAAAAGCTATAATAGCAGTCTTGCGATGGATAAATAAAAGGGCAGAAATCCTTACTTTCCCTGGACAAAAGGCTGCTTTACGATCCCCTCATTAATGACCACATACTGATAGCCCCTTCAGCAAAGATGATATAATTAAGTGCCTAGGCTTACAACATGTGGTCAATACCCAAGGGATTCAAGAGCAGCATTTCTGACAGCAAGGCCAATCATTTTAGCTTTTATAATTAATCCCAATAATTAATTAATGTAACTTTTAACATTTACATACATGTCCCCTAAAATAAATTCTACAAGGTTCCCTTTAAATTATTTCCTTGTCTGGGTTGGACTCAGACTAATTGTAATCCTTACAGCCAAAGAAAAAATAAATTAAGTGGATGTCATAATGTAGAGTATGAGATTTCCTATCATTTGAGCCCAGTCTTGCCACAAAGAGTTAATCCAGCTCTGAGCAATCCTCTTTTATTGTTCAGTGAGATAAATCTTGACAGAGAAAAATTTTGTCAAATCCTCCCCCTTGCTGTGAGTGACAGGTGATTTACATATCTCGTGCACTAGCCTAAGAGACATGCATTATTTTTTAATTCCATCCCACTTCTTTCTTCAGCAGCTCTGCAAGGATTGGCTGTTCCACACCTCAGCATGATTTGGCATGCTGAAGTCATGTGGGGATTTTTCTGGGTTTTGACTGGATATTAGTGATCATAGCAGAAGTTCAGTGTAAGAAATACACAGGAGAAAATGCATATTGATAAGGGGAATGTAGAGGTGGGTGGGAGTCTACTGACATCACGACTCCACCCACTGAGCCCTGGAAAACAGACCCACCCACAGAATCTGCAGTTTTTCGGGTCTCATAGCAGACAGAGGGGAGACATTTGACAGATAAGTATACATGCAGGAGGGATGTATATCTTTCTAGATAACCAATATTGCAGTAGTTTAGAAAGGATGAGAGTGGGTTTACATCCACTTTAAGGTAATCACCAACACTTAGCTGTTATTATTGAGATGCATTAAAAAAAATACCTGTAAGTTTGCATTTGCCATCTGCAGGCAGAAAAACTCAATGGCCATACATAACACACAGGGGGAGATTTACTAAAACTGGAGAATTCAGACTCTGCTGCAGCTGTGCATGGTAGCCAATCGGCTTCTAGCTTCAGCTTGTTCAGTTAAGCTTTGACAATAAAACCTGGAAGCTGATGGGTTTCTGTGAACAGCTGCACCAGATTTTGCAAGCCCCAGTTTTGGTAAATCGGCCCCATAGTCTATTAGTGCCCTGCAGCAACCCATTGATCTATTTTTTCTTTTTGCCTTCTTTTGGATAAACTGCGGGTATAGGATTGTACAGGTATATATTGAGGTTTTCTTTTTTTCTATTTTGGTGGAACAGGGTGGTCTTTTTTTCAACCAAATGAACTATGTCACTATGTAAATAGCAGACGTCAGAAGCTTATCTTGGTTTACTTAACATTATTGCTCTTTGTATTGTTTTTAAATCACAAAAGCCCACATATAATTTATATTACATTTAATACTAGATAGTTTATTGTTTTTTTTTTCTTGTATATGGATTGGGAATTACTGGCCATGCTATCCTTGCAGAGCATATAGTAATCACAAGTCTCTATCCATTATATAGCAGTATAAAACCTGGATATTGGCTAGGAAATGCTTTCTGTAGACCTCTACCCTCGCTCACTGTCCTCAATCACTGAGAATAAACAATGCAATCTAGCTAGGAAACACAAGTAAACAGCACATGCTGTACACACTGACTCATTGCAAATGCTAATCTTACCTGTCCATCAGGATTTTCACAGACTTTGTATTCTGCAAAAATAGAAAGACACTTCGTGAGAAAGGTTATAATGGTGCAATGCAGTTGAATCTTTTAACATAATATTTTACCTATACTCATTTTATAAGACCAAAGCACTGATACCCTGACCATTCTGCTAAAAAAAAATCCAGATAAAAAAAATAGTACCCAAATTACGTGCTTTTGCTAAAGAAATGGCTCCTTTGGTGCCATACATTTGCATCTAATCGTGTGACCTCAACCAAAGGTGCTTAGTGGACTGAAGGTCAGGCAAAGTCAGATGATTTCACTTTCCAGCAATCTGGTCCTCTCTTTCAGCAGAGATAATATGACCAGTGATCCTACATTTTATCACGTGAATATCTCTGTAGACACCAAGGCCAATAGTTTCTATAGCAAATGTATTGTAACATGCATTTTTCCATCAGTCATTATTATACAGCATAGTCGGGATACTGAAATACATTCTCACCTTAAATTCGTATAGGCTGTCCAGCCTTTGCAGATGAGAACTATGGCACTCATAGTTCCAGAACTAACAAATGAGGGCTGTCTTTATTGTACTAATTAAATCATGAATCTTGAAGCTTCTGAGCAAAGTTTGGAAAATGCAGAATACGAGATGGCCACTCACATACCTTCATGAAGTTGATGTCCTCTGTTTTGTCAAACATGACCTGTACAGAGCTCAGTAGCTTTTTGGCTTCTTGCATACGTTCATTTAGCTGAAGAACTTGGGCTGCATTGTCATTGCAGAATTTGGCTTGAGCCTTATCCAGAACATCCATGGTTTTCCTCATGTCCTCATCCAGAATCTGGTGCAATCTCTCATACTGCTGTCGGACTTCATCCTTCAGCTGGTTTACCTTTTCCTGGGGAAGAAAACAAAGCTTCTATTACTAATCAGCCTGAGTGTAGACCGCTGACCTAACAGATACCAGATACTGAACAACTGGGAAGCGAGATGTGATTGTATGAGGGCTACACTGACATATTTTTGCATCTCAACTAATCTGCTCTACTTGTATCTCTACTTTATCCCTAATGCTTCTCTAGACCCATGCAAACTATAGGTATTATTACCCTAAATGAATACCTGTTTTATGTAAGATGTAGCCACCACTTCATAAAGACCTGGAGATTGGGACACAATGAATAAACTTGGAGACTCTTAAAAAGTCAGAGTTAGAACCACAGTAGACATGGGGAGGTCTGCAGATTCCACATTTATTTGTAAATGTGTGCAACAAAACCCTCTGATTTTAATGTGAATTGTTAGAAACGGTCACCTTGGTTTGTTTGTAGGCTGGCCGGTAAGTGTACTGGGAAATTTTAGTTTCTTTGTGATGTGCATTGTCCTTCCATGTGCACCTTACTGCAAAGGCTAGTACCGTAGTTATAGGTTGAGGTGGTTGCCATCTCTTTATATAGCATATATTTATTGAGGACCTGTTCATGCATTCTACAACTGCCATGGCAGCCTGATGAATCAAGCCAAATATCTCTGCACTTTAAAGCTAATATAATCTCAAGAAAGAACCTTTCATTTTCTGCAGCCTACTAGACATGGTGGTTTGATTGTTTTCAGGCTTTTTTCCCTTTATTTCAACTGGTGATCCTGCAAATGACCCATTTCCTGTCCTAGGGCAGTGATGCTCACTCACAGGACAGTATCCATGGAGGATCAGCACTGTCCCCCAATAACAGTACATCTTACCCCCTTCTGTTCTCCAAAACATAGGGGTGAGGTGTTCTGTAGACCACAGAGAGACAAGTTAATAGACTGATATACTATATGTCAGAATGATGATTATTTTCAAATCCCAGTACTTAGTCTTGCTTCCTAAACTGGTAGTCAATGAAGCATGATTGCTTGCTGATGTGGGATACATAACCACTCTTAGGATATAACAGTTTGGAAGCTTTTCTTTTAAATTAAAATGCAAGGGATATAGCTTGCCTGAATGAATATTTCTGTCCAGTGAGCTGGTGTTCATAAGAGGCAGTCGCCCAGATTAGCGCTCTGTCCTTTAGACACAGACGGGATGAGTGACACACTGCAGTCTGTCATGCCATCTGTGTTTGCGGATGAGGCCTAGTTTATCCACACACATGCCAGCATGACACCTGTTGTGTGCAAATTCCCTGTGTACAATATAGTGATCCTACCCTCTGTAGTGAGCGGGCTGACCATAGATCAGAGGCTGTTATAATAAAAAGAGGTTTTGTTCTTCTTGTTACACATTTTCATCTACTTGTGTCAGTATTTCTGGAATGATTGCATTGGCTGAAACCTAGGTTGGCTACATTCCCTTGTTTCATTATATTATGACCTTTTTATGTATGTCTGCAATGCTTAATTGAATATTTAATAGCACAGACATAAGATATTTGTTATAGAAAAAGTGCATGGACCTGTGTAGCCACACAGACCTGTACTTATAGAATGACATGGTAAAAGCCTTTGGGCGAAGACCACAAGTTCACTGAGTCTGAGACATGGGCTTAGCTGGGCTCTCTTTTCTACCTTAATCGCCAACACCATCCACCGTGTGCAATATGCTGCAAACCACAGAGATACCCATATAGCTGTGAAGGGTTGCCAACTCATCTTTTTAATTACAGACTCATGAGCTGCTTAGGTTCTCAACCAGGAAAGACACAGAGTATCTAATTACCCACAGAAGCTATCTTATATAGGCCTATAAAAAAGGAACACTAGCAAAAATGTCCTGGTTTGTTGAGCGAGGTTAAATACTGAATTGTTATGGATGTACAGAGTTCAGTGGCCTTGGGAATGCTATGTATAGAACAGTGCACATAGCGCAATTTGTGGTATGTAGTCTGCTGTTACAATGGCAGTCAGTGGAAAGTGCATCATTATCTAAGCAACGGTCATGCAAGATGCCACCTAAAGTCTATGAAAATGTGGCTTGCATGAACAGGTATCATCCTTCATCCACGGGGACTGGTTGCCTAATGTTATCTTAGCTTCACAATTACTTTATTGGTCACAATCTTGGGATGCTATTAAAAAACACCCAACCATGATGGTGAAAAAGAAAAAGCATTTATAACCCAATTTAGCAGAGAAGTGATGCTGGCCATTTTCATATATTATTCTTTGGAAACCCACAATCACCAATACTCTTTTATGGTTGTTCACTGCACTTACATTACATAAAATTTTAAGTGAAACTCCAGGCAAACGGCTAAATATATATTTACGGCTTTAGGATTTGTAAGTTTAGTCATTCTATGGTTCCCAGGTCTACTTGATATATACGGGAGTACTTAAATATAAGAGAAGTTCCCTTTCCTTTTTAATATGTATAAGTCTTATATGATTGTTACAATTGTTATATTTGGAATGTATATACACATGTATGCGTTCTTCATATAGTTACATCTCCCAGTAACAATAGGATTCCTTGAATAAGCTTTTGGCGAAAGGCGTAGTGATCTCTATTGGTGATGATGCACTGACTCCTACGTCTGCACATGGAGGATTGACTCTCTTCCTCATCCACTAGATTTGTTTGAAGTGGGCCATTCAGATAAGTCTCTCTGTATATATGAACACCTCAGCCATTCTATCATAGGGGATGACTATACGAAATAGTTTGCACCCATTTTTTGACATGCTTTTATGAGATTTTAACTATGTTGTTCAATAAACTTTGTTTAATTTGTATACATCATTTTCTCATACTTGGTATTATAGGTGGCAACCGTTAAAGTCCTATCTCCTGTTTTTTGTTCTTTCATGTCTTAGGCCCCTTTCACACTGGGGCGGTGAGCCGCGGTGACGGTAAAGCAGCGCTATATTTAGCGCTGCTTTACCGTCGTTTTCACCGCGGTTTTCGGCCGCTCGCGGTGCGGTTTTCCCCCCCGCGAGCGGCCGAAAAAGGGTTAAACACCCCCCGCAGAGCGCCGCCGTAGCCGCGGTATTGCCGCGGTAACCGCGGTATTGCAGCGGTTTTACCGCGGTCTCCCATTGTAATCAATGGGAAGGAGCGGGATAGGAGCGGTGAACACACCGCTCCTATCCCGCTCCAAAGATGCTGCTAGCAGGACTTTTTTTGTCATCCTGCTAGCGCACCGCTCCAGTGTGAAAGCCCGCCGGCTTTCACACTGGAGTTAAAGGGGCAGGATTTTTTCATGCGGTGAACAGGCGCTATTTTTAGCGCTGCACCGCATGAAAAACGCCCCGGTGTGAAAGGGGCCTTAGCCCCCGTACACACGGTCGGAAATTCCGACTACAAAATCCGTCCGATTTTTTCCGACGGATTTTGTCCGAAACTGGTGTTGCATACACACGGTCGGACAAAGTTGTCGGAAAATCCGATCGTTCCGAACGTGGTGACGTTCGTTGCGTACTACGGGACTACGTAGAGGCTAGTAGCCAATAGCTTTGGTCTCGTAATTTGATCTGAGCATGTGTGACACTTTGTCCGTCGGAATTCCCTATACACGATCGGAAAAAGTCTGATCGGATTTTGTTGTCGGAAAATTTGAGATCCTGCTCTCAAATTTTTTCAGTCGGAAATTCCGACGGAAAAAGCCCGCTAGAGCCCACACACGTTTGGATTTTCCGACAACAAAATCCGATCAGACTTTTTCCATCGGAATATCCGACCGTGTGTACGGGGAATAACATGGATGTGGTTGCCACAACATAAGGGTTATGTCTCTAAAACTTATACAAGTTTAGTCATTCTAGTGATACTCATGCTGGTCACGCTGCTGACTCTATGATTATCTTCGTTGCTTCCCAAGTTAGTGCCCTGTTCATTGAACAGAAGAGATGATGCCGACTCACTGTCCAATGAGAAGACATAAGAAGCTGAATTACTGAACCATGAAGCTTAATCAGCTGCCACAAAGGTCATGGGAACCTGTGGGACACAGAAACGGCTGTAGAATCGTGCTAAATTTTACAACTGACAGAAACCTGTAGAGTAGGTCACTTTCATTTACATTTCCTGTAAAGAGCCTCATCTATCATGGAACAGTAATGAATTTTCCATCCTGTGGTTGTGCTCAATCAAGAATTGGCAGTGCAGCATATCTTTAAAGTGAAACTTCACTCTCCCAATCAAAATAGATTTTTTTTTTAATCCTCATGTTACTAGCATTAGTAAATAGATAGGAAAATATATCTTATTTACTTTTTTTAAACTTTTCTTTTTACATTCCTTAATTTTTTTCCTGGTTTCTTGCCTGGGCAAATGATGTCATACATCCCAGGAGTCTTCATGAGGGTCAACAATTGGGTTACTTTTTAAGTAACCCAAGAATCTTCAGGAGGGGAGGAGAGGAGAAGGGGTTTTCTTAGCTAAGCACACTCTTCTGCGTGCATGCTTGAGCTAAGGGCAGATGGATTCCAGGGAGTAAATGCTACAAGAATCATTTGCTCTTACTCAAGATGGCCATGGCCAGAAATGCTAGAGGGTTGTTTTTTCACAGTGATTTCTCAGCAAAATAAAGCAAGGAGACAAGGATGGATGGGGGAGTTTGCTTAAATATTAAAAATGTATTAAATTGTGTTTTTGGTTTGTGGTGATCAGATGCAGTGAAGATCCACATTAAAGAGAAGGCTGAAATGTACGGTCTACCCAACAACCATCTATTCACAACAAAATGAAAGGCCCAGTGCACAGTCCACCCAGAAGTGATACTTAGGTTATAGGTAGAGCTTGGTGGGGCAAGTTTCTTCAACCCAGTAACGATTTTACCCATGAACTAGAAGCTTAAATCTCCTTCATCTATCAAAAAATGAAAGATCAGTCATGGGGGACTGAAACTTTAATTGCTTTGGAGGAGGTTCTCTAAAAAATAATAGCACCCAAATCTAAAGGTATTGCAAAAATATATTTCTGTATTTGAGCTAACCCTTTTTCTTCAGGGTTTTCATGTGGTTTTACAGAAATGTTGGTAACTTCATAATAAAGTCACTGCTAACTTTCAAAAATCAAATTAATGAACATAAGTCCATGAACCATGCAGTGGTTATTTTAGATAAATGGCAATTTTGCTGTGTGGTTAGGAAGTATAATGAGAGGTTTAGGACTACAAATTAATCTGAGACTAAAATAGAAGAGAAGGAGATATTACCAACCAGCATTTGCCTATCACAAAGCTGAGGGCTGCAGAGATTATACCATCTTTTCTATGCCTTTTCCTACTCGGTCCTGCTCTATAAGTGATAAAAAAGGATAGTTGTATGTAAACCCCAACACTAAACATATTTTATTTGCGCCTTTTAAGCCTGTTAAATATACCATTGAAAGTATGGTATATTTAACAGGCTTTCCTGTGAGAGCGTTCCTGTGGACTTCCTGTGTTATCTCAAGGAGTATATTTAGCCCTCCCAATTCTTATACTAGACTACAGGACAATTAATCTATATCACGTGTCAAAACACAAGCCCCCGGACCAAATTCGCCCCCTTGGCCATCTAATGTGGCCCTTGCACCTCTCCTGTAGCTGCGATGCCCCCCCCCCCCCTTGTCCTTTCTTCACCTTGTCTTAGGAGAGAGGAGGACAGAACTCCTTCACCAGATCCTGTGCTTCTCCGTACAGCCATGGAGAGGCTCGTCTCTGACATACGTCCCTGTCTCAGCAGTCAGAAGCAGAGGACGACAGAACTCTGCCTACAGATCCTGCACCTATCTGTGCAGCCACAGCACCATTTCATCCCAGCCTCCCCTGGTCTCAGCATTCAGCAGATTCCAGCAGCTGACTCCAGCCCTCCTCTGGTCCCTCCTCCAGACCCTGCACTTTTTGCTTCCCAGCTTCACCCCCAGATTGTTCCCGGCAGCAGCACAAGGCAAGAGGGGGGGGGGGGGTGCACTGTGATGTAAGGTAGGGTTGGGGACTCTTGACTTTTCATGGTTTATATACTATTACAGATAAAAATTATATATACCAAAAAAACTGCGCTGGACATAAACTAGTGAATATAAGCAGCAAAACCACATGTGATGTCCTGAATCGGAATATAGAAAAATAGTCTGCGCTATAAGTGATAAATAAAGATCTTATGTTACTAAACTGAAGACCGTGAATATAATATAAAGCATATAAACCAGTGATGGTCAAATGCTGAGGATTGAATTAAATGTAAAAATATAAATAAAGCAAATAACCTAAAAACCAATACCCATAAATAGCATATATAGGTGAAACAAATAATGTGTGACATATATACCAAGGCTGGTATGAATTGTGTCAAAATATAAAGTGACAAACAAAAAATAAGTCCACATAAGTGCTGTGCAGGACTGCTGATCCAATCAATTTGACATCCGTGATCCCACCACCATCCAGATTTTAGGCTTACCAGATGTTGGGAAAAAGTACACCTGTGGCTATAGCCCAGCCAAGGCCTTTTCCTCTGTGTATCCTTCCGTCTGTCAGATCTGAGCGTATATGGTCATTCCAGCACTGCTCGGTCGTTCAGAGCCTCCAAAGGAACCCACCTCACCAATCGAGTACTGTCCGTGATACTTTTTTTTTTTTTGCACTAACATACAATTTTTAAGGACAAGCTTTTAGGGGTATGTCTCCTTCTTCAAGGTCCCAGCAGAACAAGGTCCCAGGAGTACTGCTGGAACCTTGAAGAAGGGGACATACCCGAAAGCTTGTCCTGAAAAATTGTATCTTAGTGCAAATAAAAAAAGTATCACGGACAGTACTTAATTGTCTCTGCTTTTTACTTCAACACTTTAAAGTACAGCTAAACTCTCCTAAAAATGTTTTTACTGATACTTTGTATCATTATAAGTTGTAATATTTGAAATATGTTTTCGAACTTGCTTTCTAAACTGCACATCTGTTTAGCTTGTTATGACCACAATTCCGGTACATATCTCTTCTTATTGACGTGGCCAGGTTATCTTGGATTACATGTTCCAAGATGCCTTACCCTTACCCATTCAAGGTCCTCAATAACGGCTAGTATGTGCTGTGTCCACAGCAGGAACGTCCATCCTAGGGTAACAATGCTGTGCCCGCTTAGGAAACCCCCTTGGGAATGTTGTCACCCGATGACAAAAAGCTTCTGGGGATTCAGTTACTGGCAGGATCACCAGGTACATATAATGCCAGATTCACACCTATGCATTTTCCTGTGTTTTTGTACTGCTTTGAGCAGATTAATCGTCATGCATTGATGTGGTGCATTGGTGCATTGCACAGATGTAAACTAGAGCAATCAAAAACAACGGACAACCTCAGCACAAGCTCATAGGTGCAAATGGACCCTAAAACAAAAACACATAGTGATTAATAGGTTTAGATACACTTTAAAGGAAAAGTGCACTTGTGAGTAAATAGCTTTTAACTACCCTATTTAACATTAGCATACCAAACCTACACAAAAGGAGGTCATATACTTTTTTGATGCATGCATAGCAGGGGTCAAGTCCTGGGGAAAAAAGTGTGGGAACTACCACCCAAGATCCACTCACCCACCAAAAAAAAAAAAAAAAGTTACGCTCATATGCAAGAATGCTTCAAAAGTGGTATTTTTTCATCCAATTTTCGTATTGTGTGTATGAAGCTTAATTGTTAGTACATAAAAAAAAAAAACAATCCTCAATAAACATAAATACGGTAATTCTCTGAATAATCAGCATTCATTCAATTGTGCTTCCATGCAAATGTGAACATCATGTTCTGATCTTTATTGGGGAATGTTTTTTTGTATATAGAGTGTTTATGTGGTGAGTTTACACTTTTCATTGAACAGAGTTTGGATAACACAGAGTTAAACGGAAAGGTCATAAATGAACTGCACATTATCTGGACAGAGGTCTGACTAAATACAATCTCTTAGCAGCAGGGACCTGATCTACCTGTCAGCTAGCTGTGATTGACAGGTAGATCGAAGCGGAAGCTATCATGGGGCCCCCCACTGGCAATGCCTGAATGGTCAGGTGTGTGGCACTAACTATTGCGAGCTGTGTCGGCAGCTGCTGGTGTAGCACCTGCCACACAGCTCGCATACTTCAAAGTCTTGCAGGACACGGCTGCTAACAGGAACTGAGTTCCTGTTGTGGAAAAAGTACAGGAACTCCGTTCCCATGCGTTCCCGCAGGACTTGAGCCCTGATGCATAGCTAGATGGGGTGGGCTGCTGTGGATACATTTGCAGTACAGATGCTTCTAAAGTATATGCAACTTCTCCCCTATGCCAAAACTTTCTTCAAGCTGTACACAGAATGGCCAGAATCTTACACTAAATGATTCTGGAGGGCTGTAGTGGAAAGTATGGTCAAATTTGGAGTTCTTCATACATTTACAAAGAAGGCAAGCTTCAAAAGTGACAGCTCAAATTAATAGCATGTTCCCCAATGTACGTTCATTTACACAGTACATTTGCTGAAGCACAATTTCGGTTCCTGGAGATAATAAGCTGATGCTCAACCCGCTTTCAATTAGGGATAATGGCGACAAAAGGGTAAAATGACGCAGAGGATAAAAGCTACAACAGGACTAATATTAAAAAATATTTCCTTTAGAAAATAGTTTGTGCAACATATGCAGAGAAGTCCATACACAGATCTTAAAACATCCAAACTGGATGTTTTCAACCGATGGTTAATCTACCTCTGCTTAGATAAGCAGAGGTAATATGAAGCTGCATCATAGAGTTGCATAAACACAGACATTGTGTGATTGGACAAGGGGTGTATAACCGTCATGGTCTCCCTTGGTCCACTTACAGACAGCCCTGTGTTGTTTTTAAAAATACAAGACGTCTTGGAATGGTGAAGCTGCATAGTAAGTGACCCGTTGTGCTCACTGTGCTCTAACCCCAACTGTCATCTTTACCAGCAGAACTTCAGTGGTGACATCATAGTCAGAGGCTACATGAAAGTAACATCTTTCAAGAAAGAAGAAGCAGCCACCAGTGGGGCACACAAATATTTTTTCCCAATACTTCAGCTTAAAATGTATTTTTAACTATAACTAGTGCAAGTATGTCTTGCTATTAGACTTCTAAAATCCCTTGCATAGTTGAGAGAGGGCAGGCCAAGACTAAAAGTCAATCATGCTGAGTTGTCATCTGTGTAGTCCTATGCATTAAGATAAAAAGTCTTCTGTGTGTAGCAGCTGCCACAGCACCCCCTAATACATACCTGAGCCCCATCACTGACTAGCTGCTGTCAACCAAAGTCAGTTAGCCAATCAGAGGAGAGAGGGGGCGGGGCAGCTCCATTTCTGAATGGATACATGGAGCTGCAGCTTGGCTCGGGTGCCCCCATAGCAAGGTGCTTGCTGTGGGGGCACTCAACAGGAGGAAGGGGCCAGGAGCCATTGAAGAGGGACCCGAGAAGAGAAGGATCCATGCTGCTCTGTGCAAAACCACTGCACAGGGCAGGTAATTATAACATTTATATTATTTAAAAAAAAAAATTCGATTTTACAATCACTTTAAGTTTCCATGGGCCCAAAAGCATGAGAATAACTAAACGTAAAGCTTGTTGTACCATGTGTACCTACTAGAATATACCAGAGTGCCCCCTTAATATGCTTTGCATTCATCAAAAAAATGATGATCTCTGGCTGTGTGCAATGGGTTACTGTATTTGGGTGCTTAAAATAAATAAATAAAAAAAAAACACAGCAAGTAATTTCCCTGGGAATCCAGAGAACTGATAGACTGCAGAGGTAAAATGGCTGCCTCTTCTACAAATACACTTGTACTGACCTCCACTAGTCTCTTGTCCGATTCCAGTTTGTACAGTTGGTCTTCGATGTCTTGTTCTCGCTCCTCTAGGCGGTCTTGTTGTTTCATAAGCATTTTCTAAAAGACAGAAAAAAAAACATAAATTTAGTAAAAGAACGAGGCAAAAAATTTACGGAATACTAATTATTCTTGTTGTGACTATTAATACACTCAACCAGATCTGGTTTCATTACATAAATACTGTTAGCGGTCTGAATGTGTAATATACACCTAATAGATTAGTTGTGGCTTACGTGTCACCAACCCAACCACGTTAGTCAGACTCTATAAGCCAGTAAGAAAACGCAATACACCACCAACCGACTCTCCACTCCTTATCCCCGAATATCAGAACTGTATATACATGAGGTTAGGGTGTGAAATAAAATGGTTATGATATGGTTACTAAAACTAATACTAGTCATTACAAGAAAAAGGACAGCTAATCACCCGACATTACTAAAGCATTAAAACTAACTGCAAGTGGATGGAAAATATGTCACAGCAGTAGTTTGTTTTTCTATAACAGAAGCCCACCATGCAATACCAAGGCTGGTTTTACCATCAAACACAGTAGGCTAGGCACTTTTTTTTACCCATCATCTGCAGAAATATTTTTTTTATAAGCTTCTTTATATATTCTCACAAAATGCACCTGGGTTAGGACAAGCGAAACAAGAGAATATTCAGGTATAAAAGATGATAGTATCAAAGGGGAGCTGCATCAAGCAGATCCCCTAGGGATGGAAATATGTCTGGAAAGATCTACTACTACTACTACTACAATAGCAATATGGCTGTAGCTGAAATCCTTTAATCCAAGTGTAAAATGGGAAGCCCAATAATATTTCTTTTTAATTAATGGAAACCTTTCCAGAAGGAAATGTGGGAGCTGCCATTGCTGATAATTCACGATAATTGCCTGGCTGTCACGCTGCCCCACATCCTTTAATAGTCTGAGCCATTAAAGCTGGCCATACAGTTACCAATAGACTTTCCTTATCCTTGTGAGCAAGCCAGGATTGGTGAAACGGGTCAAGGAAGGTTGGTTTTTGGGTAAAGACAGTCACTTTTCTGACAATCAAAAAACACAAGAGGAGCGAAGTTTGGAGTGTGGCTGATATTTTTTCTTCATACATAGATAAAATTTCATCTGTTTCTTGCTGAAGTGGCAAAAAATGATCCGTAGAACCACCTGGATCATCAAACTTTGATCTGAGGATGGATTTTGTTGGCTGAACAGTGACTGCAGGTAATTAGATGCAGTCACTGTTCGAGTATTCCGACAGCTGGCACCAGGGGGGATTCCTCCATTGAGGTTGTTTAGTGTGGATGGAGGAATGTTAGATTTCTTTCATTTAGATCACAGGCTGAACAAAAGGAATCTATGTGTGTTTAGCTAGCTTTAGCCAAAGACATTTTCAGATAAGTAGTTAGTAGAATAAGTAGCAAGGCTTTTTTTTCAGGAGGAACTAGGGGAAAATCAGTTCCACTACCTCTGGCTCAAGTCTTCTGCTCCCTGCTCACCACTATCTCTTAGTAACACTGGAGTCCAGCTTCTGAGTTTACACGTAATAGCTTATCTCCCAGTAGCTCCCACAGGTCAGATATCCTGTGCAGATCCCACTGAGTGCCAGACAGGGACAAGGGAGATACAGAACAGGTGCCCAGGGTTCAGTGCAGTCATGGGCAGGAGAGGGTGCGTGGTAGGCTGCACCCTCTGTGGTCTCCATTTTTTCCCTGGTGACCAGTTGTTGATGCTCCTACTGCATAATCTCCCTGGCAAGTGACTGTAGTATAGTATAGTATGCTGGGAGGTACTACATCCAGATAGGTGTTTCAGCTTAATATTGCAACAAAGATAAGACATATGACAGACGGTGGAGCTTTTAAGGAGGGGGAGAAGATGGGGGAAGTGGAGGGAGGGGGTTGTATGCAGGGGGAAGAGCTACTATTTGATGCAATTTGGCAGGTATGCAAGTGTGGCGGGCATGGTTGAGTTCCTGAGAAAAAAAGCCCTGATAAGTAGTATGGTAGTAGTATAAAAAAATACAGATTTTGAAGCAAATCCGTGTTCCGCCCAATTTAATAGGTTTGCTTTAGCCCCCCCCCCCCCCCCTTCCCAAACCTACTGTATGTTTAGCATTCCCTCAGTCCCCTGCAGCTCCATTTAACATCAGAAGCTGAAGGGAATACTCAGTACTTCCAGGTATGGAGGAGCATGTGACACAGCTGAGTTAATGATTCCCGTCAGACCAGAAGGCCATAGCTCTGTGTACAGCTGGCCATACACATCTCGGCTGCCTCTTGTGAAGCCCTTTGGGCCGCCAGGGCCTCCCATGGAGCAAACTTTGCCCGATTTGGCAGGAATCTGTCAAAATTCGAGAAGTGTGTGGCTAGTTTAAGTTAGGACATTGGCAACTAATAGGCCCTTAGTGCTAGCAGCTGAATGCAATGGAAGACAGACAAGTATGTGCTGCCAGGGAGGGCCACGTTAGAGAGAAGCTGTTGCTTCAACTGCATGGACAAAGCACAAGTCCATTTTTGAGATGTTCTCCTTGAAGTCTTGCAGTTTTATTGTTCACAGAAAGAACTGATGTTCACCTGGGTTATGTTACGTGGTCACTTCCAATGCAGACACTGCTTACTAGGGTGTTAACAAATGTGACTATTTCAAACATGTACAGCGTGTACATTACTAAACAGGAGGGGACCCAACCTTCATCAGCTTGTGAGCCACATTCATACAATAGTCTTGAGCCATGCAAACAGGTAAAGCACACAAAGAATAATGCAATTATTTACACTCTGCATGTTCATTTTTTTGCCAGTTCCCCTTTCCAGAGAACAGCTTAGGCTGATATGGAGACGTCTAGCCCATTCCAAATTGGCATTCACTATAAGGGCTAGTTTACACTTGCTTCAAAACATGGCTTCGGACACACTTTTTTAAAGCTCTATGAACGCCAGTCAAAGCTCCTGTCACTAAGTAAAATGGTTAGCTTACAGTCCTGTTTACACCTTGCTTTTGCTTGGTGCTTCGATGAGGCTTCAGTGGGGCCTCAATAAAGGCTTTGGTGGAGCTTTGATGGGGCGTCAATGAGCCTTTGGTGGGGCTTCAAGAAAGCTTTGCCATAGACTACTATGGAGGCTTTGAAGCACCACTAGAGCTACATGGGGAATGATTTTTGAAGCAAAGCAAAAGCAAGGTATAAACAGGATTGTATGTAAGCTAACAATTTTATTTAGTGACAGGAGCTTTACTGGCGTTCAGAGAGCTTTAACATAGTCTGTCCGAAGCCTTGTTTTGAAGCAAGTGTAAACTAGCCGCTAATGTGTGTTGAAGCCGCAGCAAGTGTAAATGAGCCCTAATGGAGAAGAAACGATGTCTACACAGTTGATTAAGTGTTTGATCTGCCAAGTGAACATCTTCCTTTTCAAATAGTATATGGTCCAGTCAACGGGGTACCTTATAGCCACAGATCACGTAACTGTTCTGGGGCCCAGTAGTTAAGGGGGCCACTAATGTTTATTAGACTTATTTAAAAGCAATTGCTATGCTGCAGTTAGTTATTGTTTATAGTAGATGTAAACCCTAACTAGATAACATTCAGTGTGATAAAGTACTGTGTATCAAAAAACCATAGTCATTTGTTCAAGCCTCTAGCCCAGGGGTCTTCAAACTATGGCCCTCCAGTTGTTCAGGAACTACAATTCCCATCATGCCTAGTCATGTCTGTGAACGTCAGTGTTTTACAATGCCTCATTGGATGTGTAGTTCCGCAACAGCTGGGAGGGCCATAGTTTGAAGATCCCTGCTCTAGTCCCTTTACAGCTACTTCCTGTCTACATGCAGTGATTGGTCTAGTCAGGCATCCCGATGATGACAACCAAGTGAACAAGCCTGTGTAATCTGTGTTGGTATGGCTGTTTATAGTATCCATTGGAAGTACATGCGACAGGGTGTGTCACCCTAGAACAGGGGGTGCCTCCATGGTAGGATTACCCAGTATTATTTTGATGAAAGCTTCAGTTTTATAAATACAGTATTGAAAATGACTTTTGAAATAACATTAGCATATTAAAGAGGATATGAATATTTAAAGTGGAAGTCCATGCTAAAACAAAAAAAAAGGACACAGGAGACAGAGTAGGGCTGCGGCTGACAGAGGCATGTACACTGACAACAGTGTCAGGGCTCAGCAGCCCTGATATATCATGATCAGCATACAGGGGAAAGGCATAGCCAGGCAGGATCAGACAGGTGATACAGGAGACCAAATGACACAGCACAAGCGCTGCACTGTAAAGCATGCTTTATGGGAACAGGATCTGTATTATTTTTTGGGTTAAGTGCATTCTGACCCTGCTTATAGGGTCTGACGTGCCCCGCTACCCTCCTACCATGACTGATCCATCAACAAGGAGATGGCCGATTCATAAGTCTAGCTTGGGCTGTGAGTGCTTTCCCAAGACAAGCAATGGCAAGAGGAATGCAGATGGAGGATGGACGTATCAGGCATTCCTCCTGCCGCTGTTTGTGGAAAGTGCTCACAGCCGAGACAAGCTGCACTTTTCAATCAGAAGTCTCTTTCACAGTTGTTGTCGCATTAACTGTGGCAGAAGGCAAGTGGGGCAGGTTGGACCTGATAATTAGAGTTTGAAAGCACAGAGATAATTGCGAAAAAGTACATGTACATTGTTCCCTAGGGGACAGAACTGTAACAAAATATTATAATGATAGATCTTCTTAAGAACAGGTGTCACTAGGGGTAATGCATAAAAGAATGCTGGAGAGCTTGGGGCCAATAATGTTTGTACTATGAGGAATGATCACGTATAATAATGTCATCCATAGGGAAGCACACACTTCCGGTCACACTCAATTAATGGACACTGTAGAATGCTTATGTGACTGGAGCAGCATGTTTACTGACTGTGACATGTGCAAGCAAATATAGTCTGAAACTACTGAGCCCAAAGCACATGTAAAAGCACTCAATACAATTACTAAGCCTAATTCCAGTTAAGCACTGCCACAAAGAACTTTTTCCAAGTGAATCACGACATAAGTGGGCGTAGTCTAGGTGCACACAAAGACATTCCCCGCAGAATGAATAGCTGACATTCTGGTCTCTAATAGGTTTAAAATATTCAGCCTAGCTTCTCAGAGTAGAATTTCTTGTAATTAAATCTTTTATTGAGAGAGTCAGCAAATCACGTATTCAGTCACACAGATATTGGGTAAAAAATTACCTAAAAAACTGTGGCTGTTTTAGTACAGGCACACCCCCCAGAAAAATGTATATACTGCAAAAAAGCTGGGTGAAGGAGTTTGATTTTGCACAAGTTGTTATAAATTAATTTAGTACCAAAATTAGGATCTGTTTGACATAAAAGAACAAGAACCAAGCATAAATTGGAATATAAATATTTTTTTTTAGAGAACAATACATTGTAATACTAACACGTTTCGTAGCACAACCTCACCACTTCTTCAGGAAAGGTGCTCAAATAACCTGTGGTCAGCTGTAGAATGTTACTGACTAGGAGCACAATTGGCACACAGATGTCACCCCATAACAGGAAGTGCCTGAATGAGGACTTTCATGGCAGGATCACCAGGTATTACTTGGTACAGGTAATGAAAGCTGCAGATGTATAAGACCTAAACTTCTGATATTGCATTTTAAAGCCTCATCATCCATCATTCATCTGGTGCAGCTTCGTCAAGAGGCTGTCTGCAAGAACCTGGAAGAGACAGTTGTCCTGATGATAAAGTAAACTAAGATGGCAGCACAGGATAAAGCAGAAGAGTGGCAGGGTGAAAAAGGGTCTCGCAGGACTCGCTGGACTTGAGTATGTTTTACCTGGATAAAAGACCAACAAAGGTAAGCAGCATATTCTGGGTTCATTTCTTGAAATTTTCAAGACACCACTCTTAAAATATTAGCAATGACATCACTTCCTTCTAACTATACCACAATGAAGTTATAATAGATGGATATGGTCATGTTACATCTATAATGTAACCTTTTTTAAAAGCCGGTGTTTCATCAGATTTGGCAACCCGTCAGATTTTGTAACGGAAGTAACGTTCTGTCGCCGCCATCTTGCTACACCCCGCACTCGTCCATAGTAAGGATACACTGAGAAGGGGGAAGGCGGACATGATCAATATTTTAATAACCAGGCCTGGACTTGCAAAATTGCAACACAGGCTGGACAGATGGAGATAGCATTTCAAATGGCCTTAAAGTGGTTGTTAACGTCCGATTTTTTTTTTTTAATAACAAACATGCCTATACTTACCTGCTCTGTGGTTTTGCACAGAGCAGCCCAGATCCTCTGCTTCTGGGGCCCCCCCCGCTGGCGTTTCAGACCCCTGCTCTACATCAGGAGCCCCCCCCCCCCGGAAAGCCACTATCGATGGGGACACTTGTGCAGGCTCACTCCCGTCCATTGACACAGACAGCAGGACTCGGCCCTGCCCCCCACATCATAGCTTTTGATTGACAGCAGCTGGAATCAATGGCTCCTGCGGCTATCAATCTGTCCAATGAGGAGAGCGGCAGCGGTTGGAGCCACTGCGTTCGTGCACATCACCGGATTGGATTGGGCTCAAGTAAGAAAAAGGGGTGGTGCTGCAGCACAGAAGGTTTTTTACCCTAATGCATAGAATGCATCAAAGTGAAAAACCTTAAGGCTTTAGAACCACTTCAAGTCTCCTGATTTTTTTAGCACAACTTTCTTCTATAATTCTTCAAGGAGAAAATATTAAAACATTAACATTTCACCACATATAGAATAAACTTAGGGCACTGTAAGGACACAATGATCTCAGCTCAGGTGTGGCTTAGGGGAACGCAGTACTGAAATCCTGTTCTGAATATTACTATCGCCATTATAGCTCACAATTACATCACTTTGCTCTGTAGGACTGGAAGTGGAGCTTCACCATTCACTAAATTTAAACCCATTCACTAAAATCGTATATAAGCATTAACCTATTAACATCATTTCAAAAATTTTAAATCTTCAGCTTTCTTTACAGGAATACCAAGTGATCCTGCCATAAAGATCCTAGTTCAGGCACTTCCAGTTATAGGTGACATAGCACTGTCTCCCAGCTGTACTTCTGTGTTTGTCACCCTGTCACGTGGATAGGCTCTCCTCTGAAATAAAAATCCTACCTATCACCCTTTTTTCTTTTTCCCCTCATCCTGAATCCATGGAAGGATCCTCAAACATCACAACCACAAACCCCCCCCCCCCCCCCGCAGTGCGATCAAATCCAATTCTCTAACATGTAAAATGTTTTCTATTGTACTACTACCAAGGAACAGGCCTTTCACTAGGCAACACGAGACTGCATTGTCCTGCACGATGTCAATTCAGACACCCATCACAATCTTTCGCTTTGGCGCAGGGCATGGATTTATTATAAACTCGTGACATTGCTCGACATCTTTATTTTCATTAGCTTCCATTTTATTTGGCTTAGAGCGTGGCTGGTATAAAAATAAAACGCAGGCCTCAGTCATGGTTCAGGATCAGCTCTGGCTCCAGCCAAGGCCTGTCACAGCTCTGTGCCCACAGCAGATTCTTAGGAGATCTGCATGGCGATAATCTCCATCGGTGCTCCTGGCATCACCGGATGTCACCGGCTTGGAGGCACAGCGACTACTGACAGAAATAAACTGGGGAAGGGAAGATTAAAAAAAAAAAAAATACGAATTTTCAGCAGATTATTAGCAACAGTAAATTATTCCAGCTCCGGGAAAAGCTTTGCTGATGGAAAGAGCAGCTGAGATTCTGGCACTGAGGCAAATGTCTTCATAAAACTTAATTTAGACTGGTTTTAATTTTTAACCCCACAAGGCATACACCTGTGATGTGAAATAACCAATAGAAGCAAAGTTGTTTTTTTATAGCTTAAAATGGCTTTGCCTAGCCTAAAAGAATTAAAGGAAAACTTTACTTTAGATAGAAAATGTAAGATCACTAAATCAGAGATTTAAAAAAAAAAATGGAATGTTAATAAAAGTGACCATTCCTTCTACATTTGTAGCTGCAATTAATTTCCTAAACTGAACTTTTTTTTTTCAAATATTGCTGTCTTGAAAAATATGGCAACCCAGAAGCATTCTGTACACACCAGAAATCATAGAGTCTACTTGGGTGATTGATTTACTGCTTCCCTCCAGAAAGTCTGTACAGAGCCTGAAGTTAAATTGCCGTTATTTTTTTTTTTAAGATCTAAGGCAGCTGCATAGGAAAAGGAATACTGGGTCTGTTTTTTGGGGTTTTTTTTAGTAATACTGAGACTACTCGGGAGGTGATAATAAATGCAGACTCCCCCCCTTGGAAAGCTCACGTTAAGGCTTACATCATCTTTTAAGACTATTGGCAGCTAGCAAAAAAGTCCTGGTATAGCATATCATTTAGCTAGGGAGGACTACATTAATCCACAGAACCCAATTAGGAATTCTGGTTTATTGTTCTCGCTTAACTAGATAAAAAGTGAAATGTGATTGGATGCAAGTGATGTCCCCAGTTCAGACATCTCTGGCAATTATTGGACCAACATCTCTGGCAATTATTGGACAAATAGCTTGCTATGCTGGGGTTCGCAATGTACTCATTATTACAACTTGCTGGAAAAGATCTGTGCTGTTCACCATGAATGTTTTCACAAAATTCCCCAATGCGACTTTCTTTAGTCATAGTACTGTCAATGGGGAAGTGTCCCTTGGCTTATTAAAGTTGCCTACCCACTACAAGATTTTTTATTATTCTGGGTGTTTGATAGACCATCTGCAACAAAGCAGGCCACTAAATGCCAGATGAAAAGAACACACATTATTTGTACAAAACCAAGCAAAAATGTGATGTATTCATATGTAAAAAAGACGACCAATATAAGTGAACAGAGAATACATAAAAACACAGCTTAAAGTGGATGTCATAATGTAGAGAATACGATTTCCTTTAATTTGAGCCCAGTCTTGCCACACAGATTTACTCCAGCCCTGAGAAATCCTCTTTTATTGTTCAGTTAGAAAGATCTTGACAAAGTGCTGAAAACTGTCAAAAATTCCCCCTTGCTGTCGGTGACAGGTGATTTACATATCTCATGCACTAGCCTGAGACAGGCACAGACCACAGATCCACAGACCAGAGAGAAAATACATTTATTCTTGAGTGAACAGCAAGAAGAATATAGGGTAGATGTATGTAGTCAGAGCTGGGCAGAGTAGAACATCCAGTGACCTGATGATTGTTATAGAGCAGTGTGTGTGTCTGAGGATACATTGATCACAGGATTTGTTATGTGGGGGAGGGGTGGATTTCTCACTTTTTATAATTACACAGGATGTGCCTCTTTTAGGCTAGTGCATGAGATATGTAAATCACCTGTCACTCACAGCAAGGGGGCGTTTTTGACAAAGTTTTCAGCAAGATCTTTCTAACTGAACAATAAAAGAGGATTTCTCAAGCCTCGAGTAAATCTGTGTGGCAAGACTGGGCTCAAATGAAAGGAAATCTTATTCTCTACATTATGACATAAAAAAAATCCACATTCACTTTAACACTAAAATCAACATAGCCAAACATAATACCAGAATATAGTACGTCCGGCATGCTAAAGGAATCCTCTTTTTTTAGTTTTTTTTTTTGTTAGATGTTCAAGGGTTAAAAAAAATACCAATTGCCTTATCTATATTGTTTACGTACATTCCATATTGAGCCTGGTATTTGGAAACTTCTGTACAATATTTCTTCATAAATGATCATGTAGATACTGAAATGACCAATGCTGGAGATCATTTCTGAAGAGCAAATGCCAAAATTGTCACCTGGCTCAACTCTATAACAATCTGTGTATGGATACCCACTGCTTGGAACTATACTTAGTATAGTTCATTATGGGCTGCGTGTAGGAGGGGAAATACCAATTACACTTCTCATTGACATATGAGACATGCCCCCGTCATATCACAACTAGAACAAGTCATGTGTGTCTCTGGCTACAGAAGGAAAGACAATCCTTTGCAGTTTAAGTGTACCAGTCATTCATACTCTTCAAATCTTACCATTCAGTCAGGCCAGTTTGTTTAGACAAATAAAAGAAAAAATGTAGCTTTTCTTGATAGAAAGTGCTTGTATGTGCCCCAAAATCTTTAACTGGGGCACAAGTTCCCCACCCCTGGCCTCTGTCCATTGAGGGTACCAAGCTGTGAACTGTTGGCTGGAGATTAGTGCTACAAGTGAACCATAGGCAGGATGTCAAGTATCTCTTAAGCCTCATACACACGATCGGACTTTGTACAAACTTTCCTGTGAATTTTTGTACAAAGACAGTTGGCCCCAAGTTGGTATTGCATACACACGATCAGACTTTTTAGGCAACAAACATGAACGTAGTGACGTTTCAATGTACTGACGACACTTAAAAAGAGGACGTTCAAATACTCCAGCGCCACCTTTGGTCAACTTCTGTATTGTTATCTGATCTTTTGCATTGGTTCTGAGCATGCGTGTTTGTACTTTGTACAAAAGTCTGATGGTTTTGTGTACACACCGTCAGACTTTTCTCCATCAGACTTTTGTTGGCAGAAAGTTGGTCCGTTCGCACAGCCAACAAAAGTCAGATAAAAACTGAAAAAGTTGGTCCGATGGATCGTACACACGGTCGGATGTTGGTCCAAAACAGCTAATTTGCATGTTTGTTGTCAAAAAGTCCGATCGTGTGTACGGCCCTTTAGGCAGCACTTTAAGTTTTAGAGTGAAAGACATGTTTACTTCAAATACAATTTTTCACCATTTTTAAACTCAATAATTTATGGATTTTAG
Organism: Lithobates sylvaticus; assembly: GCA_028564925.1. Taxonomy (NCBI): domain Eukaryota; kingdom Metazoa; phylum Chordata; class Amphibia; order Anura; family Ranidae; genus Lithobates; species Lithobates sylvaticus. The sequence continues at coordinate 79,911,999 of CM053036.1, forward strand.
GAGAAAAGGGCCAGTCTGGATGTCACCACACCACTTCCTCAAACTTAATCTATCCAGCTGTACATGCCACCGGCAGCTCCTCCGGCAGAGATAGAGTGAGGAAGTTTAAGCTTGGGCACTGTTAAGCATGTAAACAACCATGTGCATGAAGCCTAAGGTGACTAGATTTCCAAAAAATAAATTAGGGACATCCTACTGGCCACAACCGCTTTTATACTCCCAAAATAACACCCCTGACATCCCGCCTATGCTTGTCTCCGCAGCAAAAATGTCTCTTTTGGTTTTGTGAATATGGTTCCACTATAAAATTGTAAACAACCAGATCTGCACTGTAATAAGCTCCAATTATTTACCAGACTCTCTTGGGTATATGAGATTAAAGCTCAACACACCATCAGATGGGGATGCTTCTTATTGTGCTTGCAAACCGTTACTTTTTATGTCCAAAAGCTTTAAAGGGAAAGATAACCTATTGTCTAATAATTGGCACACATGTAGCATCATATTCTGGTGCAGCACTATTGTAATGCGGGTCAGACCATCAGACTGAATCAGCGGGCACTGTCCCTGGCAAATAATGGCAGATGGCAATTTTCCTTAGTAAACTAGAACCCAGCAAACAGGAGTGCAAGACCATCTCAGAAAAATAGTTGGCAGAGCAATTTATTTCTAGTTTCAGTCATCTCTGACAAGCCACCAATCAGATTCAAACTTTTTATATTTCAACTGCCAGAACAAAACATTATGATTGATGACAGTGGGCTATACTGACTGTGCTTATTTAAGACAAGATAGATAAGGACAATTTACAGAATTATTCCAAAAAATAACCAAACTCAGCCAACATATTGCAAATAAGGCCCTAGAATGTTGAGTTGCTCTTGTAAGTATTTTCACACCTGTTTAGGTTTATTAGGCCCCTTTCACATGGACGCAGTCAGTTTAGGCACGTCAAAAACGTATCAGTTCTTATCCGTTGTCTCATCCGTTTTCATCCGTCATCCTTTCCGTTAATGTCCGTTTTCATCCGTCTTATGTTCCGTTAACATCCGCTTACATCCGTAAATGCACACGTTTACGTCCGTTTTTTCATCCGTTTTTGTATACGTTTTGTTCCGTTTATATGTGTGCCTGTGCCTTTAAGAGGTTGAGTTCACAGATAAACACAAAACGGATCTTAACGGATCGGACGTTGACGGACGATGTCCGTCAACGTCAGTTAATATCCGTTTTGACGGATCTGAACGTAGCCTTGTACGTTTAAAAAAACTGATAAAAACGGAAGCGGATGTTAACTGATGGTGACGGATGTTCATCCGTCTGCCCATAGGAATGCATTGTCGTCCGTCGACGGATGGAAGAAAAACGGATAGACGGTCCGTCCGTGTGAAAGGGGCCTAAGAAGTACAGTGCTGGATAATGCAGTGCAACTCTCCTATACCTACAGGATGGTATCCACAGAAGCTTAATCTTAAACCCGGTCACTAAAATATATAAACTTTGATGAATAAATGTCATATCAAATGTTGCTTTAAATTATTATTTTTTGGGTTGATGGCTTTCATTAAAACAATACCTAGTGAGACTGTACGTGAATCTCCCCCTTTCCTAATCTCTAGGCCTGAGTGCTGTCACGTAGGGGGGCAGAGAGAGGGATGTCAGCCTTGTGTAAGTTCTGACCCAGACCCAACCAGGAACACAAGGAAGACACGTATCAGCAATGTAGGAGGCAGGATATCAAGAGTTACTAATAAGCAAAACACAGGTTTGCTTTGAAGCCCAATTGAAGCCACATGTTCTTTGCTTGTTGAGCAGTCAGGCTGCATAAGAGAACCTGCTAACTGCTTGACCTCAAGCTAAAGCCCGATACACATGGGCCGAATGCCAGGCGACATCGCCCAGTTCAGTAAACACCGGCCGACATTCGGCCCATGTGTATGGCAGCCGGTCCGACAGAAGCAGGTCATTTGGCCAGCTTCTGTCAGACAAGTATGCTGGAAAATCAGCAGCTGACCGGCTTCCGATTAGCACGTTAAGCGCTGATCGGAGTGTTCTGGTGGGGGGTGCCCGTCCTTCTGTCAGAACACCATAACTCAGCGAGGGAGATCGCTGTACTAACAATGCACAGTTAGCACAGCGATTGGAGCGGACAGTTTTTTTTTCCATTCAACCCGCTGGGTTGAACGGAAAACAAACCTTATAGTGTGTACCAGGCTTAAAGGGGTTGTAAACCTTCGCGTTTTTTCACCTTAATGCATCCTAGTGACAGCCCCCCCCATTTTATTTACCTGGGCCCTTGAACTTGACTCGGCGGGGATGTGCTCTCTCTCTCTGCCCGGGATTCTTGGCTCTTGATTGGATAGATTGATAGCAGCGCAGCCATTCGCTCCCGCTGCTGTCAATCAAATTTAATGACGCGGGTGCCAGGGGCAAAGCCAAGTCCTGCATTCGGCCTCTATGGACGCCGAATGCTGGACTCGGAAGCGCGCCCGCAAGGTAACCCCCTCAGGGAAGCGCTTCTCCTAGGGGGTTAACAGATGTGGGGAGGAGCTGCGAGAGCCGCAGGGGGACCCCAGAAGAGCAGGTTTGGGGCCACTCTGTGCAAAAGGAGCTGCACAGTGGAGGTAATTATGATATGTTTGTTATTTATTTATTTTTTTATTTACCTTTACAGTCACTTTAACGCTATTTCCAGCTCCTCAGTGCATTCAACAGTGAAAACAAAAATAAAGCACCATTATGGTTAACAAGCTCTGTTATTCGCACTGTTAATCATACTAAAAGACGGCATATGTTATAGCAAGAGATCTGAAAGACCTCACAGGCTTCTCAGCTCTGACTCGTCACTATACGATTCATTCTCAGAAAAAAAATGTCAAGAAAAAATATGGGGCAAATATAAATCCTAAACAAGTCTACAAAACTGTGTGAAAAAAAATAATAATCAGCAGGTCCAGAGGATATAGGCAGCTAAAGTTGTATGCAAATCTCTGCTTTGCCTGGGGGAAAAAAATAATAAAAATCACACGTGGCCCTGCCCATTTTGGTCATCTAGCAGCTTTTTTATGTAATGGATGGCCTCAAAATAGGCAAATTTGGGTCCAAGCTCAGCTTTTACAGAATTTTTATTTTTTTTTAGATTTGCATAGAACTTTAGTTGCTTATATCTGAATCCTACTGATCATTTTGATGCAGTTTGAGACTAAATACTATGCATATGCAATTTTTCCATTATAAACTCAGTTTGCATTGCTCATAATTGTAACGGCCTTTCAGTCAGTTGAGACCACCAAGTGATAGATACTGTAAGCAGTTTTTCCTCAGCCTGAAACAGATGACAGTAGTTTACACTGCACAGGAAATGTCACGTTTTCTGAATGACACCTTGCACATTGCAATAACCGACTCTCTAAACGACTGAAATACATTTTTTTTTTTTTTAATTCGTTAGAAAGGATTCTGACCCAGCTCTGTTGGTTCATTATACACAATAATGAACCAACTCATTGCCCGGCTTGCCTCTGCATGAAAAACCTGATTATGATTTCACAAATACTGAGCGATGTTTGAATAAATGCACTTACTTCCTGCCACATAAGCCTGGCAAATATTTGACAACAAATACCTGTTTCTTAAGAAGCTCACATTTTCATACATTAGAGCTGCTTTCCTCCACCTACACAGAGATACAGGGTCCCCTGCCACAGGCCCAGGCACTGTCTGCTCTCCAATTATTCAAATACTTTTTAACGGCTCACTATTTCAATAAATAATTCACGGGAATAGCTTTGCATTAATATTCAATGGCATATTTAAAACACTATAGAATATTTGATAGAATCAATCATATACACAGAAAAGGCAATATTCCCAGAATAAAAAGTAATGCTTTATTACATTTTTTATGACTAATGAAAAATGAAAATATGTATTTGAGAGACAAGCAACAAAATGTTAGCGTGTAAAGATAACAGCGGTATGATAAAAGTCTATGGCGCCTGAAAAGATGCTGAACTAAATTTCAGTGTGTGGTCTACTTTATTTTAGGTGGGTCATCTCAGTGTATGGTCACAACATTATTTCACCATACAAAGTGAACAATGTATGTCTCAAGACCCCTTTCACACTGAGGCAGTATTCAGGCGTTTTAGCGCTAGAAATAGTGCCTGTAAAGCGCCTGAAAACCGCCTCCTAATCATTTCAGTGTTACTTTTCACACTGGGGCAGTGCGCTTACGAGACGGTAGGAAAAACCCTGCAAGCAGCATCTTTGGGGCGGTTTCCTAAAATGCCCTGCCCATTGAAATGAATGGTCAGCGCTTTGGAAGTGCAACACGAGCGCTTTTAACCCCTTCTTTGGCCGCCAGCGGGGAGTTAAAAGCACCCCGCTAGCAGATGAAAAGCACTGCTTAAACAGCGGTAAAACCGCTAAAACGAGCAGCGCTTTACGGGCGTCTCGTATGTAAAAGGGGTTTAAGTGCTCATTTACATGGGAGATCCAGCCCTGTACAATGGGAAGAGCCCTTTGTTTACTTTGCTGTCCTAGCGCTGAGCTGCATGCTGGCAGCCCATATTAGCGAATGGGGATGCATTGGCTGTATGGACTCACCTGCACAGCTGAATTTGACAGATACGCAAGGATTGGATGAACAGACCTTGGCGCAAAACCATCCCAGATAGCAAGAAATTTTGCTGCAAGTTTGAAAAATGACTTGCTAAGCTATTGCTAGACTTGCCAGGCTTCACAAGTTTGTTGCATAATTGCAGAAAGTCCACATTGCATGACTCCGGATCAACTTTCTTTGCAAACACTTTGCAAGTCTGCTGCATATTATTAATTGAAAGACTAAATAGTATTGAAAAACTTTAAAGAACAGTTATTTAGATGTTAGTTGGGATTCACCCATTTAACAATCCCTAAAATGTTTTCTGTGGAGATGCAAGGGCACAATTGTTAGAACAATTCACCTGTCATTATGCCCTAGTTATTTTTAAAGCAGAACTAAACCCTCCTATCGTTTTCAGCCAAGGAAGCTGCCATCTTTGCCTCTGTTTAATCTTCAACTGCCATGATGCACATGTGATCAGTTATGATAACAGCCATTTGATGGTTTGACGGTTTGGTTGAGAACACAACCAATGTAACAGTGTTCCGGGAATGTAAGTTTTTTGAGATGGGTTTAGTTCTGCTTTAAAGGCTAAACTCCAGGCAAACGTTAAATATACTGCTGAAAAACATATATCGTAGTTTACCCAGACAATATTGGAATTCAGGCACCCCTGCCAGACCACAAAGTGCTGCATTTCTAGAATAGATCAATTAATAAAAAGCAAAATGTCTTTTGCAAAGGCCATAGGGGTAAAGGGAGGAAAAGAAGGAAGACCCCAAAAGTGGTGTATACAGGATAAAAGAAAAAGATTTAAAATTTGGAGAGTGGAAAGATAAAGGAAAACAGTGGCCAACACCTTTTAAATGACATGAACTGACAGTCAGAAGGCCAGAAGACCTTACAGAGGGTTGACTGTACGAAATTAACACGAATAACACTCACAAAACTTATTTATAATTATATAATTATTATAATTTATTGTTGAATTTTGTATTTGGACAGGAGTTTTCCCGTAAGCCTCACTACGCTATTTTGGATAGCAGAATGAACATAAGGCTGATATTCTGCCACAATAGCATTCTTACCAAGAAGAGCAAGAGAACAGTTCAGGAAACGGGCCAAACATTTCTCCACCCTGTTGTTATGAGATTCTCTACTCCCCTCACACTGAATAAGATGCCAAAGAAAAAAGTAAGCTATAAATCATCTCCACAAAGTAATGAACAGCCGGCTTTGCCAGCACAACAATGGTTAAGACAAGTGCCTATTCTGAAGAGGTCATCTAAGAGGCTTCAGGCACCGCCAAGCAAAGCAATATCGAGTCATGTGACCTTTCCACTCTGCTGATCTCTCTTATGACTTCCCTACATTTGCCTCACAAGGGTCATAAAGCCATTATATGTAGAGAAAAGAATAGAAAAACCTTACAGCACAGATTCATTCTGTGGATGTGGTTCTAACAATATATGGGCCATAGAAGTGTTCAATAATTCAGCCTTGAGAAGTCAGATATGAATTTGGGTGCAAAACTAATATTTCAGTTTTTTGGGTAATGATTCCCAGTTCAAACTGTGTTTATTGATGGGCTGCACCCGTTTTGGATTCCTTACTGCTAAATTGCTGCCCCTACTAAATAATACAAAAGCGAAAATCTACTAAGCATTAAAAATGTACAAATGGAATTCCTGGGACTCGCCTGCGAAAATGTCTTCATTTATTTATATAATGGAAGCCCCCTCCTTAACAATTAGTATGTCCCCCACCTCCCAGATATCCCCCTTTGGCTCTCTGGTTTATACCTCAAAGCTATCTCATACCAATAATATCAAATAGATACTAAGGCTGACCATACAAGTTTAATTGTCTTGCACAATTTTCCTTTAGATTTACCCTAAAATATGTAGTGCAAGGGCCTGTCTAATTGGATACAAATGAGCGTTGTTTTGTTTTGACCTCAAATTATATGGTTTTTGGTAAATCTAAAGGAAAATTCTACAATACAACTGAACATGTATGGCCAGCCTAAGTGAGCTGCCTAATCTGAGTACTAGAAGGTCTTTTTGGTCTTTATAACAAAATGTGATATTGGTCTGTAACGGATGATGACTGATTAAAGTTTTAAAATTGAAACGTCTGCTGGGTAATTTTATATCACCAGATGCAGTACTATTGTTTACCTGTCAGCTTGGGTTATACAAGGATCCTTCTTATTCTGCCTTGGCAAGTCACAGTAAGTCGAAACTGAGGATAGAACTAATGTACAAAAATTCTCATACGACAAAGGCTTTTTTTTTTGTTGTCTATCGTTTCTGATCCTGCACAGTCTTTCCTATCGAATTTTCTTGTACTAAAGCAGTACACATTAAAACGAAAATCGTTAGCTCTGTTCACGTACGAAAAAACATTTTGGAGTTTGTCCCTTTCGGAAATTTTCATTTGGAAAGTCTGAATCAGATCTCGAAAGTTGTATACATACTATACGAAAATCAAACGATCATGCCCCGTACATAATTTTTCTTCCGATTTCCTTATAGTGTGTACCATACTTAAGTGTGGGTAAGGTATCTAAGTGTAGCTACCTCAATAAATACTAAGGTTGTGTTAAAGTGGTTGTAAACCCTTACATACCACTTTTACCTACAGTTAAGCCTATAATAAGGCTTACCTGTAGGTACTGGAAATATCTCCAAAACCTGCACGGTCTAGGAGATATTTACCATATACACTTGCGCCGATGAACACTGAAGAAAGGGCACGATCTTGCTGTCTCTACAGGGCCTGTGCCATGACCGTCGGATCCTGCGCGGGAGTGACGTAACGCGACTCCAGCCGTCACAGAGATGGAGTCCATGGCCACCAGAAGGAAGAGGGGTGAAAATGTACGTGGCCACCAGCGGGGACATCGGAGACATCGTGGGCTTCGTTTGCAGGTAAGTGGCACATAATGGGCTCGTATGCATTATGCTTTTACTTTGCAGGGAACAAAAGAGGAAGAAAAACCCACCGGGGTTTACTTCCTCTTTACGCTAATGACTTAATTTGGCATCCGTTTTAATTAATCCTTTAATGTTGTTTTACAATTGCATGCTTTGGCTTCTGTGTCTCATTCCACGAGACCCGAACCTGCAACTAGGTTCCATTGTATTTTACTGGTCATTGCTGCAGCTATGCATTTGGCTGGACTGCGATACTCTAAAGCCCCATCACAATGAGATAAGATCCCAAATCATTTGCGGGCTTAACATAATACTATAGCAGTACTGGGAAAAAGAACGACAAGGATGTAAAAGTTATAGTTGGTTCAGTCAGCAGTTAATGTTTTGTGATGTACTTTAGGAGTGGTGTGTCTAGTGCACACTTCAGTTCTTTGTGCCTCCCTTTGCGCCTCCATGCTCTTTGCCTGTTACCATGACAGCACTAACAGATTAGCTAGTGAAAGAGTTAGGTGTGACAGACTCAACTGTGCGTAATTTAGTACCATACAACATCACTGTAAATTACATCAGAAACGTCCATTTCAAATTCCTTACAGCTTCCATATGCAAAGGGTGGAGTTCATCTTTAAAAAATATTATTATCATTATTATACAGAACTTATATAGAGCCAACAGTTTGTGCAGCTCTTTAAAAAAGAGTACAGTTACAATACAATTCAATACAATAGGAATTAGAGGGCCCTGCTTGCTTAACCTTCAAATTTAAAAAAACAAAATATCTTTTCCACTTCACAATTCATCCTGAGATTATAGATTCACTCTTTACCATTTACTTTACTGTTAAGCAACAATATAATATTAAAAGCTCTTAAGGGTCACAAGCAATGGATCCCCCCATAGAGTTATTGGGACAAGCATGAATTTTTGTCCCCAATTTTTTATTGTTCTATCTTACAAATGTAGATTTCTTGCATATAATTGCAGGAATTTGCATGGTGTATTTCGTGTGTTGATCTTTCGTCTGAAAACTCCATCCACCCAACATGCAAACTACACAAATTTACATTAGCGTTTAGGGATTGCCATGAGAGCAGCCTGCATTAGCCATTAATGCATACTTGTCACTGGACTTCCTACAGCTCATCCCCAGCCACCTCCCCATAGAAAGAGGCAAGGGCTGTGAGTATTGGATAAGAGCCATAGCTAATGTCACTGTTTTGACGTGTTCCCTTTCAAGATGCCAAAAGAGCACATCTGACTTTCTAATCAGCCACAGAATTGTCTTGCAGACACCTCAGCTGGCCCCTCATCTGAAGCCTGTCTCTGCTGCTATTCCGCAAGAGAAACATTCCACCGTAGGGAGGGTGAGGCAACCACATTCAGCGAGCCAAGCTTCTCCCATACCCAGAATTCTCATATTCAAAGCACAATGTCATCCCTGGTCAGATCAAAGCTACCCTCAGAAAGCAGGTGAATGCCATTATATTTTTCACCCACTACAAAGATCTATTCACCAACATTTCTATCAGTAATGTTCTGCAGCTTGGCAGGTGCATCTATGTTCTTTGTGCAGACTACAACAAATAACCGACTGTCTGGGGTGTACCTACCAGGGATGCATAGGCCACAAGGCCCATGAGTAAAGTGTAAATCACTGTATATGATTATTGTGATATATTTTTTTTGCCTTTGACTTTTCCTCTTGGCTATCAAGACTTGTTCTACCAGTCTTGCTGCTTCTGGGTATACCTAGTGCTCCAATTATACTCATCTATTGCCTTTTCTGCATCAAAATCGGTACTCCTGTAGTCATCGGTCAGCTGTAGTCAACAAAGCAATCCTGAAAATTGTCTTGTTGCCAAATCCAGTTTGGTGATGATTAGGCATTTCTAAAATCTAAACCTCATTGACAGCCTTCCACCTTTTGATGGGGGACAAAGAGTTCTCTCACTTGCATGCTATAGTCCTGAACTTGCACTTTATTCCCACCATACATATACAGGACCTGCACTCCAGTCCCTACTTGTATTTACTGATCCCAACATCAGTCCCTATGCTGCCTCTCTGTATCGCAAATGTTTGTGTTCCTGCCCTTTACTTCTTGACCTCAGAAGAAGCAAGAAGGCCATGAAAGCTGGTCCTTAAATGTGTAACTATTTGTGTAAATAAAAAAAAAAATATCACGGATAGCACACCGTGTTGCTACAAGTACACGAATATGGCTACAATCCCCTTAAGCATGCCAGTAACCAGAAGCCTTCAAATTCTCCAATAGTGCCCTGCCTCCTGTGAGCTATTTCTCTTATCAAGGACTGAGACGGTCACTTTTACAATATAAACAAACGGACACAAAATGGGACTGTGACAAGCCATTGTTCAATATAACTATATACAGTTACTATATGAACTTACTAACAATAGGTCACACAATGTTCTTTTTTCCTAAAGAAATAGCAGCTGTTGTTGCAAAATACTTCTCAATATCTGCAAGACAGCTGCTGTTCAAGTCTAGATTCTGTATATTTCCGGAACAATTGTTATGCCAACAGAAGCCAAGGTCAAGGCTGTAGCCTGCCTGTAGCTAGAGTCACCTGCTGCACTCAAATTTTGGACGTAAAGGTCCATTATAATGTTTAATGTCCAAACAAGTTGTCTGTGGGTGATAAATACTGTTTATTGCAGTAAGTAACAATGAGTCACAGTACTCCGGATCATCTTAAAGAAACTTTCATCCAAGACTACTAGTGTAGCCGCAGCCTAACTAAACAATTGTGACACAAGTACAGGGACAGTTTACCTGCCAAAATGTTTCATAAAGCTATGAATGTACCCACCCTTGTTATCAAAGTCCACCATGGTGTGCTATTTGGTTGCAGAACATATGAGAGCATGACAACAGAGCTTGCATTTCTGAAGACTCCCGACTATTGCCTGCTTTTTCTACTACAAGTAAGATCCCCCAAGCCATTTCTTCCTCCTGAAAGCACACCTAAGCAGTCTTCCCACCCACCTACTAACTTACAACACCAACTCCAAAACACGAACACCAGCTTACTTTAAAAACGTCATTTCAAATATTTTGAAGGAATATATACAGTAGAACCAAATGCACACCACAAGTTATGTCCCCACTTTACTAAAAATGTCTTCTTTGAAAAACAGTGCACCTTATTTAGTAAGGCAAAGGGAACTGTGCAAAGAGAACACAGTGATAAGCCGCTAACAATAATCGCATGTAAAATCTGACACGCTGGTTGTACCCAAGTTGATCGATTGATTAACTTGAGTACATTTAGCCTGCCAATACATGGTTCAACTCTTGGCTGGTTCCTGCTAAACCGGCTGAGATGCGACCAGTCTATGGCCAGCTTTAGGCTGGCTGTACATTATACAATTTTCCTTTCAATTTCCAAAACCATATAATATGAAATCAAACCTAAACACTTTCAATGTGTATGCAATCAGGCAGGTCCTTGCACTACATACTTGAAGGTAAATCTAAAGAAAATTTTATAAGAAAATTGTATGGCCAGCTTTAGCTCCAATTGACTCCAATACTTTAGGACTTCTGTATAGGAGTGACAGCAAAAGTCCTGCAAAGGGTGTTTGATAAAATTTCTGCTTCAGAAAAAGAATCTATGAGCAGGCATGTGGCATTCTCTGCATGCCTTTCATGGCTATGTTTATGGTGTCACATTTAAGTGATACATGGGATTCTCAAAGGTTTCTGTAGAGATATAGGAGGCTGCCATGATCCTCTACTAAGGACCTGTGGCTTTTCGTTATGCCTTAGATAAAACACTCCGTATATTGTCCGTACAGTTCTACATAAAACAGTAGCCTGGTACTCTTCAGCCACTTTCTGCCTTCCATTTGCCCTTTCATTCTATTGGCGCCTGCGGGCACACACTGGTAGCTGAGACGGTTTATCTGTTAATGCAGGTTTCCCCACCACAGGAGGCTGCCAAGTTGGCTATTAATCTTGATGCATCTGTTGGCTTGGTTCTCAGCTCTGTGTCTCTCCAAATCCAGCTGAAGACACGTTTCGCAAGTGTCAAGCTCAGTCAAATTCTCTGTCCACCAGAGCTGTGGGTAGAGAAGGCAGGCAACAGAATGGTATGGTTTTCATTTTGGTCTTATTGCAAAGAAACACGAGCTTATGTACAAGTGTCACGAGAGGCAACGGGGCGCATAGCATCTGAAGAAGACAACTGGAATACATGGCAGCATTAATAACCTTAACGCCAACTGATTAAGTACAAACTGATTTAAAAAAAATGTAAATCCTGTTTAAGGGTGAAATAAGAAAAGATGCATAAAGTTAGGGGAGGTGGAGGAAATGTCACATTCTGTGTTGAAAGGGGGGCATTGTCAGGTAAAACATAAGGACTTACGTTTAATGTGTAGATAAACCCTAAAAATGAACTTAGCCAAAGATCCAGGGATATGTTAACTGAATATGGTGGAGGAGACCACTTTACCAGAAAATACATATGTTCATATCACCAAGGTGTTATTTCAAGCCTGTAAATTAATTGCTCAATTCCCTTACCTTGGAGGAACTGAAAACACAAGTAAATCATACCCCTGTCCAAAAAAAAGCTAACCAACACAGAAATTGCCCAAACACTTTGGAAGAATTAGGGATAGGTGGCTTGCTACCCCAGGCTTAGCTCCGACTCCACTTATTCTGAACAGATTTATTACCTTAAAGAGGGAGAGAGACTGGTTGGTGTGTCCTATATTGGAGGGCATCGGCCTCCTGGGTATTCATGCTGATCTGCTAGTTATTATATTGTCTATGGCTGTACGACATAGTTGTAAGATTTATAAGGCACGGCACTGAATTTTTATTTTGTTTTGCTTATTACGTGTTTGGTTTATGTGAAAGTTATATACGAATACAATCATTTTATATATAATTCAGTAGAGATATATTGGATTTTTCCTGTATAAAAAATTATGTAAGATGTTATTTGGAGAATTGTATTTTTGGAAGGTTTGCAGTTACATTGATGAGAGAGAGAGAGAGAGAGAGCGAGAGCGAGGGAGAGAGAGAGAGGGAGGGAGAGAGAGAGAGAGAGAGAGAGAGAGAGAGAGAGAGAGAGAGAGAGAGAGCGAGAGCGAGAGCGAGGGAGAGAGAGAGAGGGAGAGAGAGAGAGAGAGAGAGCGCGAGAGAGAGCGAGAGAGAGAGAGAGAGAGAGCGAGGGAGGGAGAGCGAGGGAGAGAGAGCGAGCAAGAGCGCGAGAGAGAGAGCGAGAGATTAGATTGTTTGGTTATGTAAAAGAAATCAATTAAAAAAAAAAAAAAAATGTTAAAAAAAAAGCTTCCCTTATTTCCTCCATTTTGGTCGGTTAAAGGCATGATACACCAATATTTAGGGCGTAACATGAAAGATGGTAACATTCCCCAAACCCAATGCACTCCCCAGTTACCTAAATCATGAGATGCTTCTTCTTGAAGAGGCCAGTTGTTTGAAATGAGTTCAGCTCCACCCATATAGTTGTGTCATCCATTTACAAATCTATTCAAATGGATCTGTGAAAGAGAAGACTACAAGTCCCATTTGCCACTGTGGCAGAGGAACTCACAGAGAATAGTCCCATAACAGAAGGTGTGTACCTTCATACACACCTTCTGTGTAGCAGACCTGGGATTGGGATGTAAACAAAGCAGGAACCTGTGCACTGATCACAGTTGCAATGCTCTGCAGGCTTAAATCCAGAAAGTTATTAAATGCACTTTTCCATTTATTTTATTATTTAAAAGAGAAGTTTGGGAATGTTTTTTTTTTTTAATATAATCACACTTACTTAGGTGGATGCAGCATCAGTCTGTCCCCCACTGACTCTAATGCCCCATACACACGAACGGACTTTCCATCCAAACATTCTAGTAGGGTATTTTACCCCTTTATAATTTAGAACCAGTCCTAAGATTTATATAGGTTGGCGACCTGACTTTTCTCTACTGCATTTTGCTCACGACTTTACCTCCAACCTGCACCTGTGAGGAGCTTTGTGAAATCTGACTATAGTTGATTAAACATCTATTTTTATGTCTTTATCAGTTTCAATACTTCCTGTTTAGCATTGACTGGATGCCTGGAATTGCACTTTAGTATTAGAGGAAATCTGGGTAAGGGCCTGACATACACTTTAAAGTGGTTGTAAACCCACTTTTTGTACTTTTACCTATAGGTGAGCCTAGAATAAGGCTTACCTATAGGTAGTGGAAATATCTTCTAAACGTGCGCCGTTTAGGAGATATTTCACTTGTAGTCAGCCGGAAACTGCTATGGCGCATGCACAGGAAAGAAACGAAACTAAAGGCCGATTCTTCCCTAAAATATGCTGAAGGTCGCGGATCCCGTGCGCGTGCGTTGAAGTGACGTCACGTGGCTCCGGCAAATCACAGAGCCGGAGTCCGCGGCCCCGAAGGAAGAGGGCAAGAAGATGGACGCTGCCCACACAGGGGACGTCGCTGGATTCTTTTGCAGGTAAGTGGCATTGCATACTAGCCCATTATACTTTTCATTTGCAGGCTATACAGGGAGCAAAAGAGGAAGTAAAACCCATCAGGGTTTACTTGCTCTTTAAACACAGTGTAGGCTGCAGTTATGTCTATGACCTGGCTGGTCTGTCTGGCAAAGGTGTCTGAATCACAAAACCGGTTAAACAAAATTGGAAATCCTATTTAAGGAAATAGAGGTTACATACATTTATACATTTAGCTTTACTAACTAAGCTATTAAAATTTAAAATATCTAGAGTATTGTTTTAAGGCAAAATTCTCAATTTAAAACACAACAGTGGTAACAAAAGAAAAAAAAAAATATACATATATTGAACTGCTCAGACCTGCGTGTGGGTATAATCTATGAAATTGTATTAGGCAATTATGTTAATTGCTTGCATATAGCCTACTGCCCAACTAAAATCATTAAAAAAAAAACACAATGTATAATGAGGATGAGAAAACCCCAGATATAAAACAATTGTGACGATCATATATAAAACAAGTACATTTCTAAAAAACCCTTTTGCTTCCTGTAAGTGATTTCAGCTGGCACCTAAAACTGCTTGGATCAAGAATTTTTATTTTTCTCATATCATTTCATTTTGATTGGCTGTTGAGAATTCCAAAAGAAAGAGATGCTAATCTTCATGAATCCCATTGTTAAAGGGCCCAGAAGAGAGTTTTTCAATGTAGCAGCTGTTCAGCAATACTGCCAACTGTATCTGTCTAAAGTAGGCAAAAAAACGTGCTTCAGATGAAAAAGAGGAGGAGGTGACGCATAGGGGAGCTGTGTGTGAGATTGCACCAAGCACGTAGCTACGAAATTAGGAAATATGTGTAAATTAAAGAGTATCAATGGCTAATTATACTGCACAATGTGACCCTGGGTCTCTGCTGCAGAAAATGAAAATACATTTAACATGCATTATGTCTTTACTTAAAAAGGCCAATAGATAAAATTAAAGAAAATACATATGTGAATATTACCATATCTGCATAAGCGAATATAGATTATATTGTGCATTAACTGGTATGCAGATTGCCTTATGTATGTAAAAATCATTTTAGGTTAATGGTGACGATGGATAGGAGTGGGACGTTACCTAGTCCAGTAAGCAGGGCCGTCTTAATAACATCATGGGCCCCTGGGCAAAGTAATGGACTGGGGCCCTCTACCAGCCTGTCCCAATTAATGCACCTACTCTCAAGAATTAAAGTATAAATAGTTGATAGAATTAAACATTTTAATTAGTACTTTAAATAAGATCCAGGGCCATCCCGAGAAAAGCGTGACTGTCCCAGCAGATCCGGGACAGTTGGCAAGTGTGATGTAATGCAAGATTATCATGGGGCCCCCATGCACCTGGGGCCCCTGGGCAGTGCCCAGGGTGCCTATGCACTAAGGGCTCTTTCACACGGATGGACCGTATGTCCGTTTTTCATCCTTCCGTTTTCGGATGCAAAACGGACATACATGTATCCCTATGGGATAGCGGGTGTCAGCGGATGAAGATCCGCTGACACCCGCTCTCGTCCGTGTCCGCTATGGTCCGTTTCTGCAGACGGAGGAAAACCCCATTTTTCCATCCGTCTGCAGAGCGGATCGGATGACGACGGACTCTACGGTCCATCGTCACCCAATCTACCATAGGGGAGAGCGGCGCTCTGACAGGTCCGTCCCTGCGCTGTGTGCAGAGACGGACCTGTCATCTTCCTGCTCAGTGGAGATCACTACGGCAATCCCCGCTGAGCAATCGGATATCCACGGGGCGGATCTGCACTGATCCGCCCCGTGTGAAAGAGCCCTAAGACAGTCCTGCCAGTAAGGTTCTGGGCACTTCCTTTGGCTCATGGCACTGCAATTGAACAAAGGAAGGGTAAGCTTATGCTGTTGGGGATTGGGGTTGATAAAATCAAACCTGTTGCTTTGCTTGAATGGACAAAAATAAAAAAAAATTGTTGCTCCAGAGCTTGGTAAATGAGCAGAAGCTCTGCTGACTTCCATCATCCAATCATGTGCAAGCAAAAATGCTGTTTTTTTTTTCATTTTCCTTGCACGGAATTGGGTACTCTTTGCAAAGTGAAGCCTTGCCTCATTTACTAAGAACTTGCAGAGGGGCAACTGCACTCTGCCAAGTGCACAGTTTATTTGCCTTTAGTAAATCCAATACATTATTCTAATTTCCCCCTTGCAAACACTTAATGTACACTGAGCTGCGCATGCACAGCTCAGTGTACAATCCCCAGCATCTGCTGGGTACAGGAATGAATAAACTCCTGTGCGCATGCACTGGATTTACATCATCCTTGCCTGGCCAATCAAGATGGCTGAAGAACCTAAACCAGGAAGAAGCCGGTGTTCTGTCACGAAGTGTCCGGCTGTCACCAGGTGTCCTTAGTGTACTGCGCATGCGCAGCGCATGCGCAGTACGGAGCATGAAGATTTTCGGAAATTGTCGGAAGATGAAGGGCGCCTGCGCCGTGAGTCGAGGTGAAGCCCCCAGCATCCAAGCGGAGATAGGGTTAGTCAAACTTAGAGGGCCCTTCACGGGCTCGCTTCGCTCGCCACGCTTCGGGCACGGCCTCGCTGCGCTCGGCTCTTTTATATTCTAACTCTATGTCCACTTGGATGGTGGGGCTTGAATTGCCTCGGCAATTTTCGGAATATGGGTGTCCTGTGTACTGCGCATGCGCAATACACAGCGGACACTTCGTGATGGGGGACGGCTAATGATAGTACACCGGCAGGGATGTCACATCACTAGTAAGTATAGTTCTGCTTTAAAGTGTATCTCTGAATAGGGTAAGGAAAAGCTAAAAACTCTTGCCAGCTTTTTTTTTTACTGTCTGTGAACTGGAGAAAGTTCCTTTCACTTCCTATCACAGAGATGCAATATTCCCTGGAAGAAGTGTCCCTATTGGAAGATTTTCCCTCAGCCAAAGAGGAGGGAGAGACCTGAGAGAGCTGCTGCTCTCATGCACATCGCTGGATCGAGATCAAGCCCAGGTAAGTATAAGGAGGGCTGCATGCAGAAGGTTTTTTAAATTAACCGCTTCCCGACTGCCGCACACTGATGTACTTTGGCAGAATAACACAGGTGCACAAAAGTGCGTACCCGTACGTCCCTATGTAATCACGGGCTAGCAGGTGCACGCACATCGTCGGTGGCGAGCGATCGCGATGAGGAGAGGCAGAATGGGGAGATGCAATGTAAACAAGGCATTTCCCTGTTCTGCCTAGTGACATGACAGGGATCTGCTGCTCCCTATCATCGGGAGCAGTGATCTCTGTCATGTCCTAGGTAGCCCATCCCCCCTACAGTTAGAACACGCTGAGGGAACACAGTTAACCCCTTGATCGCCCCCTAGTGTTTAACCCCTTCACTACCAGTGACATTTACAGTGTAATCAGTGGCTATTTTTAGCTCTGATCGCTGTATGTCACTGGTCCCAAAATAGTGTCAAAAGTGTCTGATCTGACTGCCGCAATCCTGATAAAAATCACATATCACCGCTTTTACTAATAATAAAAAAAAAAATTATAATAAAAATGCCATAAATCTATTCCCTATTTTGTAGACGCTATAACTTTTGCGCAAAATCAATCAATATACACTTATTGCGATTTTTTTATCAAAAATATGTAAAAGAATACATATCGGCCTAAACTGAGAAAGAAAATTCGTTTTTTTTTTTTATATATATATATTTTTGGGGGACATTTATTATAGCAAAAAGTTAAAAATATTGCATTTTTTTTTTAAATTGTCGCTCTTTTTTTGTTTATAGCGCAAAAAAAAAAAACCGCAGAGGTGATCAAATACCACCAAAAGAAAGCATTATTTGTGGGGAAAAAAAACGTCAATTTTGTTTGGGTACATCGTCCCACAACCGTGCCGAATCCCAAAAAATGCTCTGGTCATTAAGGGGGTAAAATCTTCTGGGGCTGAATGTTGTTAATGCAAAGAATGCATTGGAGGTAAAAAAAATGTTTGCCTTTAGAACCACTTTACAGAGCGCCTTCACCCAAAATGTCCCCATGGCCTCCTTTTCCTTCCCCATTCCGGCAATCTACTTGTTAAAATGCTGTATCTGTATTGCTTGCTGACCGCAGCATATGTTTATCACACTTCTAGCTATGTGGAATACCTGCTCCCCCCCACATGCTGTGGTTTGCCCTGTTATTACAGGACCGAAGAGCTAGTAGGAGGAACCATTGTGTGCAGTGGGGGGGGGGGGGGGCACAGTATTTGACTTTCCAGGCCCCTGGAAAAGTATGTATAAAACCTCTACTATTATTACAGCCCTGTAAGTGACCCGTGCTGACAAGGTCATTTTAATAAAAAGTGCCCCCCTCCCTGGTAGTGGTATACTGTGTCTCAAACCCTGTCACTGCTGCAGGACAGTTTGGTCAATATGTACGTATTGGGAAAAATCTTAATAAAGGTGTGAAAAAAAAAAAAAAAAAGAATTCCTATACTAAATGCTTTCATTACATGTATAAACCTCATATGCCACGTACACACGATCGCACAGTCCGACAACAAAACCGTGGATTTATTTCCGACGTATGTTGGCTCAAATTTGTCTTGCATACGCACGGTCACACAAATGTTTTCGGAAATTCCGAACGTCAAGACGTACAACAAGCCGAGAAAAATTAAGTTCAATAGCCAGTGCGGCTCTTCTGCTTGATTCCGAGCATTGGTGGAACAGCAAATGTCCGATGGAGCCTACACACGGTCGGAATTTCTGACAACAGTGCGTCCATGCACATACAGAAATCTCATCATTCTGTGTTTTCCAGTCACATAAGCACAAACAATAGAGGTTGTACTGAGCCCAGCCATGGCAACACAGCTGTGAGTGAGGAACAGCAAAATGTCTGCTGTGTATGGAGCCTGGAAGAGAAACAGGTGGCCCCTAATCTGGGCCTGGACACTGCTTAGGAACCAGGCAGCCATTGCTCCTTGAATAGAATACATCTGGCACCTCACTTTTTTGTAAAAATACAGGTTTCTACGAGTGACATTTAAACCCCCATTCTTGAAGCTGCTGTCAATTTTGCCTGACTGGCTCCAAAAATCGACTGCACCGTCTATCATATTTTGATAGGTCACTGACATTTTTAATGAAGCTACTAAATGGAGAGGAAGGGTATAATCACAAAAGCGCACGTTAAAACTATTTATTTCAGTGTGTAACAGCAGTAACAAGCGGGGCCATGTTTTTTTACAATACAAGCCATCATTTACCTTTTTTTTTTTACATTTTTGTTAAACTTTATTGGAAGTGTACAAAGAATACACTATATTCAGGTCCCTGGGCCTGCATATCTGCAAATTTCCACACCACACATCAGATCAGCATTGTGGTGTTAATGGGGCACATAGAAAACAATAGTTATCTTTGTTCTCTAGTATTAACCTGCTTTGGCCCAGTGTGGAAAACCGCAGTTCAAGTATGGCCTCATGCATACAGGGCATTTGCCCAGCTCTTCTGAATGCTTTTTCTCCTGGCAGGAGAAAAGCAGCGTAAAAAACAAACCCCCCCCCAAAAAAAAGAAAAAAACACACCTAAAGCTGCGTTTTGCAAATGCATTTTGATGCATCAAGCGTTTGGGCGTTCATTCCTTACACGTTGGGTGTTTTTCGCCTGAAACACTCCTTTCTTGAACGTACAAGTGATGGGGCTTTTTCCTGCCTTAAACACCTTTGTGTGTATGGACACATAGGCTAACATAGGGGGCGTTCAGAGGTAGAAAAACAAATGCTCTTAAAAGTGGTATTTGTGATGCCCAGTGTGCATGAGGTCTATGTGTGAATGACCCTTAAATGAGATACAAGCTACAAAATGGAGTGACCGTCAGACTGAAGCAGTCTGACAATGCCTTCAGTTGTTAATGAAAACTCCACCATTATAAATAATGACACATCAGTGCGCACAAATTTCTCAACACCATTCTACAATTAGCTATGTCACTTTCTCCACCATACCAAAACCAGGCTTTAAAGGAGTAGTAAAGCCTTGTGTTTTTTTCACCTTAATGCATCCTATGCATTAAGGTAAAAAAAACTTCTGACAGTGTTCCCTCGGTGGAAACATGCTCACCTTCTCTGCCCGGGGTTCTTGGCTCTTGATTGGATAGATTGATAGCAGCGCAGCCATTGGCACTGGCTGCTGTCAATCAAATCCAATGACGCTGAGTCCTGCATTCTGAGTCTATGGACGTTTATGGGCGCCCGCAAGGTAACCCCTGAGAAAGCGCTTCTCCTAGGGGTTTATACGATGCAGGGAGAAGTTTATAACCCCAGAAGAGGATGATCGGGGCCACTCTGTGCAAAAACAACTACACAGAGGAGGTAAGTATGACATGTTTGTTATTTAAAAAAAAAAAAAAAAAAACAACCTTTACAATCTTTCATCTATCTTTGTGACAAAATAAATCAAAGCCTAGTCAGCTAAAAGCGATTAAAAAAAAGGAAAAAGAGAACAGAAACCAGTCAGTCATGCAAAAGCATAGAAAAACAAACGCTGCCACGTCCTTGATTTAGGCTTTTATTATTAACCTTGAGAATGCTGAGTAACAAAACAAGGGCAATTCTTACAGAGTCAGCACCCAGAGCAATTCAGCAATTTCCTGTGCGGGTCACAGCCACCATCTCAGGTACAGATTTAAGATTAATCATGCTGATTAAAAAAAATAATCCACTAGTTGTAATAGTTACATATGCTATGCTAGGTAATACTGTCCTCAGGTGTGCAACAGTGTGCTATATCACCTGCTTTTTATGGGTATCAGAGATGCCAAAGGTAAGATTTTGCTATTATAATTTGTACCTCTCCCCCTTCCAAGGCCATAACAAATCTGTTATTGCAGTGCACCGTCCAACTGCAGCAGCTTTCAGCCTTTCATAAAGTTTTACAGGCTGCTGGCAGTGGGGCTGGACGCTACGCCTGTGCCTTCTGCTCGCACCAAAATATCAGGATCTCATACATTGGGACTAAAAGTCCAGTGTGCCTGAGGCCTAACACTTCTTAAACAGTTAGGGGAACAGTTAGGCCCCTTTCACACTGGGGCGGGAGCCGCGGCGACGGTAAAGCAGCGCTATATTTAGCACTGCTTTACCATCGTTTTAGCCGCGGTATTCGGCCGCTCGCGGGGCGGTTCTACCCCGCAGCCGTAGCGGCGCTTTGCGGTGGTATTGCCGCGGTGTCCCATTGAAATCAATGGATAGGAGCGGTATAGGAGCGGTGAACACACCTCTCCTATACCGTTCCAAAGATGCTGCTAGCAGGACTTTTTTTACCGTCCTGCTAGCGCAACGCTCCAGTGTGAAAGCCCGCCGGCTTTCACACTGGAGTGAATGGGGCCGTTTTTTTCAGGCGGTGTACAGGCGCTATTTTTAGCGCTGTACCGCCTGAAAAACGCCCCAGTGTGAAAGGGGGCTTAAGGATAAAGGTTTAACATAAATGATTAAAACCAGTGTTCAGTGGTTAGTTCTCAACCCTCCAACTGCCACTTTTGCTGGACAGTTTTGTCTGTTAAAGTTAAAAAATAGACTTACTAACTGGATCACTGGGTAAAAATAAAGGGAAACAAGCATAAGGAAAACTAATGAAACCATCAAATTGAAGAACTGCTTGCAATACAATAATTTTTTTTTTTTGTTTGTTTTATACGGCTTTAAAGCAGATTCTACAAAAATGCATATTTAAAGTGATTTGTAAAACGATCACCTTATAAAAACAACCCATTCAGTTTAAAATAGAGATGAAAGGCAAAACATTTGTGTATAGAAAAAAAAAAACATTTGGGTGGGTGTGTGGCCCCGAATACACACACTGTCTACATTTGGGGCCACACACCCGCATGCATGTAAAACTGGAAGCGGCAGCTTTGTCTGTGCAGCCACAGTCCCAATTGACATGAATGGGACTGCTTACATGGGGAGGCATGGAAGACGATGCACCCCGTGCAGTCAAGCTTGGCCCTTGTATGGGTGTACACTGCACTACGCCTGTGTGAACAAGGACTGTATATAGATTTACATGCTTTATCTGCATTAGATACATATAAGATCTTCCTCTACAACGGGCCAGTTAGTTATTCAAAGCAGATTATGCGTCTACAGAGTGCTATAGGATTGAGAAATTACAAGAGATTGCCCATGCAGAAAAACAACACGGTCACACTGAGATGAAAGTAACACATTTCAGTATTTGCCATCTTTTTCCCCCCTGGCAACATTACTGGGTTGTTACAAGTTAACATTACTGTGACTGTCCATAGCGAGTATGAGGCAATAATTTCATCCCAGAGAAATGCACAATGACATCTTTTCCCCTGTGACTGAGCTTTCAGGAAATAGCAGATCTTTTATGATGTCACAAGGAATTACTCCGCGGCTCAGACACTTCCTGATATTCGGCTGCTACAAGTCAGACTGGGGTAACCATAGCAACAGCAGTGTGGCCTACATAATGGTAAGCAGAGGAACATCCCGGCGTCACAATGGTACGCGGAAACCAGGGCTTGTGTCTATTTTTAAATTGGGAATGGATGAAAGGATTAGAAGTCAAAAGGGGTCATTTTGAGTAACCGTTATGTTAAAAAAAAAAAAAAAAAAAAAAAAAAAAAAAAAACAATTAAATGAATGGACCGGTTTTGCATCTCTTCCTCCTCTAAAAGGGATATCCTGCCTTGTGATGGTTATGCCTATCCTTTGTTTTGGGAACAAATTATTTTAATGATCGATCACATAAATCAACATGCCACTGATAAAAAGGGATCTTGCTAATTAAAACTATTCAGACACTTTTTATAGTCAAGATCAGGGGTCTCAAAACTTCCTAAGACCCCTTTCACACTGAAGGTGGTTTTCAGGTGTTTTTAGCGCCTAAAAAACCGCCTCCCATGCTTCCCCAGTGTGAAAGTCTGAGTGCTCTCACACTAGGGCGGTGCGCTTGTGGGACGTTATAAAAAGTCCTGCAAGCAGCATCTTTGGGGCGGTGTAGGAGCGGTGTATAAATCGCTCCTAAACCGCCCCTGCCCATTGGAATGCATGGGCAGCGCTACTGAAGTACCTGAAAAGCACATTGGTTTTAACCCTTTCTTCGGCCATTAGCAGGGGTTAAAATCGCTGCTAAAACAACGGTAAAGCGCTGCTATAACAAGCAGCGCTTTACCACTAATGCGGCCGTGGCTACAGTGTGAAAGTAGCCTAAGCAAAGGGCCAATTTACTGTCCTTTAGGCTTTAGGGGGGCTGGGCTGTGCCTAGTGGGAGTAGAAAATGCCTCGGGATCAGTGCCGCATCGTTGGTTTTAATGCGACAAAAAGTGCCCCATAGTTGAGATCAATGTAAAGACTAGTGCCCCATTGCTGGTGTCAGTAGGGAAAATGGTGCCCCATCATTGGTGTCAGTTGATGGAATAGTGCCCCAAGGGCCAGATAAAGACAAGCAAAGGGCCACATCTGGCCCCCGGGGTGCAGTTTGGACACCACTACTTTAGATTGTGCTGCACAAACTAGTGACACAATATAAATCTTGCATTACAATAATAGTGTTCCGTTCTCATACAACATCCTAGCAAATTTCCTGGATTCATTTACCTTATGGACGTCTATAATAGGAAATCATTTACCAAAGCGTCTGAAGGAAAAAAAACAGATCCTTCCTTCCATTTTCATGTCTGGACTGCAAAGCTACTTTTACAAACTTATTCAAAGAAATGCAATAAAATGATGAAATGATGCATGAAAGTGGTGTAACCCATAGCAACTGAATTCCAGCTTTGAATAGTCTGATCACTACAGGATGACTTCTGATTGACTGCCATGTGTTGTGTTGCACTATGCACACTGCTCCTAAGTCTTCTAGGGTCTGATTAGTATTAGGCAGTAATGACAATTGCTACTGATGTAGGAGGAAACTTTTTTGTATAATCAAAGGAGGAAACTTTTTTTTAAAGAGACCCAGTCACCACTGCTTACTTTCTTAATAAACATCAGGACCACCAAGTGCAGTACTTTTAAAATCAATTACTATTCACGAATTTCACCTTGCTAAAATCGACACTTCCTGGGAGGTGTCGATATCCATTTTGTAATCTATCCCACGTATGGCATCCTGCACCGGCTGCTCTGTGAGGATTTCTTCACACAGCCTCACGCTGTTGAGGAACGTTAGCGCCAATACTGTCACCGCGGGAGCATGCATAGTGTATATTAGGCACGTTAAAGTGGTAACAAAACCACAAAAACTTTATATATTGCAGCTTATCAACATTTTAAGCTGAATTCCAGAAAATGGTGAAAAACTTGCCAAGTTGTGTGGTGTCGGCAGGGCCAACCACAGCTTGAGTTTTGTCCGAATCACAGGAATCAGCCAAAATTCAAGCTGGGTACAGCAAACTTCAGACACGAAGAGGGAGAAGCACTGTGAGCCAATAGGCTGTACGTATCTCCCTCTGCATGCCAAATGACAACAGATATTAGTGATGGGTCATTGTAATTGATGCTTTCCATGTCCCTGAAACACAAATACGGCAGAGAAATATTCCTTCGTTTTATTACAACAGAAACAAGTTTTTTTCCATGTAGTGTATATTTGTTCCCAACAAATGTACCCAGTGGTACCTAAAGCTGCCGTTTAAGCAGATCGTTTTGGAAAGCTATGAGCGCTTTGCACGCAATGTCAAATAACGTTCAAGTCGCATCAAGCAATGTTCCTCAAACGCCCTGTGAGATTTTTTTTTTAACAATGTTAAGATGGCAAATGATCACTTTTGACACTCTGCGCCTACACCTTAACTGTGGGGTAAAAATGTCATAGACGCGTTTATGGTGTGTTTCAATATACAGTAAATGAATGGAGGCAGCTGCAAAAGTGTCAACACCCGTCAAACTCTGCAGGCAGTGTTATTTTTGCCTTTTACCAATGTGAGGCAATGTTAACGCTGTGGTGTGTACAATGCCACCCCCTCCTCCTGCGTTGTGTACACCTCATTTGTCACTTGCGTTGATAGGCGGTCAGGAAGTGGTAAAACGTGACCTATTTTTAATGCATGCGTGAACAAAGCCTTAAAGTGTTACTAAACCCACAACAGTAAAAACAGTCTGTATATGCAGTAAAGCATGCTTGTTATACTCACTGTGGAACCTAAGGGGTTAATCCTATGCATTGCGTAGGCTGTTTGATCCCGTCTCCTCTGATCCTCCCCTTTTTCCATCATCCCCAATCTATCTGCTGATAGTGCACAGCCTTTGGGGACAAGCTGCACATGCTCAGTTTGGTATGTATTGCTACAGCGCTAGTATTTTTCTTGGGAGGGTGCATGTGATCAGCAAAAGGGCCAATCAGCACAGCCCAGACAGAGGGTCAGGGGTCCTGTAGCTTCATAGGACAGTCAGAGGAGAATGAAAACTCCTACAAATTTTACCCAGACACTGATAGAAGTCACAAGACTGATACTGCTGATGTGAAAAGGTATTTAGCAGTTTATATTTACTAAAATAATTGCATTTCCATGTTCTGTGTACTGTGGGAGATCAGGTATAATGAATGCAGGGTCCTGGGTTTAGTAACACTTTAATGGATAAAACCAATAAGAATCAGGATGAAAAGGCACAGATCTAGTTACACAGCCTGTATATTATACTGGAGTTTAGCGGTAGCCACAGTAGCATATACACAATATACGTGTCACATACACACAATGCACGTGTTTAATTCTACAAAGGGAAAAGCAGGATAGAAGAAAAGGATAGAGTATTCCTTGATATTTGTGAGATGCTCGCCAAAAATTTTGGGAGGGAGAATCCTGGCACAAACAAACAGACCAAACCCTTAATGTGCTCACTCTTCAGCCCTGAGCAGTTTTCCATAGTCATCAGAACAGGGATCAGTAGATTGCTTTGAGGGAGAAGCTGGAAGAACCCCATTTACAGACAACTACAGAAAAAACTATTGGACTTATACAATAAGCTGGTGCAGAGTACTGATGATAGTCAAAGTGCAGTATTCCATAGTAATAAATAAGGATTCCTTTATTTGAATCCTGCCATGGTGTTTCTTTTCTCTTCCTGATGTCTAGCATAATTTATATTGCAACAATCATTGATTTCCTGTATTCAGTTCTTCTACACAGCACTTTAAATTTCACAAGAAAAATGAGAGTGACAACCAATTCTAAACCTATATATAAGGCAGCTGTCCCTTTAAGTGCAAACGTGACACATAGAGTATGTAACTAAATGCAAATTGGCGCTCGCCTTGTGCACATAACAAATTAATAAGTAGACGGTTAAATATTAAAAATCTCAAGTATATAAACCACAACCCCACAGGTAGGTGTATAATATCAATCACTAATATAAAAACGTAATAACAGAAAAATAAATATAAATGTTATCCTTATGCAAGGTAAATAGATAATATTCCATGTGCTAAACATCTCAACAATAAATAAAATTCTCATATTCAAATCATCGAGTCCAGAAATAAGTGTGTGTTGCCAACCACTGTGCCCATAAAATTTGAAATGAATGAAGGTGACAATTTCTTCATCCGACGCTCAAAAAATGCTCCACCACCTGTCAAAAAATACTGCACTCACCAGATCAATAAGGCTGACCAGCAATCTACAAGCACTTAAAGAGGTTGTAAACCTCCAAAAAAGGCATAGGCATAATGAGCTAGTACGCATCGCATACTAGCTCATTATGAAATACTCACCTTAGAACGCTGCCCTGAATTGGCGCCGGCACACCGAGTACACGGCAGACATCTTTCACCAGAGTTCCTTCCGGGTTCCGGAGCCCTTATGACGTCAAGGCACGGGCCCTGAAGAAATGGCACCGGTGGGCCGTTTCTTCAGTGCGCATGCGCCGATGACATCGGCAAAAGCGTATATAGTGAATATCTCCTAAACTGTGCAGGTTTAGGAGATATTTACAGTACCTACAGGTAAGCCTAGTTATAGACGTACCTGTAGGTACAAGTAATGTAACAGAGTTTACAACCACTTTAAGCTGGTCATACATGGGTCGAATTCCGTAATCATTTTCTTCTGAAAATCTCAACTAAGAATTTCCTTCCGAATTTCGCACCTTAAGTGGACTGCAGCAACGAACAATTTTCGTGCGGTCAAATTTGAGGGCATGTGATTGGGCATGTTGGAAATGTAAAAAGAATTTCTAATCAACGATGGGAGAATCGTGCATAAAATAGAATTAAAAAAAAATAAAAATATGCATGAGCTGTGACCTGGAAAGAAAAGAAGGTTCAGAAGGTTCCCGGCCATGAAAATTTGTTTCTGTAGCAACATGAGGTGAAATTGAAGGCTTGGTTGGTCACATTTTGAAGTCAATGGTGGCACCATTGGATCACAAAAACGCACTAAAAACTCAACCCACGTATGGCGTTACACCCAGGATTTCAGAGAGCCATCAAATATTTTCATAATACTCATTAGCCGTTCTCATATGAGGAGTATGAAAAATAAAAAAGCCCCAAAAAATGGAAAAAGTGTATAGTGTTGTAATTTTACTGAAAGAGAATACTTCAAAACATATGTCTCCACTCACATGAAAGGTGCCTTTGGAAAGGCAAAGACCCAAACAGCTGACTATGTAGGAGTATCGCACCACAGACTTGGTAGTGACTTGGGGATAAAACCATCAAACTTAGAAATTTGGCATCTCCACTACCCCTTTTAACAAGCACTATTGTATACAGCAAGGCTATATATGTAGTTTAACATGCTGGCCTTTAAATGGATAACTAATAGTGGCTTCAGTATAAATAGG
The DNA here is from genome assembly GCA_028564925.1 of Lithobates sylvaticus. Classification (NCBI taxonomy): domain Eukaryota; kingdom Metazoa; phylum Chordata; class Amphibia; order Anura; family Ranidae; genus Lithobates; species Lithobates sylvaticus. The sequence continues at coordinate 79,939,874 of CM053036.1, forward strand.
ATTTAACAATAGAAACTTAAAGTGGAAGTGCAGCCAAAACTAAGCTTAACCCTGCTCCCACCCTCATTATAAGCCCTATACTAACTACCCTGTAAAGGAAAGAGGTCTACCTAATCTAAGGGCGCTCTAATTAGGTCACCTGACCTCCCCAGTGACCAGCTTCAGACGACAGCATTGACAATGGCTGAAGACAAAGGGTGGTGACGTCACCTATATGCTTTCTATGGGGGAATCCATTGTTGGCTGTCCCTCCACTCCTCTGAAGGCAGTGCTGGGAGCCGATCACATGACGAATGAGAGCACCCTAAGATTGCGTAAGGTAATTAAGTAAGATTAGGCAAGTATAAGCATTTTTCCTTTACATGGTATTCAGGATAGGTCTTAGGGGTGGGAGCAGGTTTAAGCCATGTTAAGTTTTTGACCGGACTTCTACTTTAGGATAAATGAAAGAGGTACAGCTACTGCAATTAAAGTTGGCCATACATTGAGCAAACGTTGGCATGTTTCTGATGAACCAACCAAAATTTAAGCTGTAGGTGGCCCTGTCTGCACCCTCCCACCCGACAGCCTTCAATCTGAAGCTCAAATTGATGGTAAATCAACAGCCAAAGAGCAGCTGCATCTAATCTGATGCAGCCAATGTTTGGGTACTCTGACATCTGCAGACACCAGCTGTCAGAACAGAACAGCCAGCAGATTCTTCCATTCACGCTGTATAGCGTGGATAGGGCAAGGAGGTGGATGAGAATAATATTAGAGGGTATGGCCAGCTTCAGTTGAATAAAACATATTATGGGTTGGTTGGAGGAGTGTTGTGGAGGACTTTTTGCAGTCTTTTAAACATAAAGCACTTGCTGCTGTAATTGGGATTCTCCTGAAATCCAACCAGAATGTAGAGGTATGGTTGCCTTTTTCAGAGCTTTGTTTCCAGCCCCCTTTCTTTTCTCTCCAAGTACTAAAGACCACCCACGATTGTGTTTCCGACCATTATCTCCATCATGCATTGCAAGTCTTAGTCGTCATCATCATTTCTAGCGACAGAAGTTTTTCCAACATGTATAAGCTCTATCAAAACTAATTACACATACCATCCAATCAGCAATGATCTTTAACTCATCTAACTGCTCTAAATGTATAATAAAGGAACTGTGGCTGCTAAGGATTGCTGTACATCGTTACTGCTCCACGCATTGCCATATTCAATTCATGGCAGTTTAAGGTATATGACACAAATAATTATATTCCTTCCTTATGCGTCTCTAATGCCGCGTACACTAGGCAGACTAGGTCCGATGGAATTAGTCCGTCAGACAATCCGATCGTGTGCGGGCTAATCCGATCATCGGACCTCGAAATAGAACATGTTTCAAATCTATCCGACGGACTCAATTCCTATCGGGAAAAACGTTTGTCTGTGTGCTGGTTCGACGGACCAAATAGGACGCAAGGGCAGCTATTGGCTACTGGCTATTGAACTTCCTTTTTTAGTCCAGTTTACGTCATCACGTTCAAAACGAAAGGAAAGGACTTAGTCTGTTGGTATGTGGCCAAGTCTGTTCGGAAAGTCCGTCGGAACTCCACCGAAAGTCCCTCGGGAAGACCGTTGGACCTAGTCTGCCGGAAAGTCCGGTCGTGTGTACGCGGCATAACACAAATCAACAGTTGACAATGGAGAAACACACAGACGTCAGTGCAATGTAGTTTGGCCCTTTGAGTTAGGCTTCTTACACACATACATTCGATGCATGGGTACACCCATCATAAGTGGTTTCCAGGCTGAAATTAGCATGGCTCCCGTCTCTTGGGTAGGGAGGCCCCCCTCCCATGCAGAGCAATAAAAATAAGTGCGACCAGACGCTGTGCATGCAATTTTAAATATAAATGCAATGAATACTAGGCTCTGAGACATTTAGAATACAATTGCTTGCCTAGCATCTGAGGACTGCCTGATGGGAATGAAGAACATTCAGAAGAACACACCAAGAGTGGCAACACGACAGCTATAGGATCGGCTGCAATACCCAGAACAGGAAAGCATTTGCCTCAGCAGGGGCATGTTGGATCTTTGCAGAAAGACTGCTGCTTCAAAATAGAGAGCAAGGGTCCCACTCTGCAGCTGCTGGCAGGGGACATGCTTTTCTACTCAGGCTGTGGCTACTTTCTAAAGAAAATGAAATGTAAGAATTTGAACACTTTTTGTTTTGAGGCTCATGGAATGTATTTAGCTAATTTAACTTGAAAGTAAGGTTGGACTTTAAAGTCATAGTTCCCCCTTTATCAAAAAACTGCCGGGTATGTGGCGCCTGTAGATAAAGACAAGCTGTACAGGTTCATTTTATTGCGAGTCACAGCTTTAAAGAATGCTAGTTCGCAACCATTCAAATCTGGGTAAAATGTTATTTTAAATCACATTAGGTAGATGTCTAGCTCAGTGGTCTCCAAACTGCGGCCCTGGGGCCAGATGTGGACCTTTGCTTGCCTCTATCCGGCCCTGGGGGCACTATTACATCTACAACTGATACTAAGGATGGGGTGCTAATCCTCCCACTGATACCAACAATAGGTTACTATTCATTCAACTAAAACCAATGAAGGGGCATTGTTTACTTCCACCGATGCTGGGGCATTTTCTACTCCCACTGGCCACAGTCTGGCCCCCTAACATCTGAAGGACAGTAAAGTAGCCCTTTGTTTAGAATGTTTGGAGACCACTGGTTTAGCCAATACATTTTGTAATGCTGCGTAGTTTGAGAAAGATTAGAATCTTTGTTTTAATTAAGAACTTTTTGAAAGTTGTCACAGACAGCAGTAAAAACCTGGCAGGGGGTTAACACTTCTCGACTTTGCTAAACATTTTTTTTTAGACACCCTAATGCTATTAGAACCAAGGAACCTGGCGCTGTAACGTTACAGTAATAACAACGGAGTTACTCCTTCTACTGATCTAGAAAGGTACAAATATTTCAGAGCCTCACGAGAGCATCAACATCCATTTACCGGCACAGAGGATGCTCTTTCTGTTTCGGAACCATCCACAGACTGCTGACTGGCTCTGAGTGGAGACAGACAATAGAGTGTCAAAGTTCAGATCATGGCATTTCACGCTCAGGAAATGTAGGGCAGAGGTTCACAGATGACATTTCTCTTTATATGACTAACTATATACCGAATCTTCACTTCTATTTAAGCTGTGCAAATAAGAGTACCTTTGTCAATTTTCACTGATATTCCTGCTTTAACAATGTAGCATTCATACATATATTACATAACACTGGTTTATATTAAACTTTCATATTGATCTTGTATAAGAAATTGGTGCACTGTTATAATGTATCTTACTAATGCTTGAAGTTAACCTGTGCTATGCCCATGCAGGAAAAAGCAATGTTGTAAACTGTGAAACCTAAGCTAGCAATAATCGCATGTAAAATCCGACAGGCAGGTTGCACCCAAGTTAATCGATCAACTTGGGTACATTCAGCCTGCCCATACATGATTTGAATCGTCTATGGCCGGCTTAAGTGCAGCCCAAAAAAAATAAAAAATAAACACAAGGAACTTAAACTCGCGTTTTTTCACCTTAATGCGTTCTATACATTAAAGTGAAATACATTCTCCAGTGCAGCAGCCCCCCCAGAGCCCCCCTTTTACTTACCTGAACCTGATCGTTCCATCGACAGAGCCAAGCACAGCAGCTCCAGCCGCTGTCTTGTGTCCTCATTGGATAGATTGATAGCAGCACAGCCATTGGCTCCTGATGCTGTCAATCAAATCCAGTGACATCATGGGAGCCCGGGGGTGGGGGGGGGTGCGAGTCCTGCTGTCTGTGTCAATGGACGCAGCAGCAGGACTCGGGAGCGCACCAGCACGGATGTCCCCTTGGAATGTGGGTCTCAGAGGGGGGCACTCGATGTAGGGAGAAACCAGGAGCACCGTTTGGGGACCCCAGAAGAGGAGGATCGGGGCCAGAGGAGTAAACCATGCTTTTTTTTTTTTTTTTTTTTTAAATAACAAACAAACCTTTACAACCTCTTTATCCTACATTTAGTAGGATGTGTCCCTTGTTCTGATGCCTCTTATATTAGGTGAAATTTTACTGTCCGTGAATTGGGAGGAATGGATGTTATTATGACAGGAAGTTACAGAAAGTGTCCTTACTACTAAGTGTTTCAGTTGCTGTCTTTGCCTATTATATATATATATATATATATATATATATATATATATATATATAACACACACCTATATGCCTATGTACATGCTAGTTTGGATGCTCACATTGTTTTGACCTGAAAAGGTTCCTTGAGTTTTCATATACTGTATATACTGTACATATACAATATATGCAAAATGTATGCAACAAAAACCCTTGCTTTAAATCTAAAAGCAATAAACAGATTATATATTTAGGCTTCCTGTTCTAGCAAGCTGGATTGAGTGCTGAGGAATTTGTGGTAGTGCCCATAGGGGATAATTTTGCATTGTGTCTTTTTTTTCGGGCCAGTAACCAGGACAGCAAATGAGGGGAAAATCTCCTTACCAGATACACAGACAGCAATAAAAACCTGACAAGAGGCCCTAGTAGCCCTTTACCTACAATAGGGTTGAGCGTATTAGTAGAAAAAAATAAATACCAGCACCTTTGCAGCAAATCACATGGACAAACCTGTATTGAAAAATACCTTTGTGCAAGGAGCACCTTGGTTTGTCTCAGCTTGCATACTTCATCTATCCTCTCACTTTAATATTCCCTTAAAGAGGCCCTGTCTGCTTTGCCAGTTAATGCACCGAGTCTGTGTATGGCCCAACCCCCTTGGCCACTTTAACATTCATCTGTCCAGCTTTTCCGCACCTCATCCTTTATCTGTGGCCCCTGCTGCAATATATACAGTGATATTGGGTATAAGGGAAACATGTGACTTAAACTGGCCATAGATGATTTATTTGTTTATGGTGAGCCATAGAAAAAAAAAAAAGAAAGATTCTGTTCCTTAAAAGCATGTTATACAGCATAGTGCTTGTGCTGTGCAATTTGGCCCCCTGTATCACCTGAAATGTCTGGCTGATCCTGCCATTATCTTCCCGTCCCTATGTACGCTGATCACAATGTAACATGGCTGCTGAGCCCTGACACCATGGTCAGATTATGTGCCTCCATCATCTGCTGTGTCCTCTGTCCTCCTCTGTGCTCTCTCCCCCCTCCCTGCCTGTCAGCTCCATGTCTGTGTCCTCCCCCTCAGCTCCGATTGCTCTAATTACTATTAATTTCTCACACTATCCTCTCTGGTTATGTATGTAATGGCCCCCAGTGATTGTGCTTTATAAAAATAATGCAGTATATACCTTGTTTACCGAGTGCTGATCTGACCTGGCGCGTCTCTCCTCTCTCGCATTACAGATGCAGCGGGCGGGACCACCTCTCACCTCCCCTACTGATGTCAGCAGGGGATCCTCGGCCCCACCCGCTGCATCTGTCAGGCCGAGAGAGGAGAGAGGTGGCGGGTCAGATCAGCGCTAATTAGCACTCTGTAAACAAGGTATATACTGCATTATTTTTTATAAAGCACAATCACTAGGGGCCATTACATACATAACAAGAGAGGATAGTGTGAGAAATTAGCAACCACTTTAAAGAAAAATGGAGGATTGATCATTTTTATCATGGCCAGTTTAGACTTTATCGGACAATGATACCTTATGCTGGATTGGGTCCAAAGAGTTTCTCTTTCCCTTTCACCCTAAACTACAGCATATGGATATGAATGAGCCTAGTAAAAAAGAATGGGATTTCTACAAGAAAATACATTTTATGCAGCAAAAGTGTGAATAGGCCTTTAAAGTTGTTGGTACCCCATACACTGTCTAACATTAGGTAAAATGCCAGGTATCAGCCAACAGGCATCTTATATGTGCCTTGAGGCAGGGCCATTTTGGCTGTAATATCTAGATTACGCTGGATGCATTGCACTATTATTTTTTGCACACATCTTTTCTTCTTCTACCTACCACATTAGGCCTGATTCACACCTATATATTTGTAGTGCTTTTTGCATTTTTCACTACAGAACGTGTTCCATAGAAAACCAATGTTAAATTGACTGTAGTGCAGATCTGCAAAATGCAATAGGTGTGAATCAGGCCTTACAATCAGTGCAGCACAAACCAGAAGAGGGGCCGAGGTGACCAACAGGGCTGGCTGGGGTCTTGGCCTTCTATGGGAAACTGCTGACCTGCGATTCTACTGAACCAATGACCTTGAAAACGGCTCATGATATATGTCTAATTGACAAAGAACTGCTGCTCTAAACTGCCCTGAAATATTTAAAGGGTCAGTAAACCCAAATTTAAAACTTGATTTACATAACAATGCATTATATTTTTCACATATTTAAAAGTGATTTGTCAACTTGAAGCAGTTAGAAAAAAAATACTGCTTAATTTAGTTATTTATTTAAAAAAAAAAACCAATGTGTATCTGCTACAACACAGCATAGTTCCCTAAATCTGTCTTGATACCAGACTGCTGGAATAGCACAACATAACTAGAAGAGGGAGGGGTAGCACATAGCACCCAGAACCAATTAGAGATCTATTGTTTAGCACGACACTGTTAAACTAACACTGTGAACATGCTTATGGAGGGTGGTGGAACAGGGGGATACAGTATGCTACTGCTCCTTTACTGCCAAGAGCATGGCTAGGCCAGGTCCATGGCTAAGCTGTTGTAGTCTGCATGGAGGTCATGCATCTGGCTGTGCTGTCTGAATCACATGACTGCCTAAAAAGAATTACAAATCTTTGGCAGTTAAAATAATTTCCATACATAGATTTCAACTGGGTATCAGGTTGGCTTTAAGATAGGGAAAGTATTATTTTGACCCTTATGAGAATTTTTTTAAAGCAATGCTAACTTAATGAACCTTGGTGTAGGAGGGCAAGCCTTCCCGAGCCCAAAATGGTTGGACGCCTAGAACGTTAAGTTGCATTCACATTTTCAATTATATCACAATGTATGTACAATAAATATTTGCATATGGGAACTCTTAATTTACATTATTACTACATGAGGCTGCGTCTACAACAATCTACCATTTACATTCTCCCTCCAGCACAGACTAGAACTCTGACTTTGTAGTATTTTCACCTATACACTAGCAGGTCTCAATAATAAAACAAAAGCTAGAGTAATGTGTAAAAGCATAGTAACCTATGGCACCCAGATTTTATTGGAGACTGATTGGTTGCAACTCTCCTTTTTTTTTTTAACAACAAGGTTGGTCTTTATTTGAGAAAATGAAGTGTAGTACATTGCAAGTCACGAAAACAGTACAGTGGATACATAAGTGGGAAGACACATAAATGCAGTAAACAATATACAAGATAACAGTAGGTTGTCATAGATATAAATTTCTCAGGACAAGGGGGAAGTGCTGTCAGCATCATAATAACATGAGAAATGGGGAGGGAAAGGGGAGGGGGGAAGAAAAAGAAAAAAAAAAAGGGGGGGACTCTCCTTTTAGTGGAAATAAAGCTAAAAATAAAATTCCAAAAACATTTATTACTCACTCATTCCCGTGAACACATTTTTTCTTTTTTCTTTTTTTTTTAAAGAAGAAGATTTCAAATCCAACAAGTGTAATTTCCCCCTTCACCCAGCCGGACCTTTGCATCATCCTTCAAAGTGGAAGTTCACCCCATAAGTTATGCTATTATCATTAAAGTGGTATTAAAGCTTCAGATTTTTTTTTTAAATAAATAACAAACATTTTAGAGATTTAGCTGCTCTGTGCAGTGTTTTTGCACAGAGCAGCCCCAGTCCTCTTCTTGCGTCCCCCCACTGGCGCTCCTCCCCCTTGACCAGTGTTCCACAATAGAAAACTGCTTGCTATGGGGGCACTGGTGAGTACTCACTCCCAAACCCTACTCTACAAGGCCATAAGAGACAGAGCCGCAGCTTGGCCCTGCCTCCACTCTCTCCTTATTGGCTCACCGGCTGTGATTGACAGCAGTTCTAGCCAATGGCTCCTGCAGCTGTTTCAGCCAAGGAGGACAGGGAGCACACAGAAGGTTTTTTACTTTCATATATAGAATGAATGAAGGTAAAAAACCTTGAGCCTTTACATCCACTTTAAACAGCCGTACATGTACCCTAATAAATGCACAGCACCATGTATGACTTTTATCTGTACTTTGGTTGTCCAGCAATCCGTATTGGAAACTGTCGGCCTTTTATGATTAACACCATACAACTCATGGTGTCACGCTACCCCCCAGCCCCCCCCCCCCCCACCTTCCTTACCCCAATGCCATCTAGGTCTTCTAATTGCAAAGCCAGACTGGGAAATGTTTCCTCTGTGCCTTAATCAAAGAAGAGGGGCTGAGCAAGGGAATGGTGGGACTTTATATGAAGTCCCACCCTCCCCTTGCTCAGCCCCTCTTCTTTGATTTAGACTGGGATGGAAATACATGACCTCACCAGGCCATGATTTCAATTAAAGTCCCTAGGGATGGAAATAGGTGACCTCACCAGGCCATGGCTTCCTCAAAGTCCCTAACTACAACCCCTTCTTTATGATTTCCTCTGTGCCTTGAGGCTGTAAAGACAACAGGAGGGAGACTGTACAATGCCACGAATTGCATGGCATCACTCATAAATGACTGACAGTTTTCAGTGTTGACTGCTGGACAACTGGGGCGTGGACAGAAGTCAAACATGGTGCTATGCATTTATCAATGTACATTTATTATATAGATGCTCAATGTTCATAGATTAAGTCTAGGGTGAACTTCCACTTTAAAAGACTGGAGCCAGTGGGATGCACACATGCAATGCCACTCTTTAGGCTATAGCCCATAGATCCATACATTAGCAATGTACCAACTTTGCCATTACAGCCAATGGAGCCAAAGTGTACACATGCAATGCACCTGCTCTTCCAATGGGTTGTGTCCTAGTGAAGCAGAAAGGCCACATTCAGGATATTAAATCTACATTTTCAGAAGAGAAAGAGACAGTAAAATGAAAGTCTTTGTTGTTTCAGTTCCACTTTAAAATTATGGATCTAAAATGATATCTTAGTTTGAGTACATGAAATCATATTGACCTTCAACCAACTTTACTTATATAAAGAACATAAACATTCCACACAAGATGGCAGATTCCCCCTAACCCATATACAAAATGAAAGGGGGAAAAAAAAATTAAAAAAATAATGTATTTTTCAGACGGCCACAAATTATTTGCAATCCTTTGATTATTAAGATTTTCCCTCTTCTAAACCCATCAAACGGGCTGTATTTTGTCTTTCAGTCCCTGAAAGGCAGAAAATAAATTCCTCATAAAACAGCAAAGTGTATTTTTAAGGAAAGACATTTTCAAAGAGGAGCTAAATTAACTTTCCTCCATCAAAACACTGCACTGCTATTGGAGAACAAAGGGATACGAGCTGAGAAAGAATCTCTTTGTCTGGATTTCTGAGCTTTTGGCTGTTCGAGCAGCTTTCTCAGAACGATTTTTTTTTTTCTCTAAACGCTATACACCTATCCTTCCATGCATTCATCAGAACCAAGCTCAATCTCAGGAAAAGTGCTCCTATAGGCAAATAATAAAGCACCGAGGTCATTTAGAGACCAGAGCTGAATATGTTTAATATTTTATGCAAGAGCAGGGTCAAAGTGAGCCTCTGAGCCGCTCTGCCATACAAAGGTCACCAATGCCTTCCCAGGAACACGCATTGCTCTAGAGACTAAATTATGGGTACTTTCAAATTCTGTCATCTGCAAACTAATGGACAGGGCAAGGAAATAAAAGGATTAGCTGCTTTTCAACCTACTTACAAACATATTATGGGCTTTTAACCTTCATGAAGACAGGGAAAAACACTGCAAATTGTATCCACTGGAAACAGCCATTAGAAGTGGTATAAATGGGTATATAAGATTTACGTGTAGGAAATGGACTCTCTGGCTAATTGATAGCCTTGAAAGCAAACACACACAATAACCCTGTACAGATCAGAAAGCAGCCTAAGCACTGGTGCATAATCTGACAGATCTGGCTCTTTTTAAAGTTCACTTGTCAGGAGAGAAATATGTGGGCTGTCATGGTTTTGTTTCAAAAATTAGTTGCCTGGCTGTCTCTGGCTTCAACACATGTGGGTCACAGTCCCCGAAAAAGCATACAGCACGTTGGTTTCAGGATGAAGTCAGAAATCCTCACGTTGAAACATCTAAAGCCGGTCATAGATGGATCGAATCTCTACCAGTTTCGCAGGGATCGGTCGAAATTTGATCCATTTTTGGCCAAGCTGATTGTACCCAATTCATTCCAATGACAAGCAGAATGTCAGATTTTCAATGCAATTATTTCCAATGGCTATAGCTGCTAGCAATAATCATTGTGCTCTATCGGCAGAATAGCTCCGTGGGGGGGCAATTTTTCCTGCAACCCATGCTTACAGGAAAGAAAATTGCATAATCTATGGCTTGCCTTATTTGTATACTTGTTCTGGGTTGGGAAATCAACAAGCATTGAGGCCAAGTCCTTAGCATGATGTGGTTTGAGTTTTCCAAACATGAATGATGATGGCTTGATGATGTGATGATTTTGGCCTCATGTACACTGCTGCTGGTAAACGGATGTTTAGGAGCAGTTGGGCATTTTTTTCAACTGCTCCTGAACTCTCCTCTATGTTATCTTATCAGTACATGTACACAGGGTCGTTTACAGTCATTTCTAGGCAGTTGAGTTTAGAGTTGAGGCTTTTTTTGGAACACAAAAAAAATGGGTTCAGAAGCTGAGTTTAGAGGCATTTCAAGCGCCAAACGCTTCTAAATGCAGTAGCTCGCTTTTAGCCGCTTTTCGTTTACAGGTGTTTTTCATTTTTGGCTATATTGAAAAAAAAAATTTTTTATATATATATATATTATATATATAATATAATATATATATAATATATATATATATATATATATTATTTATATATATATATAAATCATTTTTATTTTTTTAAATGCCTCTAAACGCGAAATGTAAACGCGGCAAAATGACATTTTAAACGTGGGTTACTATCTGTCAAGTTAAATCGTTTAGGAGAGGTTGTAAAAACATCCTGCGTACATGAAGCTTAAGGCTTCATTTACACTAGCAGCTCCTAAACTTGAGTTTAGGAGCTTTTGGCATTTTTTTTTTGCCAAAGCTCCTAAACTCAACTCCATAAAAGCCTGTGCGTCAATGGTCACATAGGCTTTTATCATATTTTAGGAGATGCTGTGGTTAGGGGAGCTTTAAACTCCCTCTCCTGTACATGGAAGAATCACGTTCAGGATAGGAACGTTTTGACCACCGAAAAACGCAAACCGCAGAGCAACCGTGGCAAAATAATATTTTGCATTTATTTAGCATTTTCCTGCGCCCGGTGGTCAAAGTATGCTGTGAGTACATGGGGGCTCAGTCAAGCCACCATGTGAATGGGATTTGCTTGTCCTTCCCTGTACTTACATGGATTTCCTCCCACACTCCAAAAACATAGTAGTAGGTTAATTGCCTCCTGTCTATATTGGCCGTAGTATGACATCCTACTGAGTGTGCCCAAGATGGCTGTCCCAACTGCCCCTGAGTCCCCAGGGAGACCACTACAGAAATAAAAAATAACAAGCGTGCATTGCCTAAGAATGGGCCGAGAATCCCCCACTGACATCAGTCAGGAGGAGGGGAGAGGCAAAATAAGGTATACAGAGGCATTTTTTTTAATAATGCAATGTTTCCAGTGTATATGCTTTATCTAAACACAGGGGGTTGCCTTAAAATACTAAAGTTATTTCAGGAGGGGAGGGGTGGATACTTTCAGGAGCTGACAGGCAGGGAGGGAGAGGGGGTTTAACAGGAGAGAGCGGATGACGGAGGCACATAAGCTGTCCACAGTGTCAGGGCTCAGCAGCCATGATAAACCGTGGTCAGTTTACAGGGGGGAGGGCAGAAACTGGCAGGATCAGACAGGTATTTCAGGTAATACAGGGGGCCAAATTACACAGCACAAGCACTATGCTGTTGTTCATGCTTTAAAAGGGACAGGATCTGTTTTTTTGTTTTGTTTTTTAGGGTAACAAACGCTTTAATCTGCAGAAAATACACAAAGCACATCAAGATTGTAATACATATACCTCATACATTTAGACAACATCCGCTTATCACAGAGTTTAGCGTTAACATGCACTGGCCTGTGGCGCTGGAATGTCCAATGCCACAAACTTGGATATGACCACAAAGGATAACAAATGAAAAATGTAGGATTGTTTGCAATGCAATACTGCTACAGCGCAATGCAATAGTAAGAACCAGTTTTATAGAAAATACTGAATTTAATTTGTTCACGCATTTTGCAAAAGGCTGCGAAATGTGCATGATAAGGAATAAGCCAGAAACAATACAGCCAGGTTCTTTTCCTATCATTAGTGGATACCCGTCTTGTCACGTATTAGCAACAAAGTGCTCTTGAGAGGAGAGATGTGCTGTACTGCGGAAAATGACAGCCATCTTACTGCAAGGAAGAGTGCCGCAGCCATGGAAGAGTTACTTGATGTCATTTCTACCCACAATATACATCTACCAACACTCAAATATCACTGATGAAGCCTTCAAGCAGACTTGCAGGGAAAGAGTGAATGAATGCCAAGACTACCTGGAACAAACATTAGGTGTTTCTTTACACTATTCCCAAATTAACTACAATTTCACCTTAGTAGTGAATGTGCAGGATGTCAAGGATTACCACAAATACACCAAACTGGGGCTTGGACCTTCATTTTCTGGGGCTCGGACCTTCATTTTCTGGGGCTTGGACCTTCATTTTCCCACCTTATATAATATAATACCTAGCCAGGCATTTACCTTTACCACACCCAACCGGGCAACTTGGCAGGTATTTGAAAGGAACTATGTATTATATTTATCATTTACTTACAGTATTATGAGGCACACAAGGGCCTGTGATTTTGTGATTTCGGCAGCCAAGTAAGCTTGGCTAGCATTAAAAATACCTCATCTGCAATTCTCATTAACATGTATTTTTAGCCAAAACCTTTTAAATCTAGTTTTAGACAGTTTATGGAAGCGTTAGAACCTCTGTCATGTTGCTGTTGTCTGTATCTGACCATTGTCACGGGATTGAAATTGCCTGGAAATTTAAAATTTTACAGCTGCCAGTGACCACTAAGAGGGAATTTCCATCTTTGGGGAAATTTCTTTTCACTTCCTGCTGGTGTCTCTGGGACATAAAATTAAGGAAAATCTCCCCAACTGTACAAAGAAAGCAAAAACATGACCATTCTCAAAAATAAAAAAGTTTTGACTAATGATACACTGGAACCTATTACAAATACAGCTCTTCTTCACATTTAGGCCCCTTTTGCTCAGTGGACTCCTGCTCCGTTGATCCCCGCTGAGCAGGCAGATGACAGGTCCGTCTCTGCTCACTGTGCAGAGACAGACCGGTCAGAGCCCCGCTGTTCGCTATGGAAAGATGGTATGAAAATGGACAGCGTGTCCATTTTCATCCCATCCGCTGGGTGGATGGCGAACGTATTGCCATCCATCTGTTTTTACCAGATCTTGTCGGATCAGATGGCAGCCGGGTGTCAGCGGACACATCTCTGCTGACATCTGCCTGCCCATACAAGTCAATGGGTGGCCCACTCTGATCCGCCTAAAAAACGGACAGGCAGATCTTTGTGGGCCGATCGTGTGAAAGGGGCCGTAGGCTCAGTTCACATTCCTGCGGCTTAGGATCCAACTTTAAGACCCAAAGTAGCAGGACATGTAAAATGCCATGTATCTCTATAAGAGTCGTTCCAATGACACTAGTGAAGTTACTGCAAATTTTAGAAAAGGTTCCTGCACTACTTTGATCCGACATTGAAACAGTTTCAATGGCAGAGAGTGTAAATGTCTTATCAAAGTCAGACTCCAAAGCTGCACTGAAAATCACACGACTTTGGAGTTGGCTAGTGTGAACCGAGCCTCATACACACGATGAGAATATCGGACAAATTAGCATCAGTTTTTTTTTGCATGCTAGTCGAAAATGAAGAGATTAAAACGAAAATTGGATATGAACAAAATGAGAAAAAAAAAAAAGCTGTCTCGAAAGCTGTGTACCAACGATCAGATTATTGTACGTTCGCTTCAAAAGCGGTATTTCTCATCCGATTTTCTGATCGTGTGCACTAGACTTTATAGGTAGATTGGTGGAGTAGTGGCAGACGCTTTTGTTTTGTAGTCCTAGGGTTGGGAGTTTGTATCTTCTCCGTAAGTTTTCACAAGTTTCCTTCCACCATCAAAAACATGCTGGTAGGTTAATTGGGTTCTATCCAAGACTCTAGGGGTCCCACTGTTTGTGCATGCTTGTTTGACTGTGGTAGGGACATTAGGGATCCAAATGATTCAATGCTCTCTGTGAAGCTCTGCAGAAAAGTGTCAGCACTATATAAATGAGTAAAATAAATCAGCAGAGCTGTAGGGGGAGGGGTGTATTGACTCGGATGACTCTCTGTAGCTCAAGTAACATGCAGTCATATCCTCTACAGACCTCTAACCGGTGGACTGTACAGTCCAATAATAGCATTGCTTAAAGGGCAGACAGTACGTTGCTTCCTATAGCACACCCTTTTTTTTTCTTAAGTAGATCATCACCCCGTTCCGTACCCACCCATTTCACAATTGGATTTTTTTTCCCCAACACCTTTTTTCCAGGGACATCTCCCAGGACCTCTGGGATTCTCACCTAGGTGAATGATTTCCCACTCGCCTGCAGACTCTGGGGACTCTATTACGCATGCGCCGATGCACGTCATCAGAGGGTAAACTGTCACTTCCTGGAAGAGACAGCGCCCCCCCAATTACGACATTAAAGATGATAGTATTGCAGGACCCGTCATGTGGTGGTGGATTGTAGCAGGACAATGCTGGATTTTCTGCATGTATAAATACATATTTTGGAGGACAATCCAGGATACCAAGTAAGAGGGGATAAAAAATAAAATAAAATTACCCGGGGGCTGGGAGGCAGTTCCTGTCCCAGTAATAATCACATAACCTAGTGACAAAATGGATAAAGACTATACATGAGATTATCATCATTTCCATCTGCTTATGATCTCTACATCCCCATCTATGGGCCTATCTCAGCTTCTACAAGACCTTCCACCCCAGCAAGGGCTCAAGTAGACTGGAGATGTTTTCCTACGTGTGAAGCACATTCCCATTTCTTCAATAGTGAAGTGTGGATGGGTTCCATAGCTACATTTGATCTGTTTTCTTCTAGGTTATGCTACATTAGACGCAGCAGGTCCTATTGAGAAGCATTTCCATTGCAGGCAAAGCAGATCAAACACAGCCTTTTACTTAATTTTGTGTTGAAACATATGCATTTAAGCGTCACTGCATTCAAATGCAAACGGGAGCCTTTCACAGCAACGCCTGTCTAAGGCCTCTTTCACGCAGGTGACAGGCTCCACGGCCCCTATGAAAAACAACCCACAGCACATTGTTTTTTCAGGTGGTTGAAAGACAATTTACAGCTTAATTTTTTCGGGGGGGGGGGGGGGGGATTGTACATTGAGATACCACACCGCACCCACGTGGCAAGAGTTTTGCATGCAGTTGCAGAGTGGTACTGTTGATGTCAATGGGCAAGTTTGGCAAGCGGCATCACTTGCCAAATTTGACATGCTAAGTAAAGAATAGCACACTGTGAAGTTTCGTGGCGATGTGAACAGACCCAAATGGCCCATATGTCACATTGTACGTAGGCCTGTAAACTGAAATTGTACTAGACAAACTAAAGTCCTTTCTGGAACACCATGTATTATATACTTTCCAGACCTTAAAATAAATGTCTGTCACCTTCTTCCTACTTGCAAGAATGATTGTACGTAGGCCTGTAAAAACACAGATCAATATGGTGTTTGGGATTTCTAAGGAAGGTGCTGTCAACAGTGGAACAAGCCAGTGCAATGTGCATCAGCATGACCACTTGGAGTCTTCACTGGAAGAGCACTTGGCAGGGTGACACCACCACAGAACTGGAAGACAATGACCTGTATTGACACAAGTACCCACACATGGAACCAAAGCCTGCAGTGGGACCAGGAATCCGACACACATACTGAAATTAGTCAAATGTGAAAACTCTTTGGGTGGCCCTAGCTGTTTAGGTGAGCAAAGATCCAAGGCAGATAAGCAAGTATAAACATTCTCTATTGCAGGGAACACTTCCTTCTATTTTTTTTTTTTTTTTTTTTTTTAAAGAGTCAATTTTGGAAGAAACACACTTTGGCAAGAACATTTACCTTAGGGCCTGGTTCAAACCTTCATGTTTTTATGTGCATTTTGAAACACACAAAAACACATGCGTCATAAAGTATATTAAATCCAAAGAGGTCATTCACATCTGGGCACTGTGCTGGTAAAAAATAAGTCACGTCAGACTGTTTTGTGCATTTTCATGTCCAGTGATGTCCAACAATATAAGGAACATGCACGACAATGCACATTGAAAAATTAGCAAAAAGCAGACATGTGAACCTTGCCTAAAAAATTATTGAAAAAAAAAAAATACACATTTCTCTTTAAAAGGCGATTTCAAAGACCTCTTATACATGGATTCAGGTCTATGTGTGCAAAGAACTCTTAAATGTATGCTAACATTAGATTGCTGCAAAGAGCTGAGTTTCCTGTGGCAACAGCAAATGTAAAGCTTGTGCTTCAAATTACAGCACATCTAAATATATCTTTCCACTATTTAAATTTATTTATTCTTCCCCACACCTACTTAGGCTTTTGTGCAAGAATCATGCAACACTGAAAGCTATAAATAGTGCTTAGGTCTTGGTTCTCAATGAGCCATGTGCAAAGCAATGACAGAAATTAGGCAGAAACAATGTCATTTTGTGTTGAAATGGACCGAACGCCAGGAAGGGCAATCAATTCTCAGAGTGGATTCTACAGGAAACTTAACATTAGGATATTCTTTTCCAGGGCTGCCTAGAGGTAAATAATGCAGCAATTTTGTATCTCCCCAATGTATATGTTTCCATTCACAATCCAAGTTCTATTGGTAGGTTGATTCTTGATCAAGCTTACCCCAGAATTTATCTATACGACTTAGTATAGATTAGACCAGCCAATCTCAACCAGGGTACTGTAGGACCCTAGGGTTCCTCCAGGAGGTTGCTAGGGGTTCCTTGAGCCATGGCTTAATAAATATGATGGTGCCACTATAGTTCTGGCCCATCACCACTTGGCAGAGCCAATGGCATGACAGCAATGATCTTTTTAGCGGTCTGTAAAAATTCTGACCGCCATTGTAATGGGGGCATTCTTCCCACTGACCACCAATGAATTTAGCAGGGGTTATTTGAGATCTGATTTTTTAAGGGTCCCACTAATTTAAAAAAAGTTTGAGAAAGGCTGCATTATACTGTAAGCTCCTATAATGGCAAGGACTGATGCAGTTCGCTGTGCCCTATAGAAATACATATTTATACTACAGTAAACTCTCTGATGGAAAGTTTGGGGGGCTACAGGGGGGGTTGTTGTTGTGGAAATTGTATAGCTAGGCAACTCCTATCCTTATATTGACTAGTGGTTCCGAATTAATATCTACTGCAATAGACACAAAAGATACACTCAGCATTTTTCCAAATAACTGTTATGTTTATTCAACGCAATTTACGTTTTTTTATACACTTGAGTACGTAGATATCACACTAATATTACAATTGTACTTTTATGGTAACAAGGGGCGTAACATAGGCAGGCTAATTCTAACCAGGCCTCGAAAGAATGCAAACAAGTAATGAAAACATTAGTGCAGTGTGCAATGCATAGACAATTATACAAAATTGAATACAATTATATACAGATTTTACAATTTCCTTAACATTTGTCTTTTTTTAAAGGCACAGTTGTTTTTTTATTCACAAATTGGAGCATGAAACACATTCATATCAGCAGTTCACTGCCATCATTGTACCTCTATATGGTCAGGCTGCAGGTGAAACAGCTTGGCATGTGCAACAATTAAGAGCTGTCTCTGTCCCAAAAGAAACTTACAGTGTAATGTCCTTAGCTCATCAAAAACATGTCATAGGGCCATAGAAGTCCAACTAGGAATTATAAAAATAATACGCCGCAGCCCCTAAAGTGGATTTCTAAACAAAAGTGGAACTTCCGCTTATTCGTCTCCTCCCTCTTCCGGTGCAACATTTGGCACCTTTTAGGGGAAGGGGGGGACGGGGACCTGTTTTTGACAGGTCCCCTTTCCCACTTCAGGGAAACCGGGCCGCGGCAAAGTACGTCAGCAGCTCGGCCCCCCTTCCTCCTCTTCTGCCAGGCCAGTGAGAGCGCAGCGCGCTTCGCGCAGTAGGTTCCCGGTCGTGAAGCCGAAAGGCTACACTGCTGGGTTCCCTTACCAGCAATGGCAGCGGCAGCACCCGACCTGCCGATGTGAACATCGGCTGTGGTGCCGCCAATGCTGGACTCCAGGACAGGTAAGTGTCCTAATGTTAAAAGTCAGCAGCTACAGTATTTGCTGACCAAATTTTTACAGTGGCAGGCGGAACTCTTTAAATATAAGCACTTACAGTTTTCTCTTAGCCCCCCCTGCAAAGTCCCACAAACCCCTGCTGATCCTGCCAGTGAAGTCCACCTCCCTCACACCACAAATGAACGTGATACTCTTGTGAGACACTTGTGGCTGCCAATTAATTGTTAATGAAACCCCAAATGCATTTTGCAAACGTGGCATGTTTGCGGTCACCAAACCGCACGATCTCAAATAGTACTTATGCAACTTTTTCCCCATTCTGGTACATTTGGAAGCCCACTGAAATGAATGAGCTGTCCAAACCATAATGCAGGGGACCACATAGGAATGTTAGGGTTTCAGCCACCAGCCTGTGACTGGACAGTGAAAGGAGAAGCAGCACAGTGATGAGCCCATCTCACGGTCACTCTGATTCTTTATATCATCATTCTTCTTGTCAGTTACATGAACTTGGCTTCTTGTACTGCTTCTTCATCAAAAAGTCAAGCTCTGTTATGAAAGAACTGCAATAAGCTGATACCAGGCAAAATTTCAGTACTTACTGTTTTTTTCATTAAAAAATACATTTAATGATATAGTAATGATTACAAAGCTGCATTCGTTGGCATCTTTTATAATCAGACTGGAGTTCAGCATTAAAAATCGTTTTCAAATAACTCAGTTTGATTGCTTTTTCTATTCCAAAACTTTTGGATCCCACTTTTGCGCTGTTCCCATCTTTTACATGATATATATAACCTGATCATATTCTACATCTATACAAATTCCAACAGCGTTTTAATCTCTGCTGACTCTACAAAGCAGACACAGCACAAACGCCAGCTCTTACATTATAAAAAAAAAAAAAAAAAAAAAAAAAAAAAAAAAAAAACTTACAATTAAAGACATAAATTCTTCCTACCAGTTTAATATTTAGTCTAGCAGCATCTGTAATAATAATAATTGAAAACATACCTCAACACTACACAGCAGTGACAGGCTTTGGGAAAGTGGCCATCAGGGGCCAAGCAACATCAGCACACCAGGCTATGCTGTTGTTATTTATCTCCCAGGAAATGTAGCCAAAGGTCAGTTAGGTCGGTGCATTTGTCCTGACATACTTCAGTAACTGACCGCAATTTCAAAGACTTTCAAGCTATTACACAAAAAAAAAAAAAAACCATTAAGGCCTCAATTATTAAATTACAACCAAAATACATCTTAGGAGAAGCTTGATGAAGACTTGGTCACTATCATTTCAGCGCAAATGTTTTAAACCATGGCGTCCTTAACCACTTCAATACAGGGCACTTTCCCCTCTTCCTGCCCAAGCCAATTTTCAGCTTTCAGCGCTGTCGCTATTTAAATGACAATTGCGCGGCCATGCTACTTCTGTACCCAAATTTTTTATAATTTTCTTCCCACAAATAGAGCTTTCTTTTGGTGGTATTTGATAACCTCTGCGGTTTTTATTTTTTGCTAAACAAATAAAAAAAGACCGAAAATTAAAATAAAAAAAATAAAAAATAAGTTTTTCTTCATTTCTGTTATAAAATTTTATAAATAAGTACGTTTTCTCCTTCACTGATGGGCACTGATGAGGCTGCACTGCCGGGCACAGATAAGGTGGCACTGATATGCAACACTGATGGGCACTCATGGACGGCACAGATGGGTACTTATGGGTGGCACTGATAGGGGGCAATGATGGACACTGATGAGTGGCACTGATTGGCATCACTGATTAGGAGGCACTGGTAGGTATTGCTGATGGGCACTGATTGGCACGAGACTTATGGGCACACATCGGCATCATGTGTGGGCACACATGGCCACCAGGGATGCCATACTTGGTGGTCATCAGTGGTGGCCATCCCTGGTGGTATCCCTGGTGGTCCTGGGTGGGCATCCAAGGTGGGGCCGCGCTGATAAACAATCAGCGCAGACACCCCCTGTCAGAGGAGCAGCCAATCGGCTCTCCTCTACTTGCATCTGTCAGCAGCCACTTTGCCAATGTCATTTTGCTATATGGCGGGCAGCAAATGGTTAAAAAAAAAAAACGCACTCCTTGATTCTTGTTTCCCCCTCTGGTTTTCAGAATGTTGCACTTTTTCTCAACAATTTTGGCTGCTTCACATTTGCTGGTGATTTACAATAGCAATTGTACTTTTTCCTACAGAGATTTCAATCCTGCCTGAGGGCGCATTTGGATTAGGCTCAAGTCCTTTAGTATAGATGATTTACTGCAGTTGCTTATAATTTATTGCAGCGACCGCACTGTTTCTGTAAATTAGGCACATAAATTTTAAAAACGGCGCATGTTTTGCAACAATGTACTCTGCATGACGCTTTGTAAATCTCCACAACACGGCAAAACCTATCAGTAACTCTACAAGACTGCATGAATATAATCCCGGCATGACACAATATACAATAGTATCATTAAAATAAAATGTTATCATTCAAATGTCCCTCATCTCTACTTAGGCGACTGTGCCTAGGCACAAGAGGAGAATTCTGGGAGAAGAACAATGTCACTGACTGGTGTCTGGAAGGAGGAAAGCATTTCTATTTCCCTACCCCTAGTGTCGGCCTTCTTCCTTCGACTGTTAGAATAATAGTTTTTGATGTGTCATCCTTGGGATAGCACCTTTGTCCAGGAAATAGACTGTTGATCCTAGATGATGCCAGAACAAGGACAGTGCTGAGCGGGCCGCCCCTGCGGGCCACCCCCCCTTCTGCCCCACTTGTCTATTCACATAACTCCTTGTATTATTTATGAATGAAGGAAGGGGATCCTATCATTCATCAATGGCCCCTACATTCACAGAACACATTACATTCTGGAAAAAATAATGCAAGCAGCTTCAATGAATAGTGGAGTGGGGATGAATCTGGTTTGTGCCCTGCTGCCAGCCAGAATGCTCATTCCTGTACCCGGATTTGTTTCCTTTCCTGCTCTGTTGGTGATCTTCTGCCTGACAGGACCACTATAATTCTGGCAAACTGACTTGTCTGCGTTGTACAATGGTAAAAGTAGTATTCTGTTCTGTATTTGTAATGGTACATTTAAAGAAAAAATGCTTTCCTTTTATAGTTGTCCTGTGGACAGATTCTCCCACCTGAGCTGTGGATCTCTGCAGCTCCTCCAGAGTTACCATGGGCCTCTTGGCTGCTTCTGATTAATGCTCTCCTTGCCCAGAATGTCAGTTTAGGTGGACGGCCATGTCTTGGTAGGTTTGCAGTTGTGACATACTCTTGCCATACTCTTTCCATTTTCAGATGATGGATTGAACAGTGCTTTGTGAGATGTTCAAAGCTTGGGATATTTTTTTTTTTTTTTTTTATAACCTGTGAGGACAGCTATCAATGTGGCACTGATCATATGGAATTGTAAAGGACAGATCCCAATGAGGCACTGGTCATATGGAATTGTAAGGACAGATCCCAATGAGGCACTGATCATATGGAATTGTAAGGACAGATCCCAATGAGGCTCTGATCATATGGAATTGTAAGGACAGATCCCAATGAGGCACTGATCATATGGAATTGTAATGACAGATCCCAATGAGGCACTGATCATATGGAATTGTAAGGACAGATCCCAATGAGGCACTGATCATATGGAATTGTAAGGACAGATCCCAATGAGGCACTGATCATATGGAATTGTAAGGACAGATCCCAATGAGGCACTGATCATAGGGAATTGTGAGGATAGCCATCAATGTGGCACTGATCATATGGAATTGTAAGGACAGATCCCAATGAGGCACTGATCATAGGGAATTGTAAGGACTGTTCCCCAATGTGGCACTGGTCATACGGAATTGTGAGGATAGCCATCAATGTGGCACTGATTATACGGAATTGTGAGGATAGCCATCATTGTGGCGCTGATCATAGGGAACAATGAAGGTAGCTCTCAATGTAGCAGTGATCACATTGTAAGGGCGGCTTCTATGATGGCACCGATTATAGGAGATTACCAGCAACGTAAATCCATTTAAAAAATTACAAATGGATTCTAAACGAGCAAAAGCTAAGCCTAAAACAATCAACAGTGTGCTTTAAAAATCTAGTTAAAACCTGCTACTGAAAGCATAAAATGGCAAGCGACATCTTGCTCTAGAAAACATTAGCACACAGACAAAGGCGGCATTGTTTTTGTGTGCTCTGCACCGATAAGACACTGACACAACCCGGCCATATCCTTTGTTTAGACAGGGTTAACTGGAACGCAGCTGTACAGTGTAGGTTGTTTTGCTTAGAGAGAAGAATTTCCACTGCTTGATCTGCAAGGCCTCTGCTAAGCAACTCTTTCAGCTTCCTTCCATCTCACAAATGAAATTTCCTGTGTTAAAATTCCTGCCATTAAGCCAACCTACATGGAGTAGAATCTGCAAAGCTCACTGTTCCCTGTACATAAGTGAAATGCAGACACTTAAAATATTTTACCTGCTGCTAATCCACAGCGGTGACAATAACTTGCTCATGCACAATCGCAATAAACACGTAACTAATGCAATAGGCAGAAATCTTTATTATATTTTTGGTTTTATGTTATATATAAAAACATATCGTTTCTTCTTTCTTCTTCTCTGGTGGACTGAGATGTCAACAAATTGCTAGACTGAATCACACAGAGATACTGGTGGGACATTGAATCAGCGTGACGCGATTACAGGAGGCGGGACATTGTTACTGCGGCCAGGCAATTCAAATCCAGTTCCATGACACAGAGACCACCGCTGATGCGGGCACAGGCAGGCTGCACATGATGGGCACTGGTAAAGCTGCTGGGCACAGGCAAGCTGCACATTATGGACACTGATGGAGCTGCTGGGCTGCATATGACGGGCACTGGTGAGGCTGCTGGGCACTGACAAGCTGCATATGATGGACACTGGCAGGCTGCATATGATGGACACTGGTAAAGCTGCTGGGCACAGGCAAGCTGCACATTATGGACACTGATGGAGCTGCTGGGCTGCATATGACGGGCACAGGTGGGGCTGCTGGGCACAGGCAAGCAACACAGGGTGCCGTGATGAGGCCTTGCAGCTTTCACATGCGTTTGCAAATGTGTGCTAACTAAACCCCTGCTTTTAACAGACGGTTATACAGGCTGGTTGGCAAGTTGAGCTATGGAATTGTTTTTGTCTTGCATGCATTGATCTCCGGTATCATGTCTGCAGTCTCTGACCATCTCCTGTATCATGTCTGCTAGAGTTGCATCGAATGGACATTTTGCTAATACTATTAGCAATGTGTTTAAGTTTAAGTAAGAGATTGCAGACATGATACAAGAGATGGTTAGAGACTGCATTTTTCTTGACCTTTCTTGCACTAAAGGTGCCAATAATAGCAAACAATAAATTCATATTAATTTAAAATTGATGATATTAAATAAAAAGTTGAATATAATACATTTATAAAAATAATCTAAATATTTATTAAAAACTGTAATTTCCGGTATTGGTTTTCGGCCTAGTGCATCCTTCATTTTCGGTACCAAAATTTCCATTCGGTGCATCCCTAATGCATTCCATTGAGGCTTCACATACACTGGGTTTAAGAAACGACAGGAATTTGGCAGTTTTTTTCAGCCTGAAAAAACACCTCTATGTTAACCTAAGTGTCTATGCACACATAGGCTTCTACAGGCGTATTAGAAGAGGAGTGTTAACAGACTGAAAAAAAAAAAAGAAGAAGAAGAACAAAAGTGCGTAGAGAAGAAGAGCAGGGAAAATGCTAAATGTGCCTAAAGGCGTCTAAATGCTAGACACGTTTAGGTGCCTTTGAAAGTTAATGGATTCCAATGGCTGGAACAAACATTCTGGCCAATGGAACGAATGAGCGCTCAAACACCTGGCGAGCCTATATGCGTGTGCAATACGGGGCTTTAGCAGCTTTTTTTTTTTTTTTTTTTTAAGCAGTTTTTCTCCTGCCAGGAGTTCGGTCATTCAGAGGTGAAATGCTAACACTCTGCGTGAATGAGGCCTAAGGGCTGCTGATAGGGCTGCCAATGCACCAAACCAGATAGATACTTTTCTTTTATATGCAACACACATCATATCGATGATTTCCCAAGGTGCACTGCATTCAGAATGAATGGCACGGCAATGCCGATTATGCATCATGGTACAACAGGCCTGATCACATTGGTATAATGTGAGCCTCACACAGGTATTGCTTTGTAGTTTGCCTTAAATGTTATCCGCCTTAAATGTTATCCTGACTGCAGTATCCTCCAACATGACCTAATTCATAAGATAATTCTATTTAGCTGTCAAATGATTTAAAAGAGAAAGAAAGAGAAGTCTGGGACTGGAGTATGGAAGTAACGGGTCACGCTGGACATACTACACCAGTGATGGCGAACCTTTTTGAGCCCGAGTGCCCAAACTGCAAACCAAAACGACTTATTTTTTTCAAAGTGCCAACACGGCAAATAAACCTGAATAACGAGGTTTTAGTTTAGAAAAAACAATTCGTACAGTTTTTCTAACTAATTAACAGCAGAGTATTGCACAGCATGGGCAGAGTATTGGCAGAGTATTGCACAGCATGGGCAGAGTATTGCACAGCATGGGCAGAGTATTGCACAGCATGGGCAGAGTATTGCATAGTATGGGCAGAGTATTGCACAGCATGGGCAGAGTATTGCATAGTATGGGCAGAGTATTGCACAGCATGGGCAGAGTATTGCATAGTATGGGCAGAGTATTGCACAGCTTGGGCAGAGTATTGCACAGCTTGGGCAGAGTATTGCACAGTATGGGCAGAGTATTGCACAGTATGGGCAGAGTATTGCACAGCATGGGCAGAGTATTGCACAGCATGGGCAGAGTATTGCACAGCATGGGCAGAGTATTCCATAGTATGGGCAGAGTATTGCACAGTATGGGCAGAGTATTGCACAGTATGGGCAGAGTATTGCACAGCATGGGCAGAGTATTGCACAGCATGGGCAGAGTATTGCATAGCATGGGCAGAGTATTGCACAGTATGGGCAGAGTATTGCACAGTATGGGCAGAGTATTGCACAGTATGGGCAGAGTATTGCACAGCATGGGCAGAGTATTGCACAGCATGGGCAGAGTATTCCATAGTATGGGCAGAGTATTGCACAGTATGGGCAGAGTATTGCACAGTATGGGCAGAGTATTGCACAGTATGGGCAGAGTATTGCACAGCATGGGCAGAGTATTGCACAGTATGGGCAGAGTATTGCACAGCATGGGCAGAGTATTGCACAGCATGGGCAGAGTATTGCACAGCATGGGCAGAGTATTGCACAGCATTGCATAGTATGGGCAGAGCATTGCATTTCTCTCTCTTTTCCCCTCTCCCCTCGCACTGTAGGGCGGGCGGGAGCAAGATTCTCTGGGAGGACGTCCATGGACGCCCTCCCAGAATAAGCCGACCGTGCTGTAGCCATCTTTTGGCTATGGCCCGGTCGGCAATTAGTTATAAAACTCACTTGAATTGCTGAAATCGGTGTGGGGGTCAGTCCCCAGTTGCTCCGTTCGCCCTAGTCGCTCCGGTGGTGTCCTTGTGTCAGGTGATTTCCCACGCATGTGCGTCAGATGTCAGCGGGGGGCGTGGCTTCAGTGTTCTCTGGGAGGGAGGGTTCTCCCCAGAGAACTGTGGGAGATGTAGTCCGCGGGAGCGGACGGCGTGACTACAGTGTATGACTGTAGTCACGGCGTGCCCACAGAGAAGGCTCGGCGTGCCGGCAGCGGCACGCGTGCCACGCGTTCGCCATCACTGTACTACACCCTGGCCAGATGCTAAAGCAAGTGTGAATAAACTCAAACTGAATACCAGTAGCCACTCTTTCCAATCTAGAAGCTAATGTGCAATTTTATGAAGCCAGGAATCATACCTTCCTGCTTCCCCCATTTTACTGAAAATGTGTTTTCCACATTTGAGATATATTCCATCACTTCCTGTCCCAACAGGAAGTGGGGTTGATCTCTCTGAACTGGACATAACATAGAACACTCATATAAACCCAACAATGGCCAGAATCCATAGAACACTCATATAAACCCAACAATGGCCGAAATACCATGGCCGAAATCCACCTGCCTCATGGTAAAACCACCCCCCCCCCCCCACACTGAAAAGTGTTCCCCGGTGGATCACTTTTTCAGGAGGACAGGGAAAGGTTTGTAGGCATTCGAGAGGCAATACTGCTGCTTCCTGTATTTCTTTTTTTAACTGCCAAATGGCAATTTTGTATCATGGAGCTGCACCACAACTGCAAGCCAAGCATTTGCTCATAGTCCTGGCACAGTCAAATTTTGTTACATGGGAGAGTCTGACAGGCTGTGCCACCTGTCAAACTTGGCATGTTGAATTAAAATTGCAGCAGAGCGATGCAAAGCATTGCGGCTATGTGTACTCACCTGAGTGGAACCATGTCCCATTGAAGGTGGGCAGTTGGTGGGTTGTACAAACTGCTTGTTTTTACTGCCCTCTGGATGCCCATGTGAAGAAAGCCTTAGAGCCTAAATACTTCATGTTATACATTTTTGTGGACAAAAACCAAACAGGCATTGAAGTGAATGCAATTATTGGCTATAATATGTAGTCTTTTTCAGATTGCTTTTTAACATACAGAAACACCAGTCAAAAGCATTCGAGTGGAAATAGGCCTTTGGATCAAAAGACAATTTCTGAAGAATATTTCTACCCAAGTTTACTTCTCAATGGGGCTTCTGAGAAGGAGGGGAAAAAAATCATACTAAACACACAAGACACAGAGCACCACAGTTTGTTTTTGTGTGTTACACAAGCGTGATACTTTTCACACAATGTCAGCTGTATTGACAATGCTAATGTCAATCTCCAATCAAATATCTCCACAGGGTACAAAGCTCCCCTGGATTTTAAGGAATAAAGAAACAGACGGCATGCTAAAAAACAGACTTTCTTCGCACACTGGCTTCATGTCCATAAGATTAGGATACAGGCAATAACAAATGCCTCTGAAAGCACCAAACAAAAAACACCCATTGCTTTCCCATCAATATTCATGCTTTTACTATGTAAAAACTTTAAATATTAAGCAATTATTAACCTGCATTATCACACATGATCTTAAAGTGGTCCTTCCATTAAAAAGGAAGGTCCTCTTTATTGACAGTCCCACATTCCTAAACAAAGTTTACTTAAAATAACCCATAAAAATATATCTGTTACTAAAAAAAAAAAAAAAAAGAAGAAAAAAAAAATACATACGATGGCTCAGCTTCTGTCATTGTTGCCTCCTGAGAAAGATGGGAGCTTGAGATCCAGCAAGAATGCCATCCAGCCTATTGCAGGAGTGCATTATCATGGGATTTCAAACCACTGATTTACCAGGAGGCGGTGGTGAGGCACGGTGATGTCACCCTTGCCTCCCAAAGAATCTGGGGGCCAAGGTAAGTATTTTTTTTATCTTTTATTCTGGTCAAAGTTTTTAAGGCTTTCTTTGTTGTACATCTATCTGTGTTTGGGAGGTTGGGATCTGTCAGTAAAGCAGACCTTCTATTATTTATGGAAGGTCCACTATAAACAGATGAATGGCGGTCAGCTTGTTGCATTCAATTATAGTGCTTTATTACAAAATGCACAAGGAAATGCTTACAGAAAAAAACTAACTAATTGATTAGCACAGAAGGGATTGTTATACATGTTCTCTACCAAGCCAAGCATTTAAGCACATAGTCGTGGGGCAGTCAAATTCTCTTACATGGGAGAGTCTGACAGGCTGTGCCACCTGTCAAACTTGGCATGTAGAATTGAATCCCACCGGCTTGTTGAAGTGGAGTTCCACCCAAACATGGAACTTCCGCTTTAAGTGCAGGTAATTTTTTTGGGGGAGGACCAGGTACCCTGTTTTTACGGGCTCCCACTTCCTCCCCTGGCTCAGCGGCGCTGGAAGGAAGTTCACCTCTACCCCCTCCCTACAAACTTCTGGGACACGTCACAGGTCCCAGAAGATTGCCCACAGTTAGAACGCCGGCGCCTCGGAGAGGAGGGGGAAGAGGAGTGAGGCTTCCTGCACCCGCATCGCTGGACCGTGGGACAGGTGAATGTCTGATTATTAAATTATTACACTTTTTGTAGCTGCTGACTTTTAAATGGGTGGAACTCCGCTTTAAGGAGAGATGGGTCTACTTCACTGCACATTGAACAAAAAGGAGGGTGGGGTGGTATTTTCTGTGTAGTTTTTAATTACAGTGATATGCAGGCTTCCTGAACATTTTAATGCAGTTGAATGTTGTATGCTGCAGTACATAAATGTTAACTAACCACATAAGAAAGAATGGGATTTCTATTTGAAATGCATTTTCATGCAGCGAAACAAATGTGTTTTACTGCAGCAAAATGGACAAGTATGAACAGGCCCTAAATAAGGGAACGCATCGGAGTGTTTTTATAATATTGGATAGAGCGAGGAAAGGTTAGGCCCTCTGTCGGGTTTATACTGCTGTCTTTACATTGAGTGTTTGAGTGACTATTACCATGATGGAGGGGTGGGAAATCCAAAATTTTACAATCGGTCACTGACACAGGAATAGAGGAAAACATTTTCTAATAAGAACTCACATGGCATTAACCACTATCCAAGGGAATTTCCCTTTCTCTGAATAATTTTCCTCCCACTTCTCCCCAATGGGACAAAAAGAAAGCATAAAAAAAAAAAAAAAAACACAACAGAGGTTCCCTATTCAATCAAAAACTAGAAAATATTTTTTGCCATCTTCTTTTGGGTTATAATGATGTATTTACATGTAACCATGTTTGTTAATTATGTACAGTGGATCTTCTATCTGGTTACACTTTGCTGATTTTCTTTTCTCACTGCAAGTCAACCAGACAGGCTCTTTTTGAGTGAAAACAATACTTTGTAGCCTCGATTGACACACATGTTCCATGGTAGTCAGGAACCATGTGATCTAGGCTGCCTAGGCTTTAAGTCACATGGGGAAGCTCATAAGGCAGCATATTATAATAGAATACTATGCTCATGGCAAGCAAAAGGGTATATTTTTACTCAAAATAATAAAAACGTGATTTGGTAATTCTGACACATACTCTTGGATTAAAATGAAATGTGAATTTCAAAGTTGGGTTTACCTTAATGTGTTCTAATGTTTTTAGTGTTAATGTGTGTTTTATGAAAAATAAATAGGTGTGCATGGAATTGTATAACATGTGCACAACAGATACCGGCACTATGCAGAGCCTTTAGTCACCTACACTGTACCACTTTAATATAACACTTATTTTAGTGTCCTGTACAAGTATGTACAGTGTAATGTAATGCTCATGTAACCTAGACTTTAGGAATTGAGCTTCATATAGCAGCACAAAGAAACAGATGCCACAGCCCTTCGCTCCTCAGTGACTTCCATGCAGCTTGGAGAAGATGGAATTAGACAGGAACGCCCCATCTTTAGCTTGTTCTTTATTCGGGTATGGTAGAATACCTGTCTGTTCAAAATTCTGGAAATAAAAAAAGGAGATCTAAAATAGCTAGATAGGTGATGTTCTTCTTAACATGGCCCGGCTCACAAAATGGCTGCCAGAGCTCAGTAGCGTAACACTGGAGAGTGTCTATGTCTTTCCGATTGTTGGGTTACCTAAACCCAGTGTTTGGATTTCCGGGCAGGCCTGTACATACAACATCAAAAGACTGATATAAGGAATGCGGAAAGGGCACATGGCTGGAACATTAAAAAAGAAGAAGTAGAAGAGGCAAATGGACAAAGCAGCAGAAGTTGAGGGAAGAACCTTGTGATTCCTTGGGTACAAGTTTCCAATTTAACACCACTAATCTACTGTCACTGCCATGCTGATAACTGATGAACACATAACCAAAAGACTGTCCTGGTTGATTTGACTAACCAAGTTCTGCTTTTTATGAATTCAACTCCATAACATCAGCTGTTCTACTTACTAAGGCTCCAGGAAACATGATGAGGCCCAGACATTCCAAAGTATCCTAATTTAGCAAGAATCCAGATTTTTGGACTGTTGGTATATCAATAACAAAAAGAGCCTTTGGATATTTGGAACTTCTGAAATTTTAATTATGGTCACAATAGGCTGTAACCTTCCAGTTAGTTTTTTATTGCTCAGAAGACAGCCCAGCTGCAGCTGTGAAGACTTGGACTAAGACATGATATAGGCCGTAGCAGGCACTGAGCCGTGTGTACATATGGACTGGACTGGATTGTCCAAGGCATCTGTCCAATCCAGAGTCCCCTCTGTATAACCCCTATGAGTTCTATTACAACATAACAAATGACTATGTGTGTGGGTTAGATGAATCAATGACAGTTCATTCTTTTTTTCCATTTTTATAATTGACAATTTTTATTAAAAAATAGTTACAAAAAAAAAAGAAAAGAATAACAATTACTGGGGGTCATGGATACTTCCAGTAACAAACGGACCTAGAATGCACACATAGGAATACACAGAAAACCTGAATGTGAGCAATAAAGATGTCCCATAATTCTATAACTGGATGTTGGCTATAATACTGAGGGGTCAAACGAGCCAATGACATAGAAACTATGCAGTACATTCGAGATATTTTAGCCAGTGATTCCAAACCCAAAGAAACATGACAAGTGCCTGTTGGTTTCATACAAAGTAAAAAGGAAGACGAGAAGAGGGAAAAGATAGAAATAATGGACAGATAGATAAGGTTTGTCGCTCCTGGGTCCAGAGGACAACAGATCATTATAATGTCAAAGAAGGGAATAACTAAATGCAGGAGGGCCACATGTTTGCCTAATGTATGAGTTAGGAATTCATGAAATCAAATTTTTTGTTAATCATGAAAGATTTAGTTCTTTTTGGCTGGGCTGTAGCACCTGACATCTGGGGCTGGCTCCTCTGTCATGACCTTTACTGCTTTTCTTAATAGCCTCAGAGTGAGCAAGGTAATCAGGATCTCCTTCATCTGGCGTTATCTATCCTCAGTAATTAGGGGGATCTAGTAAATACACTGCCAATACCTAGGATGTTACTGGATTTACACCTGAACACTCGTCACTTGATTTCTAAAGTGCGGTAATGTTCAAGATGAAGGATCACATTCTTCTTAATAGGCCTGTTCACACATGAACTTTGGATCACCTGTCAACTGTCTTATGAAGTTCAAAAATGTACATAAGCTTCTTCAGGAGGAAAATCATGGGTTTTTGGCCTCATATACTTTTATGGGTGTGCCTAAAAAAATGCACTACCACGGGGGCAATAACACGTGATTCTGCATCTGTATTTGTACTACAAGTCACAAAAACGCCTCCAGATTACCCAACTATGCTCACGTTCAGTGTGAAGGGCTTTAGCATCTATACCGGTGGTCTCCAAACTGCGGCCTATGGGCCGAATGTGGCCCTTTGCTTGCCTTTATTCGGCCCTTGTGACACTATTTCTCACACTGATACAAGCCACTATCTCTCCCACTGACACCAAAGATGTGGTACTATTCCTCCCCGACACCAATGATGAGGAACTATTCTTCCACTGACAGAATATTATTCTTCTCATTGACACCATTGATGGGGCACTATTCTTTCCACTGATACCATTTTCTACTCCCGCTGGCCACAGTCTGGCCCCCCTTGAAGTCTAAAAAGCAGTAAACTTGCTTTGTTTAGAATGTTTGGAGACCCCTCATCTATACCATAACCGATCTGAAAGACATTTAGCCTTAATTTATGCCTACATTAAAGTGATTGTAAAGTCTAGTTTTGTTTGTTATTTTTAGAGAAAAAAAAAAAAAAGTCACTTACCTGCTCTGTGTAGTGGTTTTGCACAGAGCAGCCCAGATCCTCCTCTTCTCGGGTCCCTCTTTGGCTCCCCCCTCCTGTTGAGTTCGCCCACAGCAAACAGCTTGCTATTGGGGCACACGAAACAAGTCACAGTTCCCTGTGTCTATTCAGACACGGAGCCCCGGTTCGCTCCTGCCCCCTCACTCTCCTGATTGGCCAACTGACTTTGGTTGACAGCAGTGGGAGCCAATGGTGCCGCTGCTGTGTCTCAGCCAATCAGGAGGAGAATCCCAGGCAGCTGAGGCACTCATGAACATAGCTGAAGAGAGAGGGGGCTCAGGTAAGTATTAGGGGGGCTGGGGCAAATGAGTTAAAAAAAACTTCTGACTTCACAACCACTTTAAAATGTGATCAGCAGTGGATTGCTTTTCACAGAGCAGTACAGGTGCAGCCAACAGGTATTCAGCCATCCTGAATGCAACATCAGTTATAATTTTTGCCAGGCAATAAAAAGCATCGCAGCCGCAGCATGTGTACAACCCAATTCTGCTGCCTTTGCAGATTACGGGAGGTAGATTGGGGGGGCGAAACCATGTCTCAACCGACTATTTTTACTGTACGTGTAATCAAGCTTTTAAAGCATACGTCTGTACAGCTGCATTTTAGCGACAGAGCAAAATGATGCTTTATATAAAAATTAGTGTATTAAAACAAACCAGGAATAGAAAAATAATAAAACTTACTAGTTGTACCAAAAGTCAACTCCGCTGTTAATTTCACACAACAGCTGTGTGGGAACAGAGAAGAATCCAAAACTGAAACAGCTTCCAGCACAGAGATTCACAGGCCATTTATCCAGTGAATTACATAGAACAACGCCAACAGTTCAACTGGAATTATTACTCTGACCAAAGAAAAAAAGTCAGCCTATAATTGTTCTAAGAAGTGAACGAGGTCATATTCCTGGAATCGGCGTCTCCTTTCTGGGAAAAGAAGAATATTGCCCTAGAACTCTGAAAAGCCAGGGACTTCCAAGTCTAGGTATGGGGAATCTTGCTTCTCCCTTTAACAACCATTGTGAATGACAGGAAAAAATAGGACTTTACAAGCTTCTCCTATGTTGTCTGAAAAGACCCGCATCTATGAAATCACCTGGTTTCTGGAATGATTCACTCACTGTTTCAAAGCAGATCAGCCAAGACTGCAAAAACCTATTTACATGATAAAAATACAGTTACGTATAAAATGGTCAGTCCATCCAAAATTGACATTTCTGTTTTTAATAGACACCATTGAGCTGAAACACCCACTGCTCATTCTATCCTTGAAGGACTCCGGAGAGATCTTCTAGCTCTTCTTCCCCCAGTCTGCTGTCTCCACCTTCAATGTAAAACTAAACAAAAAAAATCTAAAAAAAATAAATTAAAAAAAACCCACACACTACCAGGACTTTAACATTGACACCTGCAGATAGGTGGGAACTGGAAACAAAGATGAACCCCAGGAAAACAGTGAACTAACTAACTAACCTGCCAAAAGATTTGTACTCCTGTCCATTCAATGTAGAGATTTACAAAACTTACCTACACAGCATAGCCAGGTGAAATAAACCAACCATTTACAGTTAAAGGAAATTTCTACCTTTCCACATTTAAAAAAAAAAAAAATATTTAAAAAAAAAAAAATATGTACCCATTTTGAAAAACTAAAGAAAGTGCATTTATATTTATTTTACCATTTTTTTTTACTTATTTTGCCAGTATTTTATGTATTTGACCCTGTAAAGCATTACAACCACAATAATGGAATTACAGGTGCAAGGCTCTGGCTCCTGAAGACTCTTCCTCCAACTCAGGTCCCTACCGAGGTAAAGACCTTCATTTACAAGGCTGGAGGAAGTATCAATGGACTGCAAGTGCAGAGATGTCACCACGAATGTGCCCCATCAAGAAGAAGAATGTTCCCTTGTCACGGTGGAAGATGGGACTTATAGTATTTACATTCAAGTTTACCTTTAAGCACAGACATCTCATTGATCCCCAAGATACCCCAGATATCCAAGAGATAAAATAGTCCAGTAGTTTATTCAACTGTTCACCCTCTACCAAAAACTGAAAGGAGGAGGGCTGCCCCTTTAACCTTGACACATTAGGACCCTTCAAACATAGTATGGCGACCTGCATTTTACCACACTAGATGAACACAGGTTCCTGCAAGGACACACAGAAAACAACTGTGTTATAGGTGTCCTATTCACACAAACCCAAAAAGGTGTGTGGACCTTCATGACAAGATCACCAGATAATTTTTATTTTTGTCCGAAAGCCATTGAAAATTACTTTTGAATTTACATACTGTATACAGTATGTTAAACCTTACATGGAATTTTAGTGATTAGAGTTACATATAAAGCTGGGTGATCTTGGGAAGGTACAGCAACATACTGATAAGGTCTATGCTCTCTCCTTCTGTCAGCTCCTCTGACAGCAGCATGTATGACACCAGTCCCTTAATGCGCATGTATGACATCTGTCCCTTAATGCGCATGTATGACGTCTGTCCCTTGCCAAGCATGTATGGCTCCTGTTCCTTAAAACGCATGTATGACACCCGTCCCTTAATGCGCATGTATGACATCTGTCCCTTAATGCGCATGTATGACGTCTGTCCCTTGCCAAGCATGTATGGCTCCTGTTCCTTGAAACGCATGTATGACACCCGTCCCTTGATAATAAAATAACTGAACCAAAGAAAAAGCTAATCAAAGACATAAAGAAGGATGGCATGTAAAAATGGCCCAATCATAAACTACGGTGTGAGATTAGATCCTACTAAATTCTGATGAGCCATGTTTATTTATAACAATCATGATTTTATGATGTTTTCAAACACTTCCAGCAATTTCTAAACTTTCCTCAAAATGTACATACTTGGAGTATAAATCACTGTTACAAAATATTACAATACCTGTCTTCATTTTTCCTATATAACATAATTTATTACTGTTACATATGTATGTTATATTGTCCATGTGTATATTTGACTCTCTGTAACTTTTACTTTACTTATGCCATGTCGGTTTTGTACCACCATTTAAAAAAGTTTGTAAAAAAAAAAAAAATGTACATACTTGTAAACATTTTGAAATAATGGAAGCTGCCATTGGTAAGTGTAAAATCACCTAGAAATTGAAACCCAAATGTTTATGACATCTATATTTTAGTTACAAAACATTCCTTTCTTTGTATGTATGCACATGTACCATAAAAGTGTGCATGTAAAGGTGGGGGTTCTTTTAATGGATAATCCCAGGAATGGCTGTATTATACATGGTTACATTGGACCATATATTGCCAATGCCCCTGGAAGCTGGAAACCACTGAAGTAGACACCGCTAGTTTACTAATCAATTGGCTGCACTCCTGAACACAGGAGGTCAGCTCCTCAGCACTGGCACTATGCAGAAAAACTTAGATGATACTTTGCATTCATTCAAAAAATGCTAACTGAATGAGGCAGAGAGGCAGGGCAGTGACGTCACCTCGTCCAATCAGAGAAAACTTTGCATTCATTCAGAAAATGGAAGGCATTCATAATGCATCAGGCCGGCCACTCACCACGGGACATAGAAGCAAGCTGAGATCACTGGAGTAGTGGTGTCTTCAGTACTTCAGCGATTTCATTCAGGTGGATCAGGTGTATACATAGTTACATTGTTCCAAGCTGTACTAATGTAATTTTGTATCAAATAGCCATACCTGCAATTCATCATAAATTGTTCTGTTTTTTTTTTTACTTAATTTTAATGAATTTTATTACTTTCACCTGTCAACTCTTCTGAAAGAACCTCCATTGGGGGGACATACAAAAATACCAACCTGATAAAAAAATATTTTTTTTTTTCAAATCTACTCCACCTGAGGACCTTTGGGACAAAGGTGTCACCAGCAGTTCATCATTTATGCATGTTACTATAAATGTATGGCACCATGAGAATTAAAAAATATAATATATATATATATATATATATATATATATATATATATATATATATATATATATATATATATATATATATATATATACACACAAAAACCAAAGTGTAGCGCTTAAATTAGGTGTGTTTGGAATTTATCCAAAAAATCAAAATCCATCTCCAAAGTGCAATCAATAAAGTCAACCAACGGCAAATTTGGTAATGTGAAAAATTCCATCAAAGTTCAGTGCACAAAATGAACAACAAGAGGAGTAATCCAAAATCTCGTAATCTCGATCTGCTTACCAGAACCAATTAGTAAAGAAGCAATGTTTATCAAAGGTGCCGGAGGTGGGTGAGACTTGATCGAAAGAGACAAATGAAAACCGGATCCAGACTTCTCCAGTAAGTAGTAAGATAACAGGAATCACGGATCCAGGATAGATGGAATGAGCTTGTGCTGCGCATCCCTGGTGGTCTGGTGGCGTCCCTGGTGGTCCAGTTTATATATATATATATATATATATATATAAAAAGTGACAATGCGCAGAATAAAGTATCGTTCAGCAAAAGCTTGCCAAGAACGAAAACTGCAGATATTTAGGAAGCAAGGGGTAACTATATATCAAATTGGAGGTTTCACTTCAGAGGATACACAATACTGAGTGAAAATCAGGGCTCATGTGAAATACTTTGGAGATTCAAATGCATAGCCCCAAACTAGAGCAAACAGCTCCCAATTATAATCAAACCAAAAACTGTCTAAGCAACACCAACACCCATCATCCTCTGTACATACAGTGGTGTGAAAAAGTGTTTGCCCCCTTCCTCATTTCCTGTTCCTTTGCATGTTTGTCACACTTAAGTGTTTCGGAACATCAAACCAATTTAAACAATAGTCAACGACAACACAAGTAAACACAAAATGCAATTTGTAAATGAAGGTGTTTATTATTAAAGGTGAAAAA
Organism: Lithobates sylvaticus; assembly: GCA_028564925.1. Taxonomy (NCBI): domain Eukaryota; kingdom Metazoa; phylum Chordata; class Amphibia; order Anura; family Ranidae; genus Lithobates; species Lithobates sylvaticus. The sequence continues at coordinate 79,977,195 of CM053036.1, forward strand.
AAATCCAAACCATCATGGCCCTGTGTGAAAAAGTGATTGCCCCCCTTGTTAAAACATACTATAACTGTGGTTTGCCAAAACCTGAGTTCAATTTCTCAAGCCACACCCAGGCCTGATTATTGCCACACCTGTTCACAATCAAGGCATCACTTAAATAGGAGCTGCTTGACACAGTAAGGTCCACCAGAAGATCCTTAAAAGCTACACATCATGCCGAGACCCAAAGAAATTCAGGAACAATTGAGAAAGAAAGTAATTGAGATCTATCAGTCTGGAAAGGGTGATAAAGCCATTTCCAAAGCTTTGGGAATCCAGCGAACCACAGTGAGAGCCATTATCCACAAATGGCGAAGACATGGAACAGTGGTGAACCTTCCCAGGAGTGGCCGGCCACCCAAAATTACCCCAAGAGCGCAGAGACGACTCATCCAAGAGGTCACAAAAGACCCCCACAACAACGTCCAAGGAACTGCAGGCCTCACTTGCCTCAGTTAAGGTCAGCGTTCATGCCTCCACCATCAGGAAAAGACTGGGCAAAAATGGCCTGCATGGCAGAGTTCCAAGGAGAAAACCACTGCTGAGCAAAAAGAACATCAAAGCTCGTCTCAATTTCTCCACAACACATCTTGATGATCCCCAAGACTTTTGGGACAACATTCTGTGGACCGATGACACAAAAGTGGAACTCTTTGGAAGGTGTGTGTCCAAGTATATCTGGCGTAGAAGGAACACTGCATTTCAGAAAAAGAACATTATACCAACAGTAAAATATGGTGGTGGTAGTGTGATGGTCTGGGGCTGTTTTGCTGCTTCAGGACCTGGAAGACTTGCCGTGATAAAAGGAACTATGAATTCTGCTGTCTACCAAGAGATCCTGAAGGAGAATGTCCGACCATCTGTTCGTGTACTCTAGCTGAAACGAACTTGGGTTCTGCAGCAGGACAATGATCCTAAACACACCAGCAAGTCCACCACCGAATGGCTGAAGAAAAACAAAATGAAGACTTTGGAGTGGTCTAGCCAAAGTCCTGACCTGAATCCTATTGAGATGTTGTGGTATGACCTTAAAAAGGCCGTTCATGCTCGAAAACCCTCTAATGTAACTGAATTAGGACAATTCTGCAAAGATGAGTGGGCCAAAATTCCTCCAGGACGCTGTAAAAGCCTCATTGCACGTTATCGCAAACGCTTGGTTGCAGTTGTTGCTGCTAAGGGTGGCCCAACCAGTTATTAGGTTTAGGGGGCAATCACTTTTTCACACAGGGCCATGATGGTTTGGATTTTTTTTCACCTTTAATAATAAACACCTTCATTTACAAATGGCATTTTGTGTTTACTTGTGTTGTCCTTGACTATTGCTTCAATTGGTTTGATGTTCCGAAACACTTAAGTGTGACAAACATGCAAAGGAACAGGAAATGAGGAAGGGGGCAAACACTTTTTCACACCACTGTATGTACATACAACTTCTAAAAGATCACATAGTTTGGATAAAAACCCAACCAAGGCCACATTTCAGGCTCATCTGCATGGAAGGCAAGATAGCAATGCTACTAAAAAACACTTGCCGATTGGTTATAGGAATGGTACAAGAGCTACAAATGCTGCAGCTGCTGACTTTTAATAAATCAGACACTTACCTGTTCAAGCGATGCGGGGGATCGAAGCCCCGCTCGTCCCACTCCCTCCCCTCGGCGGCGCCGGCATTGTAACTGTGGGCACCTGGCTGTGGCTTCACAGTCGGGCACCCACTGTGCATGCGCGATTGGCCGCGCAGTCATCTGGGACCTGTCACGTGTCCCAGATGATTGACAGGAGGGAGGGGGCAGAGCTGGGCCCTTCCTGAGCCGAGGGGAAGTGATGTCACCAGCCCAGGCACTGAAGGAGGCAGACTACGAGGGACCCTGTTTTTTTTTTTTAGGAATATTAATGATATTTTCTTTTTTTTTGTGTGCAACCCCACTTTAATTATATGGTTGTTTGGCTACCAATCACAGCTGTCTAGAAAGTGGTCTTGGTTATATCTTTACCCAAAGTGATCCAGGGAAAGCATGTACTGTATTAATCTCCCAATGAGTGCAATAATAAATTAGCCTTCTTTGAAGGCCAACTGCGTGGAAATTTTAGCTCCTCCTCCTGAGTTTAATGGCTTCTTACATCTCTTAAATTCTACATTGGTAAGATTGCTTTGAGGTAGTCTGATATTCTTTTGGGTCCCACACAACTTCTTTGAAAGTGCCACCTACAGCTGGGTGCCTCAATTACCCATTTATTTGGACTGACAGAGAATCCATCATGCATGTGTGACACCACATTCTGGTTGACCTCAGTGGTTGGAGAGAACTGAGACTTCTTAAGAAGATAGCTCACCACTGCAGTCTTCTAGAGATTTAAGAAGCCTACACGTGATTCAGGTTACAAGTGTTGTACACAACTGAAATATTTGCTCTAGGTAGGGTTGACCACCCATACAAGAAGGCTCCGATAGCAGTACTGAGACAAGGTCATCTAGCACCCAGGGTAAAGATTCTCAGCAAACATCCTCTCATTCCCCCTTGCAAAGAAACTTGAGCACTAATCATAACACTTAACCCCCAAGCATAAATTCCCTCTGCAAGCCAAAATTCTCCCTCCAAAATAATTTCCCCTCTACGAGTACAAATCCCCGCCCAGCTAAAATTCTCTCCCTTTCCAACCCCGCCCCACTCCTAGCATAAATCCTCTGCCCCTCAAATTTCCCCTCCAAATTCTCCCAACAAAAATCCCCCCTGCCAAATTTCCCCTCCTAGCACAAATCCCATCAATCCCCCCTACTAGCACAAATCTTCCCCCACAAATCCCCCTTCCTAACAGAAATCCAATCTCCTAGTACAAGTCCCCCACCTCCTAATCACCCTTTCTAGCACAACCCCCCAAAAGCCCCATGGTGCCCAGGGCAGCCGCTCATCCTGCCCACCCCTTGTCCAAGCATAATCATTTTCAGGAATCCTAAGCATCTTACAACCAGTATGCTGCACATGCGCTGGGAAATTTCTGCTTCCATTACAGCCTTTTTACAAACATGCATTGCTTTGTAACAACATCCTTTTAAAAAATAAAATGGGCAAATAGAGAACAGGGCAGACCAGCCCAAAAAAATGACCATGGGAGCAGTTGCAGTCTTTCTTATTGTTTGCATTATCTCGAATGATTCTGGCATATTTCAGACATCAGAAAGGAAAAAAAAAAAAAAAAAACACATATATTTATATATACAGTATATAGAGAGAGAACGCAAACCACTTTAAACAGACATATTTCACCTTGCCAAAATCAAAACAACATTACTAATCTATATGACTAAGCTTGTCCAGAGAAATGGTTTCATATTTGGCCGTCACACTCCGACAATAACCAGGATCTACTGAAATCTGGTTCTAGTTGGCTGAAAATGAAATAAAACCCAATTACAATCTTTACATATGCTCTGTCATCAGTTGTCTTCACAAATGAATCCTGGCAATGTGCCTGAATGTCTCATGGTAACAAATGTCCAAGCTGCCACGTCTGGTCATCAAAAAAATGGATTTTAACTGGCCAGTTTAACACGGGACATGTGAAAACTGAGGCTAGCTTAGAAAGTGGAAAGTTGTCTCTTATTAGATACTTGATTTCATTGGCCAGCTACAGAGATGTGTTGAAGAGCCCCATTAAGCATTATTGGAATCTAAGAGTCCTAATATATTGTAACTTCAGTTTCTCAAAAACAACCCTTTATGTGGGGGAAAAAAACTTTTTCTGGGCCCCTTTTGTCTCTAACATTCATTGTACATGGATACATTCTGAAAGAGTAGTCACTACTACTACTTGACATGTCATAACCATCAGTGGTGAGAAAATACAGTACATCCTTCTAGTTATCTGGTTTGGGAGATCAGTTAAAGCGAAACTTTACCCATAACCATATAACAACTAAATGTAAAGAACTTACATTCCACATTAACAATTGTGCTACCACAAAGTGTGTGCTGTAAATTGCCTCCAGTATTGCTCAAGTTTTTTTATTTTTTTGGAGGCCACCATCTTGTTGAAGCCCAGAGCAGTCACTCCCTTATTGGAACCCCCCCCCCCCCCCCTTAGCCTCAAAAACTGTGTTAGAATATATGGTGCCTCACTTAATATAAGGATTCAGGGTAGGGGTGGGTGGGCAAAAAGTGTGTCGTCACTTTCTTCAAACAAAATATGTACATTTCCAGCCTTGATTGTATGTATTGGCTTAGGCAGCCCATGGACAGTTTAAATTTCTTTCCTGCAACAGTGTTGACGAGGGGAATCCCTTATGCCAAGCAAATGTCTTCTCCTGGCGGGTGGGCGGGGACAGGTGGGGGAAGCCGTCCCTGCCGGGAGAAGACAATGATTATCCCTAGTGGCTATAGCAGTCGCTTGCGATAATAGAAAGTGAATCTGGCAGGCTGGTTGTACCCCAAGATGATCGATCAACTTGCTACATTCAGCCTGCCCACTATTGGTTTGAATCTCGGCCGGTTCCTGCTGAACCAGCTGAGATACGAACTGTGTATGGCCGGCCTTAGATAGAGAGGAAGGCTGACAGAAGCTTTACAATGCTGAAGTTCACAGGCTGCTGCTGCCAGAAAGGAAAGAAATATCAGGGACATAAGAGAAGACAATATCCCTGTTGTGTCTTCCTAGCAGCAGAGTTTGGCCTGTCACCTCTTCTGCTTTTATTTTTCCCCTCCCTAATGTGTTCCCTCAGCAGTGTTTATGTCATTCCATTTGCTTTCTTCCCCCTTCAGCAACAGTAAATCTTAAAGCCGTCAGCTGATTGGCCTCTAGTGGCTCTGATTTTAGGCACAGTGCCTAGAATAGAGAGCATCTGAGCATGTGCAAAGCAGGGTGAGAAAAGGCCTTACTGGATTTTAAGCAGTGTAGGTGCTTATTTTTAATGCTTTATGTAGCTATCCCTGCAGAATGGGCATGTATGAAATGATTGATCAGGACCTAAATTTTCTGGACTAAAGTTCCACCTGTATATGAATATCACTGCACCCTAAAACATCATAAAAAGCATTTTTTTTTTTTTACCAGAGTACAAATGCCATTACTGAGTACTAAATAACGGACAACATACAGGTAGATGGTGGTCATTTGACTTTGAAGAGGTCTGCTTTTTGGTGGTTGGTAGCTTCTGACTGCTATAGCTCACTGGTGCTTAAATATTATTTGCGGCTCCTTGGTAAACATCATGGACCCAAGCAGAGCACCTCTATAGCTCATCAGCTATGGACAACCAGATATCTCATCAGTAGAGATTGGAGATAATCTAGCTCCCTGAAGAACTCTTGATCATGGCATTGTCAACCCACCCCACTGAATTTGATAACCCAATATTAAACCTTGACTCGTGCACAGCAAACTGTACAGTATACTACTATGGCAAAAATCATACCATCCATTAATAATCCCAGAGACTTCCCAGCATTCATTAGCTGTGTCACATATAAAATTTAAGCTGACTATGGTCACAATTATCCTGAAAAGGCAAAAAAATACAAGTGACCATAGCAGCAGTATGCTTGGCAATCTAAAGAATGTCAGCAAGACAAATGATTGCTGGCTTCTCCTATGCCATATCCGACATGTTTTACAGCAAAAGTGAAAGAAAAATATAAAATTCTTCTACAGCAATACAAGCAATTACCAGAAGCAAAATTAGACCCATCCCTAAAGGTATACCCAGGCTGCCTCTAGTTTTAGTTCAAGGCTAGCTGGAAGCCATACAAGCTTGTTACGTACAGTTTGTGCTGCTGCAGGCTTTTGTTAATAAACATTTATAAAATGCACATGATGCACTAAACATTCCCGTCTTTAGTTTTATACACAATGGATGAACTGTCAAAATGCAAAAAAGCAACGTAAATAGATGTTGTACATAAAAAAAAATAAAAAATAAAACAATAAAACATTTCCAGCTCTTGGCACTTTGATCAGAGGCCTGCGCTAATGTAAGTGGCATCCATATTGTTTTGGATATAGTAGTTGTTTTTTGGCAGTTAGTAGCACTCAATCCTGAAAACAAGCATAAAAAAAAAAAAAGTGTACATCCACACCCCCTGACCTCTAACCCTACCCCAACCCTTAGGCAGACATTAGAAGTTAAATGCCCCTTCACTTAAGCCCTCAAAATAAAAACCTGTATGGAGTATGGATGCTGCCAACGCTTTCAAAAAAAAAAAATGTTAGTTGCCTGACCATCATGCTGAATCAAGATTAGTACTTTCCTATTTCACTGGCCCAGAACTATTGGGAAATATGAATATATTAAAGCCAGCATGACAGGTAAGCAGGTAGCATTTTCAAAGAAGATGTTAGCAATTCCAATTCTCCAAATACAAGTTCAACTCCTGGCTACCACACACCCCCCATCCCCAATTGCATAGGATAAATGCTTGTTTGATAGGGGGTGAGGATTGACTACCAATACCTTAGTCTTATCCCCACTATTCTCCAGCAACAGGCACTCCCGTCTGCTTCTGACATTCGGGTTGTGGGCGGGCTCTCGCTGTCCTCCTGTACAATGCAGGACTACTGGTCCTGTATTGTACAGGACCCGGGATCAGCCAGACAGTGAAGTGGCTTCAGAGGCCCAATCACACGATAGGAAATAAACCTGTGGGAGCGAGGAATAAAGCATTTGTACTTATTCCCTTTTCTCCTAGCCAACAAGTATTAAACCCATGCAGTGTGGGGGGACTCCATTGCATTGGCACATTTAAAAGCAGCCCGGAGATGGGCTTTAAATAAACCCCCAAAACTCAAAGCATTTGTTAACCCAAAAAAAAAAAAAAAAAAAAAAAATGAAGATTCTGGTCCCTTAAAGCAGATTAAACAGCACAGCGCTTGTGCTATGTAATTTGCCCCCCTCTAAACTGTAAAAAAAATAAAAAAATAAACCCTAAACCTACCACTTCCTGTATGCTCTCTCTAAGCAGACCACAATAACCATGCCAGCTCCTCCCTGATTACCGTGGTCAAAGTGTCTCCCTCCACGATAGGCTGCCTGCTCTCCTCTCTCCCCCCTTCTTCCTCCCTGTCAGCGCCCTCTCTGTCTGTCTCCGGCCCTGCCCCCCCGCCACTATTATTGTAATAAAGTATTACATTTCTCACTGTCAGCCTCTAATAGAGCACACTGTGTAAGTTGTATTTAAAAAACGAGCAGTGTAAATACTGTACATCAGCTGTCTTCAGGCCAGTCACGTGACTCGTGGCCACTTTCTAGCTCCGATGGGTGGCTTCTGCGGATGACACGAGCGGTCACGTGATCTCCCTCTGGCCCCTCCCACAGAAGACCTCTATCAGAGCTGGAAAGTGGCGAGTGATGTAACCAGCCTGAAGCCAGCTGATATTCAGTATTTACACCACTCATTTTTAAATACAACTTACACAGTGTGCTATACCAGCCTCTAATAGAGGGGCTGGCATAGTATTTTATTATTGCCTTAACAACCACTTTAACCTAACCCTGGAACCAAATGCTTAACCTGACCCTAGTACAGAAACTTACCCTAATCTTACCCATTAGCCCAACCCATGAAACCTAAGCTTTAACACCTAAAGTGACTATCATGGTTTTTAAAAGATGAATATGAAGGCATCCCTGCAAGAAAACAAATTAATACTAACCTGTCTCATGGCCTGCACTACAAAACACCACTGAGTTGGAAGGTTACTGGAAGAAGATCTTCAGCATCAGGAACACTTCTAGGTATGTTGGATGCCTAGCATGGTGGCCAAGTGGTTAGCAGTTACTTCAGCACTAGGGTTGTTGGTTCAAATCCCAACCACAGCACAAGGGCCCGGCAGATGGTAGGTGTCCAACATTCTTGAAGGTGGACCTGATGATGAAGATCCAACTTAGCGTAGCTTGGTGGCCCAGGCAGTGAGACAGGTAAGTATAAACTGCTTCTTTGCAAATGAGCCTTCATTTTTTAATTACAACCTGCATGTTCTCCCTGTGCCTGCGTAGGTTTCCTCCCACACTCCAAAGAAATGCTTGTAGGTTAATTGGCTCCTGTCTAAATTGGCCATAGTATATATGAATGTGAGTTATGGACCTTAGATTGTACGCTCCTTATGGGCAGGGACTGATGTAAATGTGCAATATTTATGTAAAGCGCTGTGTAAATTGACCAACATTCCTGGAAGTGGGCCCGATGATGAAGATCCAACCTAGCGTAGCTTGGTGGCCCAGGCAGTGAGACAGGTAAGTATAAACTGCTTCTTTGCAAATGGGCCTTCATTTTTTAAATACAGCAACACAGCCTCTTTTACCTAACCCTACTATCTAACCCTGAAAATTACCACTTCACCTTAACCCTAAAACGTAACCTAACACTTACCCCATAAAACCCAACCCAAACCTAATATAGTTTTTTTTAAATCAATACTTACCTTTCCCTCACAGAAAGCATCAGGAGAACCAGGTTGCTTACACCCTTGGTCCCTGTACCAAGAATAAGCAAGGCCAGCGTCTCAGCACTGTTTTTGATTTTATTTAATCAGTTGAACAATTGACCAATAAATAGACATCCTATTTTTTGTAAGTACTACAGAGATCTATGTACCTCCAATCTGAAAAAAAGGTCAGAGTGCTGTCCAAAGCAACCATATGGACCCAATATATATTTTTTTCCAGTACAAATACTAATGAATGTGATTGGTTGGTGTAGACAACACAAACATCGCTTCTTTCAGAAACGTGACCATAGATGCAGTCAACAACCTCAGGAGGTTTCCCCAGTTAGGGGGCCAAAACCGGATTGGCTGCTTTCGTGTACTGCCCATGATTGCTCTTTGGGCAAGACCCAAACCATTATGATGATTCATTATTTCTTCCCTATTCAATTCCTGAGAGTTCAATGCCCAGCAGGACATATACCTTATAATAATAAAAGACTAACTTACCCTGATTTCATTTCGTCTGATCTCTACATCACACACAGAATGTCCTTGATGGGCACCACTGTAATAACAGCAAAACTGGCACACTGCCACCTGCTCAGCTTCACAGTGGTACAGTCGATAAGCATTGTGTTGTGGACAGCTCCAGGCCCTGACGTCTTCAGCTTCCACTAAGAGGTGCCCTCGAGCGGTGGAGGGCTGCTGTAGGTGGGTCTGCACGTGGGACTGGCAGCAGGGTGCTTCACATCTCAAACAGATCTTCTGGGCAGGAAGTGGAGGTCCCCTTCGACAGAACACACAGTGCAGGATGGAGGGCGGCTTATCTACATTGAGGCAATTAAATTTTTCCACAATGTTTGTGAGCTTAAGGTTCTTTTCCAAGTTAGGCTTCTGATTGTAGGCCTGGTTGCACTCCGGGCATCTGACTAGACCAGTCTCTTTGGCCCAGGCCTCACTAATGCATCCTCTGCAGAAATTGTGCTTACAGGGAAGCTGTACGGGCTCAATAAATACATGCAAGCAAATGGGACATATCAGCTCCTCTTCAAAGCAATTTTTCCAATTTTCCGCCATCTCCTACTAGGCCACGTAGGTAATGTAGATCGCTTTCTTGGTTTACAGAACCCAAAATGATAAGACTAGGTAAAACCAATAACTTTCTTTGTCTTAAAATATATATTTCAAGAGCTAAACGGTTATTATATCTAATCAAAATTATATATTAATCCTTTAACCAAAATCAAGAAGAAAAAAAAAAAATATTCAGCCAGTGAAAATCGATGAAGTCATTGACAATACAATCTGTTTATAGGTTTTTAACTTCACAGTGCATATTCAATTGAAGAGTTTTTAAATGCAAAATGTTATTTTTTTTCCCAATAAGGTAAAAAAAAAAAAAAAGGAAAAGAAAAAAAGGAAGCCACTTAGATTTAAAATAAGGCGTTCTTTTGACCACAGATTTTAATTTGAAAACCTAAATAGGACTTCCTTGAAATTAGCCAAGCAACCAAATTCTTGAGGTTGTTTCCATAGAGAATGATCCTGGATGGAGCTTTGAAAGAGACAGTTCAGCCTCGCAGATCAAATTCCAGCCCTAAGCGAGAAAGAAAAAAGAAGAAAAATACCCACCCACCTCTTCCTTGTTTCGCAAATAAGAGGAAAAAAAAAAAAAAGGCTACAAAAATTGCTTTTAGGTTCTGCGTAGGGAGAGAAGATGTAATATGATCAGAAAAGTCTACGAAGGCGGACACAGAGAAAAAAAAAAATAAAAATCTGCAAAAATAAACAGAGAAAAAATAAAAATAAAAAGCAAACTGGGGTGGAAATCAGTAGATTAGGCTGTGCATGCCTTGATCAAACTGAAAAGGAATTTCTTAACAGCTAATCACAGCCCTCCCCCTTCTCTCTCGCTCTCAACCCCCCCTCCTACTGACATGAAAGGTATTTCAGATTTTGCACTGAATCTGCAAGGGCACTGACAGTGGGGCCACGCAGGGAGACATAGGAAATCAACACATTTAAAAAGAATATAACCCTTAGAAGAAAATACGCAGGTTCTGCTGTCATAAACCACTAGAACCAACCACGTAACAGAAAAAAATATATATTATATATATTTAAGTGATATTCAGATGCCCACTTTTTCTTTTTTTTTTTTAGATCAATTCAGCTCAATCAAGGCAACTTCACAAATGGTCCTGCAGAGTCTATTAAAAGCTAAATTAAAATAGAAACATAGCTATGATCAGCCATCTTGATTCTTAATCCGTTTTAATAAAATATAGATTTTTTTCCCCCCGATCGTATAAAAAGTATCTTTTTTTTTTTTTTTTTACCACCTCCTCTGTTTCTTAATTAAGAAAAAAAAAAATGATTTTCAAGTCACTGTATCAACTGAGCAACAACCGAGCAGGGCATGTCAAGGGACTACAAAACCCCCCAATCACCACCGCCGCCGCCGCCACCATCCGCTGAGTCATAAATAAAAAATATATTATATTTCATAAAAAATATTTATGGAAGTTGAGCATGCAGACGTAGAAATGCACACCGCCCCTCCTCCTCCTCCTCTATTGATCTATAGGGATCAATGCTGGAAGGTTGGGAATTTTTGTAGATTTGTTATCAGCAGGTATTTTGTTTGATTCCCAGAAATTATTTTTTTAATACAAAAAAAAAAGAAAAGAAAAGAGATCTGTTAAAAAAAAAAAAAAAGGAAGTCTTTTGTGGTCAGTCAGTATAGGAAGGCTGATCACCATTAATCAGTATTATTCCTCCATAAAGATGATGACAAATCAGTGATTAGTCGCAGTAATTGTGCTTCTTCTTCCCTTGTTAGGTCTTCAACGGTGATCCACATCTGTTTCCTGTCTGTAGCCTTTTATTCTCGCAGATTTAAATGTCCCGAATCACATAAGGAGACCCCCTCATCCGATCCTGCACACACACAATGCAACCTCCGCCTCTCCAAGATCGCAGCTTTTCCTTCTCACAATGACCGGGGGACCCCCTCTGAGATGCCAGGGAAAGTCCTCGATCTGCCCCCCCACCCCCAAATGGCCAGGGGTATAAAAAAAAATAAGATCCAACCGGGACGGGGCTCGAACCTGTGTCACCGCCTCAGCCTTGTGTGTAGAGAGAAGCGGAGCTCTCAGGCAAAGCAGACTCAGTCCCAGCGAGCTCCGCCCACTTCTCCCCCTTTGCTCCGGCTGCGTCACGGCCCTTTCTTCCTCCTCTCCGTGTAATGGAAGGGAAGTGTAGCTCAGCAGCGACCCCTGTCTTTACTTTCAGTTCTGCCTCAGCTCTGTGCAGCTGCCAGCTTCCCTAGAGGACTCACAGAGCTGCGTCAGTCTCACATTCATTTCCTCAAGTAAACAGTGAAGTAAACAGAACATATACACAGAGAATGTACTAGAAAGGGACAAAGAAATATATTAGGGCCAGGTCACACCATAGAAACGCAGTCCAGATGCCTTCCCAACGCTTTTCTGCAGGCGTGTTTTTGATGCGTTCTGACGCATTTTTGATGCGTTCCAGTACATTCCCCCCCACTTTTTTATTCACCTTGGGCCTGGGTTCACACTACCGCGATGCGATGTACTGCCAATTTTATCCGTTTTTGTCCTGTATGAGGCGAACTTGCCTTGCGTTTTGAGGTCGACAGGTGCGAATTTACCACGATTTTACCGCACATTTCAGGAGACAGTGAACAATTCGCAGAGGTGTGAACTGTGTGCTGTGAGGCAAGTTCAATTGAAGCCTATAAAGATAAAATTCACACTGAACTATAGGAATTCGCATCGCATCCGCAGCCAACAGCAATTTTTTCTTTCCTCGCGCTGAATTTTCAACACAAAGATGTGAACCAAAGCCATGGAATACTATGCTTTTTACATGACCTGCGAATCTGTGTGTTCCTAAACGCATCAAACCCCGCTGTAAATTTGCATCAGTGTGAACCCAGGCTGAGCCCCGGTTCACAAACATGCGATGCGGGAATCAGTGCGATTCCAGTGCCGGTTCCCGCATCGTATCTCCCCCGCAGGCAGCTCACACCGCCCTCTGCGAACCGCTGTGGGTGTCAATATAAAGTTAATGACACCCCCAGATCGGTTCTCAGATCGCAGTGCGAACTGTCAATTCGGACAGGAATCGGATTGCGTTGGTGTGAACACCCAATGCGATCTGATTCCAGTGCGGGGGAAAAAAGCTTCCTGCACCTTTTTTTTTATGCAAATCCAAAGCGAGTTCACTGAATTTGCATTGCACAGACATCGCATGTGATCGGCACAGCAGTGCAGTGCGAATCACATGCGATGTCTGTGTTCACATATGTGTGAACCTAGGCTAAGGCTGGCTTCCCATTTGTGCGATGTGGGTACCAGCCCAATTCCTGTGCGGGTTCCCGCATCGCACCTGAATCGCCAGCGGTTCAAACTGACATCTGCTAACCGCTGCAGGTGTCAATGTAAAGGTAACCACTTAAGGACTGAGCCTCTTTTTGAGATTTGGTGTTTACAACTTAAAAACAGTTTTTTTTTTTTTTGCTAGAAAATTACTTAGAACCCCCAAACATTATATAATATATATATATATATATTTTTTTTTCTAACACCCTAGAGAATAAAATGGCGTATTTGCCCACTTTTTGGGGAAAAAAAAAATCACTTTTTTAAAATAAAAAAAATAAGACAACAGTAAAGTTAGCCCAATTATTTTTTTTTATAATGTGCAAGATAATGTTACGCCGAATAAATTGATACCCAACATGGCACGCTTCAAAATTGCGCCCGCCTGTGAAATGGCAACAAACTTTTACCCTTAAAAATCTCCATATGCAATGTTTAAAAAATTCTACAGGTTGCATGTTTTGAGTTAGGCCCCTTTCACACTGGGGCGGTGGGGGCGTCTGCGGTAAAGTGGCGCTTTACCGTTGTTTTAGCGACGCTATTCGGCCGCAAGCGGGACAGTTTTAACCCCCGCTAGTGGCCGAAAAAGGATTAATACCGCACGCAAAGCGCCGCTGCATCGGTTTGCAGGCGGGTTTGTAGCGCTGCCCCATTGTTTTCAATGGGAAGGAGCGCTTTAGGAGCGGTAAATACACCGCACCTACAGCGCTCCAAAGATGCAGCTTGCAGGACTTTTTTTTTTTTTAAACTTTTTATTTTAATAATTTTAAACAACACATTTCGACTTTTACATTTAACACACTTTATAACATCACTACTATCAAGTATATATTCTCTAGCTTATATTTTACATCCACTGTTCCTTTGGGATTCCCTCTAGTCCCTCTAAAACAGCAGAAACAGCAAAAACAGACATGGAGGAGCAACAAAAAAAAAAGGGGAAAAAAAAGAGAAAAAAAAAAAAAAGGGATTTCCTTACATGTCAAAGTAAAATCTCCCCCCTCGTCTCTCCCCCCCCGGCGTCACCCGACCCCACCCTCCCCTACCTCCCCCCTATATAAAAAATATGGTGCCCATGTGGCCCCATACCTCTCCTCCTGATCTCTTATAGTCATTGTCAGATTTTCCATTTGTTGAATTTCTCCCACTTTGGCCCACCATTGGGCCCTCGTGGGGGGTACATCTTTTTTCCAAAGAGCAGGAATACAGGCTCTCGCCGCCGTGAGAAGATGTTTTAATAATGATTTTTTATATTTTTCAACCGACATTGGGACATCATTTAATAAAAATGCAGCCGGGTTGTCTCCAAGGGACACCCCTGTAATTTGCTCTACTGTTTCCTCCACTATCTTCCAGTACTTTCTAATCTTATCGCATTCCCAAAAAATGTGCAGCATTGTACCCTCTACTTTCCCGCATCGCCAACATGTATTCGGCATCTGTGGGAATATGTCATGTAACATGCTTGGGGTCCTATACCACCGGGTGAGGATCTTATAACCCCCCTCCTGGAATCTACTTGCTATTGATGTTTTGTGCACAGATCTCAGTATTTTTTCTTTTTGTTTTTGGGAGAACGTGACCTTCAGATCTTTTTCCCAGGCACATATATAGCTTAAATTTTCGGGGGCTTCATGTCTTGTAATCATTTCATAAAAATATGATAAGGGGTGTCTCAAAGTCTCACCGTCCAGACAAATCTGCTCAAACTCCGACAACCCCCGAATTTCGGGGTATTTTTTACTTTTTGAGAGAATGTAAGCACCCAGCTGCATTGCTCTAAAGTAGTCTAGTTCTGGAGTAAATTGGTTTTCTATCTCCCCTCTTGTCATTATTTTCCCTTCTTTTGAAAAATGTATAATCCTGTTTGTCCCCCTCCTTCTCAGATCTAAGAATTTCTGATCCGATAGACCTGGCTCAAAGTCATATGTACCTAGTATAGGTAGCATAGGGCTTGGTTCACTTGATATCTTATTTTTATTGAAAATCTTTTTACTTATATTTAGGGTTGCCCCGATCAATGGGTGTTTTTTGACTACCATTGGAATATCCTTTCCAGCCATCCATGCCAACCCCTCCAAGGGGGCTTTGCTCAACGTTTGTTCCATATTTACCCATGGCTTCTTTTTTTTTATCACACCACTCCTTTATTCTAACTAAGTGTGTGGCTTCCTGATACTTGCATGGGTCTGGGAATCCAATGCCACCTTTCTCTTTGGAGAGGGCCAGGATGGATCTTCGTAATCTTGCAGGCTTTCCAGCCCATATAAAACTCAGGAATCCTGACCGCAGTTTTTTCATAAAGCTTTGGGGGATCTTTACTGGCATAGTTTGAAATAAGTATAGGAGCCTTGGCATTACATTCATTTTTATTATGTTCGTCCTCCCAAACCACGTAAAAATTTCTTTATCCCACCTTTTCAGATCTGACCTTATTTGTTTTAACATTGGGGCATAATTAAGTTCAAACACCCTGCTTAAGCTTTTAGGTATCTTAGTCCCTAAATAATCAATATGTGAGTCTGTCCATCTAAATTTGAATTGAGAGGTTATCTGGTGGGTCAAGGACTCGCTCATTTCTAATCCCATGGCTTCTGACTTATTGTAGTTCACTTTAAAATTTGCTATGTCCCCGAATTTCCGTAGCTCCCCCAGGAGGGGAGGCAGGGATATGGCTGGAGAGGATATAAAAAAAATCAGGTCGTCGGCAAAAGCGGCTAGTTTATGTTCCTCAGTATCTGTATTTATGCCTCTAATGTCTCGATTTGAACGTATTTTCCTTAGAAATGGTTCCATTGTGAGAACAAAAATAAGGGGTGATAGTGGGCATCCCTGACGAGTTCCATTTTGAATTCTAAAAGGGTCCGAGAGTCTGTCGTTTACCTTCACTCTAGCAGTCGGTACTGAGTACAGGTTTTGGAACCATCTCAGCATTCCCTCCCCTAGGCCAATATGTTGTAGTGTAGCCCGCAGATACAGCCAATCCACCCTATCAAAAGCTTTTTCTGCATCTGCTGAGATTATTGTTAGGGTTTATGTTGACTTTGGGACCAGTATATTGCGTTTATTACTCTTTGTGTATTCTCCCTGCCTTCCCTCCCTGGGGTAAACCCAACTTGGTCGGGATGAATAAGTACTGGGATATATTCAACCAGTCTGTTGGCTAATATTTTGGAGAAGATTTTTAGGTCCACATTTAATAATGATATTGGCCGGTAGCTGGAACACTGAGATGGATCTTTCCCCTCCTTCGGGATAACTGCAATGTGTGCTAATAGTGTCTCCTCCGGTAGTTTGTGTCCCTCCTGTAATGAGTTAAATGCTGCTAAGAACCTTGTGACCAACTTCTCTTCAAACACTTTATAATATGACAGGGAGTACCCATCAGGGCCTGGCGCTTTACCTAGGGGTAAAGAAGTCAAGACTTTCTTGAACTCCTCTGCCGTTATTGGCTTGTCTAGTTTCATCAACGCTTCTTCTGTAAGTTTGGGCATTTCTGATGAGCGGAGATATTCTCTGGCTGCTTCCTCCTTTTCTTTGCTTTTTCCTTCCTTACCCGCTCCCTCCAACTGATATAGGCACTCATAGTAGTTTTTAAAAGCTTGCGCCATTTTCGCTGAGGAGTTCAATATCTCTCCACTTTGAGATTTAATGCCCCTTATTTGTCTCCTTACGTTAGATTGTTTTAATGCTTTCGCTAGCATTCTACTCGGCTTATTCCCGTATTCATATATTGTCTGTCTGTTTCGCTTTATTTTGGCTTTAGCTTGCTCAATCAGCAGGGAGTTTAAGTCGCCCCTTAAAATATTTAGTTTCTCTTCTATATTTTGTGCCTGGGATTTTTTGTGTACCATTTCTGCTTCTCTAATGCCTTTAAGTAGGGCTTCTATTTGTTCATTCAACTTTTTTTTCCTGTGAGCTCCTAAGGAGATAAAAACTCCTCTCATCACACATTTATGCGTCTCCCAGATACCAAATGGCGTTATTTCTTCCGTTTCATTGGTTTGAAAGAAAGACTCCATTTCGCAATCTAGTGTTTTTTTATATTCTTTATCTTTCAATAATGATTCGTTCATCTTCCACTGCCATTCGCGGTACTCTACTTGCCCCAAGTTGCAGGACTTTTTTGACTGCCCTGCAAGCGCACCACTCCAGTGTGAAAGCCCTCGGGGCTTTCACATTGGAGACACAGCAGCGGCTGTTTTAGGGCGATTTGCAGGCGCTATTTTTAGCGCTGTAGCGCCTGCAAAGCGCCCCAGTGTGAAAGGGGCCTTACAGAGGAGGTCTAGGGCTAGAATTATTTCTCTCGCTCTACCGATTGCGGCGATACCTCACATGGGTGGTTTGAACACCGTTTTCATATGCTGGCGCTACTCACGTATGCATTCGCTTCTGCACGCAAGCTCGGGCAGAATAGGTCGCGTTTATTTTTTTATATATTTTTCATTTTTACATTTTTTAAAAAATGGTGTCACTTTTATTCATATTAAAAGGAATGTAAACATCCCTTGTAATAGAAAAAAAAGCACGACAGGACCTCTTAAATATGAGATCTAGGGTCATTTGAAAAAAAAAAAAATGCCCCTTTAAGAGCTATAGGCGGAAGTGATGTTTTGTCGTTGCTTCCGCCCTGCAATGATATGGAGACAAGTAGGGGCCATCTTCCCCTCACTCGTCTCCATGCCAAAATAGGGAGCAGACGTGATCACCTCTGCCCGCGGCTCCGTTAAGCAGCGGAGGGGCGGCGGAGAGCACCGGAGAGAGGCAGGAGAAGGGGTGGCCTTTTCCCGACACCAATAAAAGTGATCTCATGGCGAATCCGCCACAGAGACCACTGTTATCTTATACCGGACCGCCCGCTGAAGAAGAGGATACCAGGGTTATGGCAGCTATCTGCTGCCACAATAACGATATTCCTTTTCAATGTAGCGACATAAAACGACGGCGGGCGGGCGACCCCCAAATCGGTTTGCAGATTGCAGTATAACCTGTGAAATGGCGCAGGAATCCTATCACATACATTATCTCACAAAAGTGAGTACACCCCTCACATTTTTGTAAATATTTTCTTCTATCTTTTTATGTGACAACACTGAAGAATTGACACTTTGCTACAATGTAAAGTAGTGAGTGTACAGCTTGTATAACAATGTAAATTTGCTGTCCCATCAAAATAACTCAACACACAGCCATTAATGTCTAAACCGCTGGCAACAAAAGTAAGTACACCATCTGACCTTTTACAGATTAGGAGAGGAACTAGGCAGAGATGTCCTCTCTCCCCTCTCCTCTTTATTTTGGCAATAGATTCATTGGCTGTGGCCATTCGAGCTAACCCCAACATTCAAGGTGTCTATAGTGGTGGCAAGACTCATAAATGCGCTTTCTTCGCCGATGATTTGTTACTGTTTATAACAGATCCTATCGCAACCCTACCCAATTTATTTGCTACACTTTCAAGATTTGAAACAGTCTCAGGACTGCGAGTCAATCAATCTAAATCAGAAGCGTTGGACATAAATCTTCCTGACTCGGTACGGGACACGGTACAGAGGTCCTTTCCCTTTAAATGGTGCACACAAGTACTTCCTTATCTTGGAGTTAAACTCACTCAGGACATTTCCACACTGCTTCAGGTTAACTATATCCCCCTTTATAACTCAATTGAACAAGAATAAAAGAACTGGCAGATACATGAGCTTTCCTGGATGGGTAGAATAGCGACCATTAAGATGATAGACAAAATCCTACTTGGGGGGCATACCCTAAAAATGCGTTTACATTCAAGATGGTGCTGCTATAAGACCAACAAACAGTACAAAATAAATGACAATGGAAACGTACAAAAATTACATTTCAATCCTGCAAGGCTATTTAAAAACACCTGAACATATTAAAAAAATATGGGAATTTGGTCACAGTATATGTTCATATAGTGCTAAGCCCACTTACTGCATCAAAGTACCTCATTATCAGTGGGTCCTACACTAGTAATAGAATGAAAGCATCTCAACCATGGGAGACAAACTCCACCATTAAGATGACAGTTCTCCCTCGAATCTTATACTAAATTTCGCTCATTGCCAATTCCAATACCATTTACATTCTTTAAAAAACTCCAATTGCTGGTCTACAAATTCATTTGGGATAGAGGCAGATGTAGAGTCGCCCATTCCACTCTATATATCTCCAAATGGAGAGGTGGACTCTCCATTTTGTGAGATACTACAGGGCTGCTCAACTAGTACAATTATACCAAATTTTCTCTACAACATACCAACCTGACTGGGTACGGTTGGAGGCGCAGGCTAGTCCCTCACTGCCTGTGGACCTCCTGATGTTGCTCCCAACAAGAGAACGTCGGGTTATTTTGAGCCCTTCTTTATCCCACTCCCTACGTCTCTGGGACACGGTGTGCAAATTATACCCGCTGAGGTCTCCCCATTCCCATGTGGCCCCTATACTTAATAATCTGCACTTTCCTTCAGGATAGAATCCCCAACAATTCACGTGGTGAGTTAACAAAGACCTTTACAGGTTAGCACACTTCATAGATCACAGAGGGATTAGGCAACGGCCTTATTTTTGGGAGACGCTACAGATGGCCCAGACAGAATCCTTCCGTCTGTACCAAATTAATAATTATATAAAATCCCTGGGTACCGACCATACAGACATAACCACTAGGCCCTTGTTTGAAAATAAATGCATATGAGGACCTGAGTCATGTGGGGGGATCTCGGAACTCTATGCTCTCCTCAACACTCAACAGACTAAACCGTCATACCAAACGGCATGGGAATCAGATTTAGGTGAGACTATAGAGGAGGAGGTTTGAGGGCAGTGGTCGACCATGGTGCACAGAGGAATAATTAATACTTCCTTGGGGGAAGCAAATTACAAGGTACTGTCCAGATGGTATCGGGTCCCAGCGAAACTGGCGATATTGTACCCTGGCATTTCACCCCTTTGCTTCAGAGGGTGCTGGCAAGAGGGTACTATGTTCCATGTCTAGTGGTCCTGTCCCAAGGTCCAGCGCTATTGGATCAGAGTATTCACTTTGGTCTATTCAGTGACAGGACAAAATATACCCAAAAATTCTGAAATGGCGCTATTTGCGGACCTGCTGGACGAGATCCCCAGACATCTTCGATCTCTCATCTTTTTTATTTTTTCAGCAGCTAAAATTACAATAGCGCAAGCATGGAAAACCCCAGTGGTCAGTCTTGAATTAGTAAAACACAAACTTTCTTGTATCATGGTCAATGAAAAATTAATCAGAATCCTTAGGGACAAACAAGCCAGATTTGATATGATGTTGTCCCCTGGATTAAATACCTCCAAGCCCCATAGTTCCCGGAAATGAGCGGTAGGGGGCCTAGGCCGAGGGAATTGACTGCTGCTACCTATTTCTGAACTCTTTTCTTATTATTTTCACTCCTTTGCTTTTCTTCTCTTATATGTATAATGATATTTACCTTATGGATGCAAGTGGAGAGTCCTGGAGCCTCAACTTTTTTGATGCCAATGTGGGAGCTATGTAAATTGACTCGAAGTACCAGATCAACCATGGTGATAAGTGCCCCGGCCTTGGGATATGCTATAGGCCTAACAGTTTGATCAAAAGTTTTCCTGAAGCAATATTCCTGAATAGTTTATACCACAGAGTAATTGTGATTATTCTGTATATGCCTAGGCAGGCCTAATTCAACTGAATTTACCATTTGATTGATCTTTGTATTACAGTCTGACACTTGGTTACCTTTGAGAGTGCATGGATCTTTCTGTATCGGTATATTATTTGTAGAAATTTGATAAACTATTGAATAAAAATCTATTGCAAAAAAAAACAAAAGTACACCAATAAGTGAAAATGTCCAAATTTGGCCCAATTAGCCATTTTCCCTCCCCCGGTGTCATGTGACTCGTTAGTGTTACAAGGTATAAGGTGTGAATGGGGAGCAGGTGTGTTAAATTTGGTGTTATCGCTCTTACTGTCTCATACTGGTCACTAGAAGTTCAACATGGCACCTCATGGCAAAGAACTCTCAGAAAATCTGAAAAAAATAATTGTTGCTCTACATAAAGATGGCCTAGGCTATAAGAAGATTGCCAAGACCCTGAAACTGAGCTGCACTACAGTGGTCAAGACCATACAGCAGTTTATTATTATTATTATTATACACGATTTATATAGCGCCAACAGTTTACGCAGCGCTTTACAATGTAGAGGGGGACAGCACAATTAAAGTACAGTTCAATACAGAAGGGACAGGAGGGCCCTGCTAGTAGAGCTTACATTCTAAAGGGAGGGGTGGTGGCACAAAAAGGTAATAGCTGCGGGGAAAGATTTGATGGGGGGTGGTTTAACAGGACAGGTTCCACTTGGAACAGGCCTCTCCATGGTCCACCAAAGAAGTTGAGTGCACGTGCTCAGCGTCATATCCAGAGGTTGTCTTTTGGAAATAGACATATGAGTGATGCCTGCATTGCTGCAGGGGTTGAAGGGGTGGGGGGTCAGCCTGTCAGTGCTCAGACCATACGCCGCACACTGCATCAAATTGGTCTGCATGAAGAAGGAAGCCGCTTCTAAAGATAATGCACAAGAAAACCCCACAAACTGTTTCCTGAAGAGAAGCAGGCTAAGCACAGATGTCCTGTGGTCTAATGAGACCAAGATAAATGTATTTGGTTCAGATGGTGTCAAGCAGAGCATGATCCCCTCCCTTCAGGGACTGGGCCACAGGGCAGTATTCCAACATGATAAAGACCCCAAACACAACTACTGCCTTGCTAAAGAAGCTGAGGGTAAAGTTACATAGTTACATAGTTACATAGTTACATAGTTAGCTAGGCCGAAAAAAGACACAAGTCCATCCAGTTCAACCCTAAAAATAAAAGAAATAATAAATAATAATAAAATATATCGTAAAATCCAATAAACCCCATTCTATACCCACAGTTGAGCCAGAGGAAGGCAAAAAAAACCCCCAAAAGAGCATGCTCCAATCTGCTACAGCAGGGGGGAAAAAATCCTTCCTGATCCCCCTAGAGGCAATCGGATTTTCCTGGATCAACTTTACCTATAAATGTCAGTACCCAGTTATGTTATGTACATTTAGGAAAGTATCCAGGCCTTTCTTAAAGCAATATACTGAGTTAGCCAGAACCACCTCTGGATGGAGTCTATTCCATATTTTCACAGCTCTTACTGTGAAGAAATCTTTCCGTATTTGGAGACGAAATCTCTTTTCCTCTAGACGTAAGGAGTGCCCCCTTGTCCTCTGTGTTGACCGTAAAGTGAATAACTCAACACCAAGTTCACTATATGGACCCCTTATATAGTTGTACATGTTGATCATATCCCCCCTTATTCTCCTCTTCTCAAGAGTGAATAAATTCAGTTCCTCTAATCTTTCCTCATAGCTGAGCTCCTCCATGCCCCTTATCAGTTTGGTTGCCCTTCTCTGCACTTTCTCCAGTTCCCCAATATCCTTTTTGAGAACTGGTGCCCAAAACTGAACTGCATATTCCAGATGAGGTCTTACTAATGATTTGAACAGGGGCAAAATGATATCTCTCTCTCTGGATTCCATACCTCTCTTAATACAAGAAAGAACTTTGCTTGCTTTGGAAACCGCAGCTTGACATTGCATGCTATTATTGAGCTTATGATCTACCAAAACCCCCAGATCCTTCTCCACTACGGATTCCCCAGTTGTACTCCTCCTAGCATGTATGATGCATGCATATTCTTAGCCCCCAAGTGCATAACTTTACATTTATCAACATTAAACCTCATCTGCCACATAGTCGCCCAATTAGACAGAGCATTGATGTCAGCTTGTAAATTGGAGACATCCTGTAAGGACGTTATTCCACTGCATAGCTTGGTGTCATCTGCAAAGACAGAAATGTTACTTTTGATCCCAGACCCAATATCATTTATAAAGATATTAAAAAGTAAGGGTCCCAGCACTGAACCTTGGGGTACACCACTGATAACCTTAGACCATTCAGAGTAAGAATCATTAACCACGACTCTCTGAATTCTGTCTTTTAGCCAGTTTTCTATCCATTTACAAACTGATATTTCCAAGCCTGTAGACCTTACCTTACACATGAGCCGTGTGTGGGGAACTGTATCGAACGCTTTTGCAAAATCCAAGTATACCACGTCCACCGCCACGCCTCTGTCCAAGGTTTTTACTTACCTCTTCATAAAAAGAAATCAGGTTTGTCTGACAACTTCTGTCTTTCATGAACCCATGCTGTCTGTTGCTTAAAATATTTTTTTCCAGCAAGAACTCGTCTATGTGGTCTTTTATTAATCTCTCCAGTATCCTCCCAACTATAGAAGTTAAACTAACAGGTCTATAGTTACTTGGTAAAGACTTTGTTCCCTTTTTAATTATAGGCACTGCGTTCGCCCTGCGCCAATCCAGTGGTACTATTCCCGTCATTAATGAGTCCCTAAAAATTAAATACAATGGCTTTGAAATTACAGAGCTCAATTCTTTTAGGATCCGTGGGTGGATGCCATCTGGTCCAGGTGCTTTATCCACCTTTATTCTGTCTAAATATTTCTGGACCATATCACTTTTGAGCCATTGTGGATCATTCGGGGCTGTGTACATACCACCCCCATTATGGACATGAGCTCCCCATGCTCCTTTGTATACACAGAGCTGAAGAAAGTATTTAATAAATTAGCCTTCTCTTTGTCCCCTGTCACCCACTCTAGATTATTTTGTAAAGGGCCTACATGCTCAGACCTGACCTTTTTACTATTAATATATTTGAAGAATTTTTTGGGGTTTGTCCTACTATCTTTTGCAATCTGTCGTTCGTTTTGAATTTTTGCATCCTTGATTTCCTTTTTACATATTCTGTTAAATTCTTTGTAACATTTAAACAACACTAGTGTTCCTTCACTTTTTATATTTTTTAAAAGCTCTTTTCTTATTGTTCATAGCTTTTTTAACTTTGACCGTGAGCCACATAGGTTTTATTTTAAGCCTTTTAAACTTATTGCCCATGGGAATATACTTTGCAGTGAGGTCCCAGACAGTTATTTTGAAGAAATCCCATTTCTGTTCTGTGCTCATTGATGCCAATATTCCCTCCCAGTCCCAGTTGATGGACTGGCCAAGCATGTCTCCAGACCTAAACCCTATTGAGCATTTGTGGGGCATCCTCAAACAGAAGGTGGAGGAGAGCAAGATCTCTAACATCCACCAGATCCCTGATGTCATCATGGAGGAGTGGAAGAGGACTCCAGTGCCAACCTGTGAAGCTCTGGTGAACTCCATGCCCAAGAGGGTTAAGGCAGTGCTGGAAAATAATGGTGCCCGCACAAAATATTGACACTTTGGGCCCAATTTGGACATTTTCACTTAGGGGTGTACTCACTTTTGTTGCCAGCAGTTTAGACATTAATGGCTGTGTGTTGAGTTATTTTGAGGGGACAGCAAATTTACACTGTTATACAAGCTGTACACTCACTACTTTACTTTGTAGCAAAGTGTCATTTCTTCAGTGTTGTCACATGAAAAGATAGAATAAAATATTTTACAAAAATGTGAGGGGTGTACTCACTTTTGTGAGATACTGTAGGTGTGAACACCCATGCAATGCGATTTCAGTACGGACCAAAAAAAGGGTGCTGCACCATTTTGGTGCTAATGTGGTGCGATTTCAGTCATACAGTTTGTGAGGCAGCAATGTAGTGCGAATCACATGCACTGTCTGTCATCGCACAAGTGTGAACCCAGCCTGAAATAGCTCCGCATTCGCACCAAACTGGTGCAGAATCCTTTTTTTGGTCCGCACAGGAATCGGATTGCATGTCACTGCGATGCATAGTAGCCCATTATGCTTTACCTTTGCAGGAAAACAAAGAGGAAGCAACACCCATCAGGGTTTACTTCCTCTTTAAAATCAAGGAATAGCGAATCGCACAGGAACAAGCTGTGCGTTCCTCTGCGATTCACATGTGATGTGCAGTGAAATTTAAGTCCATTCATCTTGAATGGGTAAAATCACACTGCACCCAAAGTAGTACATGCACTACGTTTAGAAACACAATGCAACTGGAACGCATTGGAACTTTTTTACTATGGAATCCAATGTGGGCAAAACACAACCTGCGTTTTGGGTGTCATTAACTTATAATTGACACCTGCTGTAGATCACAAATAGACTGCGTTTTAAATGCTGTGTGAGTTGCACAGGAAGGCACTGTGCGTTTCTGTGCGATCCTGTGTGAGCAGAATGTGAACAGACCCATAAAGTATACATTGTATAAGTGTGGAAATGTTCTGCATTGAGCTCTGGAATGGAAATACATTTTAAACATTTCCCCAGAGGTAGATTGTTCTATGAATGAAAGCTCACTAGAATGTTCTCATAGTTTCTAATATTTCTGTGCATTTATTTACAGATCCTCTGGTGCAGTGTTAGCATGTAAAAAAAACAATTGTGAAAAGACAACGCCTTGTAGCGTGTAAAAACAAAAAAAACAACTAAATTGAAGTGATAAATATTCCAGAACAAATTTTTAATGCATTTGGTAAATAACGCAGATTTTTTTTGACTACATTGGAGAAAAATACCACATGAGTCATTTTAACACAAAAATATGCGGTATTTATCTCTTAGTGAATTGAGATATATGTATATATTTATTTATTATAGATATGAGGTCCAGTCATGTGATCCCTAAGAAAACTTTGCTTAGCAACTAGCTGTGCCTGGGGTGAGGTCATGTGACCAGAGCTCAGCTCCAACTGTCACTTCAGTCTAAATGCAGAGCTGGATGGTGATCGCATCGCTGTGTGACGACAGAAGCTATCCGAATCGCTGAACAGCCTTACTATTTTATTGATTTTCAAGTTCTTTTCATAGTATTTATTGATATAAAAGTTTATATTTGAGGGTTTTGTGGAGTTTGGGGGTGGGGGACTAGCTGTATACAGCTGTGAGGGGGGGGGGGGGTTAGATCAGTTTGTATAAGGTTTTGTGTTAAATTTCTTCCATTTCTGATATATATATATATAGTGATAATATATCTATAAAATAAAGCAGTTTTAACCTCTAAGGTCATTTTTTTTTTGGGGGCGGGGGGGGGGGGGCAATAGTTGAACATACTTACAATCTCCTTGCACCCACAACACACACCTACTGTACATCCCCCAATTACAGACATCGTTCTCCCGAATAGGACAGGAAAGATGATGAAAAGAAAGACCAGACATCTCTCATCAAGAGACCGGCAAAGAGAAGCAAAGAAGTCACCAATGGAGAATGTCCGCTCCTGCAAGCTCTTCTGCGGCTCCCAGAGACCCCCCAGGATATAGAGGCTTTCTACAGGTTTACTGGTATGTCCTCACTTCTCCTTTATGATAGGAAACCTGCAATGATACATAGGCTGCCACTGCTGAAAAGATTGCAAATATAACCCCTTTTTTATGTTATTATATCTGTTCTACCCACCCAGCACCCCCCCCCCCCCACAATCCTTAACCACTTCAATACTGGGCACTTAGACACCTTCCTGCCCAGGCCAATTTTCTGTCGCACTTCGAATAACAATTGCGCGGCCATGCCACGCTGTACCCAAACAGCATTTTTATCATTTTGTTCCCACAAATAGAGCTTTATTTTGGTGGTATTTGATCACCTCTACGATTTTTATTTTTTGTGCAACAAATAAAAAGAGACAGAAAATTTAGAAAAAAAAAAGGTTTTTCTTTGTTTCTGTTAAAATTTTTAGGAAATAAGTACATTTTCTTCTTCAATGATGGGCACTGATATGGCTGCACTGATTGGCACTGATAAGGCATCACTGATGGGCACCGATGAGGTGGCACCAATTAGGTGGTACTGATGTGGTGGCACTGACGGCCACTGATGATGGGTACTGATAGGCTGCATTAATGAGCACTGATAGGTAACACTTGTAGACAGAATTGATGGGCACTGATAGGCAGCATCGATGAGCACTGATAGGCAGCACTGATGGGCACTCATAGGCAGCACTAATGGGCACTTATGGGTGGCACTGATGGGTGGCACGGATAGGTAGCATGGATGGGCACTGATGGCCACTGATGGCCCAAGGGTCCTCGATGGAAAAACAAATGAAAAAACAAATGAAGGGGCACAGAAGACTGTAGATCACACTAGGCAGGTCAAAGGATACTGTATTAATCTAGTACCACAGGAAGAGAAAGGTGCGCAAGAGTTGGTCACGGATCCATCTTTGCGAATACACCAGACTAGAGAGGTGATAGAGGAAGAACAGGGACTCCCACAAAGACCAAGACCAAACGCCATTACGGGAGTGGGGAGTAAAGTCAGGGATATTAAAGGACTACAATCAAAAGTTGACGAGTCTTTTTTTGTGGAAGGAGCTGTGGGGAAGACGAAACCCGCAGCGCAGAGAAACAGTACATCACGAATGGTCTCACCACCCAACACCAGGAGACAACTACAGCAAAAGCTACGAGGAGAGGTCACAGGGGAGGGCGGCGAATTTCAAAAGAATCTAAAGTAGGAGAAGGCCACTCCACAATAAAAATATTCAACTTATCAAAATGTGAATTCCCAGAACCCGAATTAAAGTTGCTCAGAAGAGGGCTTAACTATGCCCCAGAGAGCCCACCCAACATTTTTGAGTTGTTTATTGATTTAAACAAGTTTATACGGAACTTGACACTTAAACGCCACTTCAAGCTTAAGGAAATTAATGGTATGGTAGACAAAAAGGTTGAGACGACTGTTCCCCCCTCCCCTGGAGACTTCGATGATGAAGGAATATTAGAAATTCTGGAAGAATTTTATGCTGAAGGGGGTATGGATCCTATGGAGGAGATCCCCTCTTTGAGCTGTGAGGAAAGGATTATTAGTACTAACTTTAGACCAAAATCTGGTTTCTATCCCCATTGGAACAAGGGCAATTGTATCCCGGCATTCTATGAGGTAGTGATGGGAGAAGTTAGGAAAGTATGTGGGAACCATACTCGGGAGTTCAACAAAGGCCATGAGGTCGATCTGGATGGTCCGCTGAATAGCCTGAAGAAAAACTCGGAGATAATAATAAGGAAAGCAGACAAGGGGGGTTGCCTGGTTATACAGGATAAGGACCAGTATGTGGACGAAGCACTAAGACTAATTGAAGATAAAAGCACTTATGAGAGACTGACTTGGGATCCCACGGCCCTCTATGGCACTGAGCTTAAAACACTTGTAGATAAAGCACTTACCAACAAAGTCATTACCAAGAATGAGTACTATTTCTTGCTTCCCAGGCATCCTGTAGTACCCCATTTCTACCATATTCCGAAGATACACAAGAATATGGAGAAACTCCCAGGTAGACCGATCATAGCTGGAATAGACAGCCTTACTAGTAACTTGGGATGCTACATAGACTATTTCCTCCAAGGACTTGTCACTAACCTACCATCCTATATTAAAGATTCAGGCCACGCCCTGGAGATTCTTAGTACATACACATGGGAGAGAGGCTACAGATGGCTCTCTCTCGATGTGGCATCCCTATATACTTCCATACAGCACGAATTTGGGCTAAGAGCAGTAGAGTATTATCTGGCTGATACGCGTCTGTGTAATCCGATACAAGCCCAGTTTCTATATGACTGCATTGAATTCACGTTGACACACAACTATTTTACATTCATGGATGGATTCTATAGGCAGGTCAAGGGCACAGCCATGGGGGCTAGATTTGCCCCAAGCTATGCAAACTTGTTCATGGGGTATTGGGAACAGAATTATATTTGGGCCAACAACCCGTTTGGTGGTAATTTGATTTTGTACTCAAGGTACATTGATGATATTCTCATCATTTGGGGTGGAACCGATGAGGATTTGGAAGGCTTCCTAAGACATTGCGCAGAGAATCCTTTTGGTATTTCTTTCACACATGTGGTGGACGACTTCTCCTTGGTCTTTCTTGACTTGGAATTACGGACAGATGATGAAGGGAAAATCTACTCAAAAACTCACTTTAAACCAAGTGCCGGCAATTCTTACCTCCACGCTCGTAGCCATCATCACCCACAATGGATTCGGAATGTCCCCTTTGGCCAATTCTGTAGACTGAAGCGGACCTGTACCCTCAAACAAGATTATGAAGAACAAAGTGTGGTCCTCAGGAACAAATTTAAAGAGAAGGGGTTCACGGACGAGCATTTAGAGGAAGCCTTTCAGAAGTACCTCGTACAATATGACAACATTGAGATGGAGAGAGCAAGAAAGGTGGAACCTCAGGGGGATGAACTTTTGCAAGTTCGGTTTTGCACTAGGTTTAGTAACAAAGCAAATGCAATACAAAAAGCTATAAAAAAGAATTGGAAGATCTTGGAGTCAGACCCCATTTTGAGGACGCATCTCCCTCAGTGCCCGAATATAATCTTTAGGAGACCAAAAGATCTTAAGAGCATCATTGCCCCAAGTAGGATAAAGAAAACCAGAAATAAAGGCCCCAACAATCCTTGGACGACGTTATTCGACCAAAAGGGGAATTATAGATGTGGGGTTACAAGCTGTGGGAACTGCCTGTACATGCACCACAGAAAGAAAGAACTAATAAGTGCTGATGGCAAAATACACAAGATCAAACAGTTTATAAATTGTGGGACCCCATATGTCATATATGGGCTCTTGTGCCCCTGTGGCCATCTCTATATTGGTCGCACGTCAAGACAGATGAGAACAAGGATGAATGAGCATAGGAGCAATATCCTGACGAAAAAAGACAAATACTCTGTACCTAGGCACTTCAAGGAGGTTCATGATAGTAGCATAGAAGGTCTTAGGGTATTTGGCATTGAGGCTATGCCGAATGAGCTAGACAACGGTAAAAAGTACCAGCTACTATGTAAAAGGGAGGCCTACTGGATCTTTACCATGGACACTATGGCCCCCAAGGGCCTAAACGAAGAAATAGAACTGCATAACCTAGTTTGAGATTTGCAGCTGTAGTAGAGGGACAGTTTGGTTTGGGGTCTGTACACTGAGTATGGAGCCGTTTTTCCGTACATTGTCAACAGACTTGCTAACAGATTTCTGCAACTTTAGAGACTAATAAGCCAGTACCTTCAGTATAGGTCCACGCTAGTGCAGTGCCATAGCTTCAGCCCTTCTAATAGGGGCAGAGGGGGCGGTCAGAAGGGAAGTTAGGGATTGACTGAAGCTTTATTTATATCATGTTTAGATTTCTGCAGCACTAGTAAGTCTCATATGGGGACTTCTTCAAGTGGGCTAAATGGTCTTGCTGTTGAGTTAGAGGTCCTAAGATCTCTATATAGATGTGTGCACTCCTTTTTTATGTGTGTATATATGTATACAAACAAGGTTCAGTATTTAACACTTCTAGTCCTGCAAGAGTGGGAGTGTGCTTTAGAAAGACTTTTATAAGTATAGAGTTCGCCACGCCTTTGGTGTTTTATTAATTATTAAGTACTAATGTGATTTTACAAATTTTATTGAGATTAGCGATTTTTAACTAAAATTGTTGTATATTTGCACACCCGCTCTCCATAGGTAGCGACTTTAAGTGTGGTAATACTGGACCTGAATGCCCCCGTTTTTACATCCATATGCAGCCTATATACACCAATGTGCCAATTGCATGTATGTGTGTATTTACATATGGTTTATGGCTATAGCCAGTATCACTTTCTGCATCATGCACACTGTTGCCCTGAGAGTATATAGACACTAGGGTTGAGTTGGTTTGGGCGCCTCCAGTATTCCTTTTAATCCCCCCCTTCTTTTGGGCTACACTCTTGATCCCATCTTTTAATAACTTTCCCCTGCATTATTCATTTATTGCCACACGTTTCCCCCCTCGCTTGGCTGTCTCCCCTACGTGAGCAGCTGGGCTGGGCTTTATTAAGCTCCCTCTATAGTGGCCTGAGTATGTCAGCAGAGGCATAGGGTAGAAAGCATATTCCCTGATGCCTCCGCGATCAGCCGCATGCGCAGGAGGAGTACGTGCGCAGGCGCAGCTGATGCACACAGCACCTTACTAGGTGCCTAGCCGCCGTAAGAGTGAGGCTTGGGCCGACCGGAAGTCGCAAGTGGAGCGCAAACACACCCGCGCTTCCGGGTCACAAGCCAGCATTTGGTCAGCCTGGGAGTGAGGCGTGGTACGACCGGAAGTTGCGGGTGGAGCGCAAATACACCCGCACTTCCGGGTCGAAGACGCCATACGGATCCAGTTATTTATGTGATTAATCGTCCGAACAGGGAATATGCTGTATAACGACATGCTCATGGTAAGCGGACTCCTTTCATTTTTTTGGGGGGGCCTGGTTTTTTGGGGATGTCACTGGGGGATCGTCAGCTCGCCATGACTGGCATATATAGGGGCAACACTCATTAATTATGCAATTTATTATGCACGTAATGGGAGATGGGTGTGTCTATGAGGGGGAGGGGCCATGGGGGTGCCCTACCACGCCCACCTGTATACTCTCCCTATAAAAGGAGAGTGGATGAAAATGGGGGAGACGAGACCATGGCCCGCTTGCAGGCTCTGAGGAAAGGGGTGCTCCCCTGAAACGCGTCAGCCATTCGCTAGAGGAAGCATCAGATCCTCCCGGCATTTAAGAGTGGAGGTCGGAAGTTCATAGCAGTGGACGTGTCTATCTATCTATGCATTTGCCTTTACCGTGTACTCGCTTGTGAGTAGAAAATTTGCTGTTTTATCTATTTTAATAAAGCCTTTTTAGTGGTAATGCGCAAAGGTCGGTGCGCCCTTCTGTTTTTTCTTGTTTCCATAGTGTTAACGAACACCCATTGTTCAGAGGAGGGCTGCAAGAGTGTGGACATTACCTTTGAGGAACTATTTAGATCACGAATCTAGAGACTAGACACCAGAGCGCAGGAGAATTTGTTGTGTGTTCACTGATGATGGGCACTGATAGGCGGCACTGATGGACACTGATAGGTGGCACTGATAGGTGGCACTGGTATGCAGCACTGATGGACACTCATAGATGGCACTGATGGGCACTGATAGGCGGCACTGATGGGCACTTATGGGTGGCACTGATGGGTACTTATGGGTGGCACGGATAGGTGGCATGGATGGGCACTGATAGGTGGCACTGCTGGACACTGATGGGTGGCACTGATGACACTGATGGGTGGCACTGATGACACTGATGGGTGGCATTGCTGGGCATCACTGGTACATGATGGTGCCAGTCAGTGCCAATTTGTGGGCACTGACTGGCACAGATTGGGCATCATTTGCACATGTGGATGGCCATGGGGTACATACCTGTCCATCCACATGTTGCCCACTTCCCTGGTGGTCCTAGTGGAGTCCCTGGTGGTCCAGTGTGGGCATCTGAGGGGGGGCTGCACTGATAAACAATCAATGCAGACCCCCCCTGTCAGGAGACATCGTGATGTTGACATCGTGATCAGCCGTGATTGGACACGGCTGATCACGTGGTAAAGAGCCTCCGCCGAGATCAGTGTAGCGGTGTGTCAGACTAACACACCGCTCCACAGATCGCCGCAATGCATGTTATCCTGAAGGACGTCATATGACGCCTAGTCAGGATAACGGAATCACCGCCTGGCCGTCATTCTGCTATAGGCCGGACGCCCACCACTCCAGCTCTGTTCTGTCTGCAGCACGGCTCCTTTCAGTTCCTGACCTCACAGGAGACACTGAGGGCAGTGGCTATATGCTTCTGCTGCTGTCAGTCAAACACCTGTGAGGAGGGAGCGTGGGCATGGCTTACCGGCACTGTGTGCGTCTATGGATGCATATAGCCTGGCTCAGAAGCATGCCCGCATGGGTGCCCCCATAGTACACTACTTGCTAAGGGGGTACTCAGAGGAAAAAGGAGCGGACAGCATCAGTGAGGGACTGACAAAAAGGAGGTAAAGGACCAAATATTGTTGCACAAAGCAGGTAAACATCTTTTTTTATTTTATTTATTTAATTGTAAACATTTGCCTTTAATAGCACCTTATTGTTAAACTGATGACCTGTAGGGGGCTTTTAAATGCCATCTATGGAAAATTTAGGGTACTGAGGCTCGTTTTAATTTTGGAACTCTAATGTTTGACATGTTGGGTATTATATTATGTGCATCAATACGAAAATGGGATTTTTTATTTCAAGCGTCCTTCACGTAAAGGCAAGAGATCAACCAACAATTAAATTTCAAAGCCATTTCCAGCTGAGATGAAGGACGAGATCTTCAGGCAGAAGATCCGTGCACAGATGGACAGAATCTGTGATTCCTTCATTGTCAGATCGGGAGGACCAAGATTCTT
This sequence comes from Lithobates sylvaticus, assembly GCA_028564925.1. Classification (NCBI taxonomy): domain Eukaryota; kingdom Metazoa; phylum Chordata; class Amphibia; order Anura; family Ranidae; genus Lithobates; species Lithobates sylvaticus. The sequence continues at coordinate 80,010,392 of CM053036.1, forward strand.
CGACAGAAGACACGATGAGCTCCAAACTGCAGAGGAACGTGGCTACGTTCCAAGGTAAAAGACAGGACTTACATTTATTTACTGACACACATACATTGACTGGCATACACTGACCTAAACCAACAGAGGACGTCCAGATGTACATAACTGACTGGTACATACGTTAGAGAGATGCACACAGACACACAACCAAATTAGGAGAGAGTAGAACGCACACACAGATTATAGGATGAGGCCTAATACAAACATACATCCAACATTAGAAAAACGATGACTAGCATCGAGTAGGGTAGCTTAGTGTAGTTTAGTGTAGGTCCTGCCCTAGAAGAGTCTACCTTGCCGTCGTGGGCAGGCTTGGAATCTCTTGGTCAAAAGTGTGTCAGTGAATGGAAGAGAGGATCACTAGATCTTCACTTTTGGCTTGTGGGCATTGATAGGTGGCACTTGTGGGCATTGACAGGTGGCACTTATGGGCATTGACAGGTGGCAGTTATGGGCATTGACAGGTGGCACTTGTGGGCATTACATGAGGCATAATTGCCTCTGACTTTTCGGGACCGATGTCCCTTTAAAATGAGCCGGTGATCGGCTTTTTTTTTTTCTCCTCCGCTGTCAGCATGAGGAGGAAAAAAAAAAACAATTAGCGAGCTTTTGTTTTCATCATGTGATCAGCTGTCATTGGCTGACAGCTGATCACATGGTAAGGGGCCGGGACCCGCGGTAAGGGGCCGGGACCCGCCCCTTACTCGGATCGCTGATCACCCGAGTCTCAGAGACTCGGTGATCACGGCGCACGCAGGGAGCGTGGACAGGGGAGGCCGTCATATGACGGCCTCCCGGGAATTGACATCCACGCTGTGGCCGTCATTCGGCTATAGCGCGGATGTAAAATGGTTAAACTGTGGGGTTTTTTTTTTTTTTTTGCAGGCCTACAAATAGCTGTCAGTTTTTAGGTGAGGAGACAAACAGTTTTTTGTAGTCTAGACTATAAAAATACTAACGCTGACAGTAATGTGAACCAACACGTCTATAGTGCTCATGAACCTATAAGGCACATTAAAAACACCCCCCAAATGCCCTCCAAGTGATTTTTTTCCATCTCACTGATATTCCACCTTCAACCTCACCGATATCTGATTAACGTTTGTCAAACGCGCTGTTATCACATGGCTACAGACGCGTTTACACCACGTTACCTCAGCTTTGAATTAAAGGAGTTGACAATCTCCAATTCCTCCCAGACTTGACATGTAGCTTCATTTTTTTGCCACACAGGGATGCAAAGTGACACAAAAGCTACATATTTTTTGAATGTGAACAACTCTATCCGCTGTCCATATTATCCATTGCAGGCTGGATTTTTGGTATCTTTACATTCACAGAGGAATTTCATGTATAATTGTCCTCAAGATTCTCCCTACTGGGGGTTCACTTCCAGCCCCAGGTCCCATAGCAGCCAGGTGGGCAGCTAGTGTTACTCCACTGGGCAAGACGCTTTAGTTAAAGTGGAACTAAGATGTACAGAATGCAGACTCTGGGAGGTTGATTTACTAAAACTAGAACGTTCAAAATTTGGTGCAGCTGTGTATGGTAGCCAATCAGTTTCTAACTTCATCTTGTTCAGTTAAGCTTTAACAAATACAACCTGGAAGCTGATTGGTTTCTATGCGGAGATGAACCCGATTTTGCACTCTCAGTTTTAGTAACCCCTGTATGTCTCCTCTTCCTCGCCTGCTAGCTAATTCTTCCTAAGGCTTCATTCACACTAGCGCGTTTTTTGATGCATTTTGCATTTTGCAGAAATGCAGGGAAATTTTTTTAACATGGGTTCCTATGGAACCTGTTCACATCAATGCATTTTTGTGCCTTTTTGCAAAGGGTCGGGACTTTTTTTCATGCAAAATGCAGCGTTTTGCATGTAATAGAAGTCAATGGACTCGCATCCAAAACGCAAGTACCGCGTTTTTACCACGATTTTGCGGTGCTTGTCGCGTTTTTGGACACGCGTTTTTACCGCGATTTTGCGTTTTGCGTTTTTTTTTTATTATTTTTATTTTTTTTTACACTGTATATAGCTGGTTGCTAAGCAACCACAGTGTAAAAAAAAAAAAAATGTAAAAAAAAAAAATGCAAAAACGCAAATCGCAGCAAAATCGCGGTAAAAACGCATGTCCAAAAACGCGGCAAGCCCTGCAAAAACCACTGCAAAAACGCTCAAAAGCAAAATGCATAGATGTGAATCGAGCCTAACACTGAGCCAAACAGGTGCAGCTCAGCACAAAATCTCAGCCTGTTTTGGGTGTTTAGAAGAATTAACTCCTTTGTTGGCCTGTCAAACAAGATGGCCAAAGTTGCCGAACCCAGAACAAGACTGGGCAAAGATGTCAGCAGAGGCAATGGAGCAATGAGGGAGATTGCTGACATTGAATCACTGCAGTGGATTCTATGGCAGGCGAATGTGCCTTATTGTACAAGTACACATGTGCACACTGGCACATTATGGTGTGTGCCCACTTACCACAATGTGGACTTCTGCTTTAAGATACTGTGAAATTTGGTGAAGTAATGAAAACTGTTGTGGGAAGCAGGGTCATGGGAGGACTAGGAACATTTGACCTGAAATATAACCAAGTTATATAGTTATATAGTGATAGGAAAAGTTTTCAGTCGGCTAAATAAAAGTGTATCATGGTACCATAGTGATTGGTGGATACGGTGAAGCTTTTTCTTGAAGGAAATTGTCTATTGGGACACTACCTTCATACCCGACAATGGTCACAGATCCCGGGATTTGAAAACAAAATTGTTGAGTCCCATTTGTCCTGGTGCAGAATGCTGAAAGGTTGGATCCAGTAACCAGCACTCTCCTCAAAACACTCAACATGCATTAAGGTGAAAAACCTTCTGTGTGCAGAAGCCCCCCCTGACTGTCAATCACAGCCAGTGAGTCAATCAGGAAAAGGAGGGGCGGGGCCAAGTTGCAGCTCCATGTGTGAATGTACTCACAGAGCCGCGAGTTGGGCAAGCTGTTTGCTGTGGGGGCACTTGGCAGAAGGGAGGAGCCAGGAGTGCTGGCAGGAGACCCGAGAAGAGGTGGTCCTGGGCTGCTCTGTGCAAAACCATTGTGCAGAGCAGGAAAGTATAACATGTTTGTTATTAGAAAAAAAAGGCTTTAATATCGCTTTAACTCCGGAATAAGCAACCATTGCCTTAATATAATAGGCAGTCTTGTTCTAGGCCGACAAGGCCCAGACCTTTATATATGTTCGTTGCAACTTTTTATCTCGCACGGTATTTGCGCAGCAATTTTTCAAACACGTTTCATGCTTTAAAAAAACAAAACAGCAAAGTTAGCCCAATTTTTTTGCATAATGTGAAAGATGAAGATACGCCGAGTAAATAGATACCCAACATGTCATGCTTCAAAATTGCAGGCGCTCGTGGAATGGGGCCAAACTTTGGTATTTAAAAATCCCCATAGGCGACACTTTAACATTTTTTACTGGTTACATGTTTTGAGTTACAGAGGAGGTCTAGGGCTAAGGCTAGAATTATTGCTCTCGCTCTAACGTTTGCGGCACTACCGCACATGTGTGGTTTGAACACCGTTTTCATATGTGGGCGGGACTTACGTTTGTGTTCGCTTCTGCATACGAGCTCAAGGGGACAGCGGTGGAAGCAGTGAGTTGGTAGAAGTCGGTAGAAGCACCGGAGGGCGGCGGGGGGGGGGGCGTCCACTCCCGCCACCCGTAAGAACGATCAATCGGCAGAACAGCCGCTATGATCATTCTTATGGTGCAGGGAATTACCGGCTGAAAATCTGAATGATGTCTGTAGCTGCAGGCATCATTCAGATATACCCCCACAAAGCCCAGGACGTCCTATGACGTACCTTGGGCACCAAGTGGTTAAGCACATGATTAGAGCCTGGGACCCACCTAGTTGTGTAACAGTAGCAAATTAAAAGGAGTTCTAGGACTCCCGGACAATTGGGTCTCAGGACCCACTTCCTGTTCGGCCGGGAGGAGAAGCAGATTAGGAATAGAGGGCGCAGAGCACTGCGCCCCGGGCCCACCCAGTTGTGTGACATTAGCAAATTAATATGAGTTTTAGGACTCCCGGCCAATCGGGTCTCAGGACCCACTTCCTGTTTGGCCGGGGGGGGGGGAAGCAATGGCCCCATCAGCAACAGCCTCTTCCTGGAGCCCTTCCCAGGATTCAGCTCGCCATCGGTCTCCGCAGCAACACAGCACCAGCCGCCACTGGTTTATAAGCTGACCTTGCTATTTTAGGCCCTCTTTAATAAGAAACCCTGCTCTGAGATCAATCACATCACAGCCTGGGCACTGGTTTTCCATCAGACAAACCTTATCAGTGAGATAACAGGATCAGTAGGAAGCTTATGCAGGCATGCTATATGGCTGCCTCTTTGCACATATATAATTAGAAATGCTACATAAAAATATGTTTTTTTAAACATTAACACACTTTATTATTTTTTTTTGCATTTAGCTGTTCATTTTCACATTTATATCTAAACAAAAACACTAGGCTATAGGTTCCTCCTAATATAGAATAATATCTGTCGCCAGTAAGCAGTGTAACTAATCCTTCTCAGCTGAAATGTATATTTCATAAGTGGTCTGCCTGGAATTAAGTGGGCAATGCATTGAATTTGTCTTGCTTGGCTATAAATATTCAGACATGTAAATAAAGGAAGGATGGAGGTAGCTAGCAGAGATAAAATAAATAAATAAATAGCCTTCTATTAACTTTTTAACTAAACTGCAGAGCCTATAGGCACGCAACTGTTGGCGTCATTGGCACTACCTTGTGCTAGGGTATCACCTTACTTTATATAGCTGCTACAAGAAAAAGATAAATCCTGAGTATGATCAGCTAATACACTTTCAAAATCTCGTTGCTAGTTATAATTATGAAATGCATATAAACACAGGATACATACACTCACCGGCCACTTTATTGGGTACACCTGTTCAATTGCTTGGTAACACAAATTTCTAATCAGCTAATCACATGGCAGCAACTCAATGCATTTAGGTATCTAGATGTGGGGAAGACGACTTGCTGAAGTTAAAACCAAGCATCAAAATGGGGAAGAAAGTGGATTTAAGTGACTTTGAACGTAGCCTGGTTGCTGGTGCCAGCCCAGATAGCAAGCAATTGTCCTGCCAGTTTGAAAATGACTTGTTAAGCTATTGCTAGACTTGCCAGGCTTCACAAGTTTGTTGTACAATTGCAGCAAGTCCACATTGTATGACTCCAGATCAACTTTCTTTGCAAACATTCTGCAAGTCTGCTGCAAGTTCTGGTTCAGTTATGTTGTGCTATAGTCATCCCACCACAGGGGTCACTGTGGCTGAAATTTCATGATGTAGACTTGCAGAGCTCCTACTGTAGACTCACCACTGCAACTTTGCTCTTGCTAGACACTTGCCACACAAATTTGCTTCAAATTGGGAAAGTGTTAACTAGAACTTGCTTCAAGTACTCTGCAAGTGTACAACTTGCCAGTGAAAATGTGCAGCAAGTTAACAGATTTACAATTCAACTCTGCCACAAATTTGTGACAAGTTATCCTTGCTATCTGGGAGACGGGCTGGTCTGAGTATTTCAAAAACTGCTGATCTGCTGGGGTTTTCACGCACAACCATTTCTAGGGTTTACAGTGAATGGTCCAAAAAAAGAGAAAATATCCAGTTAGCGGGGGTTGTGTGGATGAAAATGCCTTGTTGATGTCAGAGGTCAGAGGAGAATGGGCAGACTGGTTTGAGATGATAGAAAGGAAACAGTAAGTCAAATAACCACTCGTTACAACCAAGGTATGCAAAATACCATCTCTGAACGCACAACACTTCGAACCTTGAAGCAGCAGAAGACCACATTGGGTGCCACTCCTGTCAGCTAAGAACAGGAAACCGAGCCTACAATTCACACAGGCTCACAGAAGATTGGAAAAATGTTGCCTGGTCTGAGGAGTCTCAATTTCAGCTGCAACATTCAGATGGTAGGGTCAGAATTTAGTGTAAATAACATGAAAAAGCATGGATCCATTCTGCCTTGTATCAACAGTTCAGGCTAGTGGTGGCGTAATGGTGTGGGGGGATATTTTCTTGGCACACTTTGGCCCCTTAGTACCAATTGAGCATCGTTTAAACACCACGGCCTCCCTGAGTATTGTTGCTGTCCATCCCTTTATGACTACAGTGTACTCATCTTCTGGTAACCACTTCCAGCAGGATAATGCACCATGTCACACAGCTCAAATCATCTCACCACAGGTTTCCTGAACATGACAATGAGTTCACTTGAGTCCAATAGCCTCCACAGTCACCAGATCGCAATCCAATAGAGGACCTTTGGGATGTGGTAGAACGAAAGATTTGCATCATGGAAGTGCGGCCAACAAATCTGCAGCAACTGCGTGATACTATCATGTCACTATGGACCAAAATCTCAGGAATGTTTCCAACACCTTGGTGAATCTATGCAACAAAAATTAAAGTGGATGTAAACTTAATGTCATCCTTTCTAAACTACTGCCATAGGGGTTATCTAGAAGGATATACATGCCTCCTGCATGTATCTTTACCTGTCAAATGTCTCCCCTTTAGCTGTTATGAGAACCGAAAAACTGAAGATTCTGTGGGTGGGTCTGTTGTCTGGAGCTCGGTGGGTGGAGTTGTGATGTCAGAAGACTCTCCTCCCACCTCTACACTCTCCTTGTCAATATGCATTTTCTCCTGTGTATTTCTTACACTGAACTTCTGCTATGATCTCTAACATCCAGTGAAAAGACAGGAAAGTAACCACATGACTTCAGCATGCCCAATTATGCTGAGGTGTGGAACATCCAATCCTGGCAGAGCAGCAGAAGAAAGGAGTGGGAGGGAATTAAAAAAGAATGCATGTCTCTTAGGCTAGTGCACGAGATATGTAAATCACCTGTCACTCACAGCAAGGGGGAGGATTTGACAAAGTTTTTCTCTGTTTGTCAAGATTTATCTCACTGAACAATAAGAGGATTGCTCAGAGCTGGATTAACTCTTTGTGGCAAGCCTAGGCTCAAATGATAGGAAATCTTATACTCTACATTATGACATCAAATTTTTTTTTCGGGTTTACATCCACTTTAAGGACGGTCTGAATGCAAAAGGGGCTCCAACCCTGTACTAGCAAGGTGTACCTAATACAGTGGCCAGTTTATTTTTTTTATTGCTCTTGAACTACATGTTCCAGGCTTCCTATTTAGGAAAAAAGAAATGTAATTTATATATTCATCAATTCAAATCTATAACTATCACACAGTATCGGTTAAGGGAATTAAGATGGAGGTGACCCTGAGAAAAATAATTTCCAGATCAGGCCACAAATATTCTTGAAAACATTTTTTTTTTAGGTGGTTTAAAGTGTAATTAATCTTAGAACAGCAACTTGTTAGCAAGGATGTCCTTTCCACTGTTTGACATACAATAAGTCATCAGCGGGCACGCCTTTAAGTCCATGTATGATGTGACCAGGAAAAGAATCAAGCATAACAAAATGCATAAAAAAAGTTTCCTTTTTTGGGGAGAGAATGTAGCAATGATAAAGTACTTACTGAAAAATACTTAAAGTGGAGCTTCACCCAACAGGAGAAGTTCAACTTTAAGGCATCCCCCCTGCTCCTCTTTAAGAAATGGGATGCGGATACCTGGTTTTGAAGTTCTCCTTCCCCCCTCCTCCCTGCAGTCTTCTGGGACACGGCACAGGTCCAAAAGCCTGCCGGGCTATTCACAATGCGCAGTAGGTAGCTGGCTGTGAAGCCGCAAGGAGTCACAGTTGGCTGCCCACAGTTAAGATGCCAGTGCCGTCGACGGAAGAAGAGGAAAAAATACTTGGGTGAGCACAGTGCTGGATCCTATCCTAGGACAGATGAGTATCTGTTTATTAAAGGTCAGCACTCAGCAGCTACAGTTTTGTAGCTGCTGACTTTACATTTTTACAAATATGACTGGAGCTCCCCTTTAATAATTATTAGAGAAATATAGCAGAGGTGCAGGGTTCAAGGCTTTTTCCATTCAAGCAAAATTCGCCATAGCAGTCTAATGAGCAACAATTTTCCTATGCTACCAGTTTTGACAAAATCATTCCACTTATCCCTTAGGCCCCGGTTCAAACATTCACATTTTCACCTGCGTGTTGGAATGTGTTAAAATGCACAGGTCAGAGGCAATTTTTTAGATAGGGCCTGTTTACATTTGGGTGCTGCACTGCAGCACATTTTTTAAAAAATAGCTCAGGTCCATTTATTTGTCGCTTTCATGCATTTTGAGGCCTATAGAAGTCAATGGCAATGCATGGGAACACATCTTTTTGTCTAAATACATTTTTTGCATGCATTTCCTTGCATTTTCAGCCACTGGTAACAATCCTAAAAAAAAGATTTTTATTGGCCAACATGATAAACACATGATGCATGAAAACACATTAATAACACATGTCAATGCATGTGCAAAACGTGCATCAATTTTCATTGAAAATTGGAAAGGTGTGAACTTAATCTTATACTAAATATGATATTGCCCAAATGCTATATTTGTTTCATACAATGAAAATAATAAAAAAAAAACATATTCCAGCTTATACTTAAATTATTAATATCACAAATAATGATTATGTTGTAGGGTTTTAAGACAGGGAAATAAAGACAAAAAGGAAAAGTATGATAAACGAATTAAATCCATAGCACACTATCTATCACAGTGTGGGTCAAAGTTACTTGAAAGCCATGCCAGCTGAATTTTGGAGGAGTGTCAGCAAGGAAACATACTTCTGTCCCCACCCAGCTGGCTAAAAAAAGGAGTTCATTTGAGGATAGTATCAAGTAATGGGAGAAGGACAAAAAGAGGAAGCAGAACTTCTGGAGGAAGGCAAGGATATGCACCAAAATTCCAGCCCACTAATGGATCAATACAACACTGATAATGAATTTTCATTATTTCTTAAATGCTTGTTTCAATCAGTGGCACCCTTTAAAAGTATGTAACATCTCAAGGCACTCCCAGTCTAGAATGGAAAAAAGTAAATGTCAATGGGAAATGGAAGTACACAACACGCACAACAGCCTTGTTTGAATTAAATTCACATCAGAAAAGCTCCCTTGAAATCAGAGGTTCCTCCGTCACATCAGAGGTCTCCCCTTCACATTAGAGCCCCCTTTACATCAGAGGCCCCTCATCACATGAGAGGTCCCCCATCCTATCAGAGGTCCATCCTTCATGTCACATCAGACTCCCCACCGTACGACAGAAGTTCTCCTAAATATGAATCTCCCCATCACATCAGAACCTCCTTCTAATTACATAAGAGTCCATCCCCCCCATCACCACATAGGCCCCCCTCACACAGTTCCCTCTTCACATCAGAGCCCTACCTCCAGCAGCATTGCAGATAGTGGAAAGTGGAGGAGGTCTGGATGGAGGTGGAGTTCCTCTACTTCTGTATGTTGGGGGGAGACCCTGCATACCGCTTGGACTGGATCTGAGTCATGGTTTTTCCATTGTGTGGGCAAGTTGGCCAATTTCACAATAGCTATTAATGATGCTGTGAATCCTGGCCTTAGAGTTTCATTGGTTGCTATGGTGCTGGCGGCCAGTCCCCCTGCATCGTGGCAACACATGATGCTGATCCAGGGCAAACTGGGTCCTGTGCTTGAGGCACCCTGGGAAACCCAGACGTCACCCTGGTTGAGAAACAATGTAATAAGCAACACATCATCTCTTAGGTTAACCACACATGTTGCAATCTTGTATAATTTTCTTTAGATTCACTTTTAGTTTTGTAGTGTGATCATCTACCTGATAAGGTAGGCCTTCATATTACAGATTAGTTGGTAAATCTAAAGTAGTTTTGTACAGAGTCTGTACTATCAAATTGTATTGTGTAGGATCAGTGTTGCTGGTCCTTGTTCAGGCATTTCTTTCTATGGAGTTCCAACTCCCGACTGTGCTCCTGTGTTCTCACCCTGCCATATGCACCCCTAGAGGGGGCCGCACAGACACACATTGTGAAAAGCTTGGTCAACTGTTGTAACTTGTATAACTAGCAAGATGGCGGTCTTGAGCGATGACATGCAGCCGATGCTGTTGTGCATGCAGGTAAACAGGAAGTAGTAGAAAGAGGCTGGTGGAGATTAGCAAAATAAGTACCAAAAAAGGTTAAAATGGCATTGTATGAAAACACATACTATTCCAATTGTTTATGATGCAGATTGCTGTACTAAACTCAATATTGGCCTGGTTAGGGTGTACATCTATATTAAGATGTAATTATATATTTTTTTAAAGCCCGCATTTTTTTATTTTTGAGTGGTTTGGGAATTTTGTTTTTTATTGCTGTCTGTCTTTAATGATGCGATTTTCCTCACTTCCTGCCAGGAATGGAAATAATGAGAAGTATCTATAACTAAAGCATGAAATGCTTTAGGTTTTTAATAGAACTTCTCCTCTTAATGCCTTACTGTCCTTGTGACAACCACACAAATTTCCTGTAGTGATGTACCAAAACAAGAAATGAGAGAAAGTCTCCCCAGGTCACAGACATGAGACAAAAACCAACGAAAATTTAAAGCCCCTCTTAAGGTGCAGCTGCCCTGGGCCCAATCATTGTTGTGGGGCCCGACGCAGCTGCCTCATACTTGTCGACTACACCAGTTTAAATGCCCTTGTCCCTTGAAGTTTTAGTCCCGTGTTGTGTCCCGATATCTCAGTGTGAACTTCTGTTACTAATAGTGCCCAGCTCTGTCCTATTGCAGTATACAGATGACTCACCTGCAGACCCTGTCTTTACATACAATTAACCTGCATTGATATGTAAATAGCGGCAGCATTAATATGTAAATAGCCACTGACCGGCTGCATTGATATATAAATAGAGGTGGCATTCATATGTATATCATGTGCATCTGCTGAATGCTGCCCACTGGGGAGGTAAAGGGACATGCTTGAAGGTCCTGCCTTCAACTGTGGTCATTAAGCCTAACATCAGCCTGTTCTGCAAAGGTATGCAAATTGGAGGTGGAACCCTTTTTCAAAATAACAGTGTCACAGCACCCTGAATTTTGGTGCATGTGAATACGCAGATCTCAGTAGATGCATGGTAACATTGGTGGTTGGTATAGTAGTGTCAACTTACATGGAGGTCATTGTATATTCCCCCTTACACTGGTGGTTGGTGTAAATGCTCCTATTACATTGGTGTCAGTGTAGAAATCCCTCTTTATATTGGTGGGTGGCATAAAATCCCCTATTACACGGTGGTCAGTGCAAATTCCCACTCACATTGGTGGTCAGTGTAAATCCTCCCTCACATTGGTGGTCATTGTAAATTCCCCATTACATCGGTGGTCATTGTAAATCCCCCACTATATGCTTGCTAAAGATTTCAAGCTTTGCTCTACATTATTCACAATTTGCCACAGCGTACCGCCTCCTAACTAATCCCATCCCCTCACCACTGATCCCATCAACTCCCCCAGCACTGTTACTGATCCCAACCCCCCCCCCCCCCCCCCTGTCCCCATCCCCATCCCCCAGCATTGCCACTGATCCCTGCAGTTCTAGGATCCCTAGGAGTTTTCTGTCTATTGATGGGTCCCCTCCCCTCCCCAGTCCATGGTGTGCAGTCAGTGAAGAGACAATGTGCTATAACCTTTAGCAACCAGTGAGCAGTAATGATGTGCACTAACCTCTTGCAACCAACCAATCACTGAGCAGTAAGGATATGCAGTAACCTCTAGCAACTAATCAGTGAGCAGTAATAATGTGCAGTAACCTCTAGCAACCAATTAGTGAGTGGTAAGGATGTTCAGTAACCTCTAGCAACCAAGCGGTACTGATGTACAGTAATCTCTAGCAACCAACCATCAAGCAGAAGTCATGTGCTGTAACCTCTAGAAAATAATCAGTGAGCCATAATGTGTCCTGTAACCTCTAGCAGCCAGTCAATGAGCGTTATTGACACACTGTAACCTCCAGGCAACCAATTGTAATCGCTGCCTGATCTGATTCATTAAACTGATTTTGAGTCTAGCGGCTATTTATTGTATATATCAGAGCAGGTGGATAGCGAAATTGCATGGAGGGGGGCCCCCCAAGAAAATGTTTGCCCAGGATCCAATCAATATTAAAGATGGCCCTGGTATTTAGCAACATAAATAAATAAATACATGGCTGAAATGTGAGCAGTATGTTATCCTAGGATTACCAGCTAAATTAGACTGAAAACTGCTGATCTCGTACAGCTTCATATTGGTTCACAGCAGCCTGTTCTACCAGTTCCTGAAACGTGGAGGAGAAGAACAAAGGCTGGCTGCTATCAAGTGACTGAAGTACTTTCATGCTCATTGAATGGATCAGTCACTTGTTAATAATCAACATCAAGCATATTATAACCAGGGCTGGTTATTTACCTTCTCTACTAGCTGTTTTCACTTACAGTAAACCTTTCATAAGAGCAGTATGGCGACTACCATTGTTCACGTTCTGAAAATGTTGGTGGATGTTATTTTAAGCTAGCCGCTTTAATGCTATCAGAGTGACAGGACTGGCACTAATATGCAAATAAGAACAGTCCTGAATGCATTTTTTTTTTTTTAAACCTGTAGGATTTATTGAGTTTTAGAAACGACAACTGTGGCATATATTCTTATAGAGACCCAATTAAATATTATACAGAAAAATAATAGTACATGATGTCACATACCACAAAGTAAAGGTCCACAACCACAAGCATAGGTTAATGCCAGTAGAGTTATCCAAGAGGAAGGGGCATATTGCAAAAATACAAGGTATTGAACACTATATTACTCTTACAGACCTAGAGAGGGACCAAGATGTGGGGAAGGGGGGAAGCAGCATTAGTTGCCTACAGCAGATATATAATCATGTAGAAATGAACCCATTCCTAGAACAACTGGGTGCAGATAGTGCCTTTGCACATATATTTCATATCGTCAGATCTCTCACCTCTACCCATGCCACCCATATCTTTGTAATTTTTTTTAGGGTGATTGCATCCCAAATAGCTATATTTGTAAAATGATAAAACTGTGTTAACCATAGATCTCTGTAGTGTAGGCCATCTAGATAGGAATATGAGTCAGTTGTGGAGTCCTAGTAGATATAGTCTCCTGTAGAACAAGGCAAAATGGGTTAATATAAGCAGGGCCAGATAAAAGTGTCCCTCCATCATCTCTTTTTTCAGCTATGGTGACATTAGCAGTCTGCTTCTTTGAAAGCCAAGCTAAGGGGCAGTCCGTCTTCTTCCCTTGCTAAGTCTGATAGCGTTGCTGCTTCTTAGGAACCTTGGCACGATGAAGCACAACTTCCCTGTACGCCATCTGCATGGTCTTGATAAGTGACTGGGTTATGTGTACTAAGGATCTTATGCAGATACTTCCAGCTCCAGACATCCTTTCGACTGAACAGGTTCACCTTATTTAGATACAGCAGAATCTATAACAGTGTCTGGGGCTAGTTTGTCTAAAGACAGACAGGGCGTCATGTTAGAAGCACCTGCAATTATAACATTGTCCATTGAGTAGGTAGAGATCATGGATGTCAATAGGCAGCATTGGCTGTCAGAGGAATATACACCCATAGCTCCCAACCGTCCCTGATTTCGAGGGACTGTCCCTGATTTCGAGGGACTGTCCCTGATTTCGAGGGACTGTCCCTGATTTCGAGGGACTGTCCCTGATTTGGGGCAATGTCCCTCTGTCCCTCTTTCGCCCTCATTTGTCCCTCGTTTTGTCTGATCCATATAGTTGTATATAAATTGCACTTTTTATCTATCAAAAAGTGTTTCCCAGTGCTAAACTTTTCATCCGAATTCTAAATTGCGGCATTTGTAAATTGTAAAAGCCAATATAAAGGAATACTAGTGATATTTAATAGATTTTGTGGATTTAATTTACTTTTTTTGGGGGGGGGTTAATTCTCCTTTAACCACTTACCCACTGGGCACTTAAGCCCCCTTCCTAACCAGACCAATTTTCAACTTTCGGTGCTCTCACACTTTGAATGACAATTACTCAGTCATGCAACACTGTACCCAAATGAATTTTTTGTCCTTTTTTTCACACAAATAGAGCTTTCTTTTGGTGGTATTTAATTACAGCTGGGTTTTTTTATTTTTTTGTGCTATAAATCAAAAAATACCAAAAAATTATTTGTTTCTATTAAAATTTATTGCAGAGTATTGGCGAGTATTGGCAGAGTATTGGCGAGTATTGGCAGAGTATTGCAGTGTTGCACAGTGTTGGCAGAGTATTGCACAGTGTTGGCAGAGTATTGCACAGTGCTGTCAGAGTATTGTACAGTGGTGGCAGAGTATTGCACAGTGGTGGCAGAGTATTGCACAGTGCTGGCAGAGTATTTCACATTGCTGTCACTGACCAGCGCTGTGGGCACTACACATCCAGCCCACAGCACTGGTCCCATCTCTCCCCCTCTCCCCTCTCTGTACCAATCGGTACAGAGAGGGGAGATAGGAACCGGCATCATGACGTGAGGCCGGTTTGTGTACATGTGATCGCTCCGTCATTTGGCGGAGCGATCACGTGGTAAACGGCCGCTATCAGCGGCCGTTTACCGCGATCCGTGATGATCACGGATATTACTGAGTGCACGGCCCAGGGGGCGCGTGGGAGCAAGGTTCTGGGAGGACATCCTACGGACGTCCACCCAGAATAAGCCGACCGCGCTGTAGCCGTCTTTCGGCTATGGCCCGGTCGGCATGTGGTTAAGGGGGTGTAGCAGGGGGCATGTCCTATGTTTACATACGTTTGCTAGTAGGTGTCCCTCATTCTAATCTCAAAACATTGGGAGGTATGTACACCCTCAAGTATCAACATATATTGACAGTATCAATAATAGCCTGCAAGAAAACATATTTTCCTTCTGGGTCCAATTTGAGATCCAAAAGTGTAAAAGCTAGGGACTTATGGATAAGGATACTAACTCCTCCAGCATAGGAGGAGTAAGTAGTGTAGTGGTAATGGCCTACCTACACCTATTAAAAACTCAGTACCCTACTGCTCACAAGATGGGTCAGTCAGGTAGCTAAGCTTAGTAATGTTACTGGTCTCTCCCTGGGCCTAAACCCCCAACTGCTATTGGTATATATTCCAATCCAGCAGTTCCTAAGCATTAGTATTTAATGCTTTTGTATGCTGACTTTAATGCCAAAGGGTAAATCCTGTTGAAATGGAAAATGCAGTCTCCCCCATCTTATAAAGACTGAAATGCAGCAGTCAATACCTTCCTCCCGTTAACCTATATAAATACCTATATACTGTATAAGTAAAGGGACTTATGAATAGAGGTATATATGAGTAGAGTACTTATAAGTAGATACTGTATGAGTAGAGGTATATATAGGTACTATATGGGAAGAGTACTGCATTTAACTATATGAGTAGAGGGATCACTCATTCACCCTCTGCTGCTTATTCCTCTTCTATGCAAGTCTCCCTCCCCATACTTTGGGGCCCGATTCGATTTTTGTCTCCTTCTGGCCTGCAGTCCCACCCTCAGCTATCTACCCAGACAAAATGGAGAAATACCCAATTAAGACACCCAGTGATATCACATCTCTTCTCTCAAGCCGCATAGTACCACCCGCTGCATTGGCAGCATCGGTGCTTGGTAAATACTCCAGCACTGTGCCATAGGGGCAGAGACAAAGAGACATAAGGACCATCCTCATGCAGTGTACGCTCCAAATCATGACTTTGAGTTTACACAGGGATTTTTCTCTTATTTACTGCTTATCTTGTGAGAATTTCAGGTTTCCTGATGTTGGGCTTCAGGTGAACCTGGTGTTTTCCCCTCGAATTGGACAAAGCAATTATAAAATGATGTGCCTTGACTCATCATACCTATCAGGAGTGAGGATAGACACGTGCCTACGACTGACCCACGTGCCTACTACTGACTCTTGGTGGTCCTTAAGAAAGGAGGGCACAAACAAGAAACTTGGCATAACAGCTTGTGTATAGACTTTGCTTCTACAGAGGAGCCTGGTAATCTAGAAGTGGAAGGAAACTGATACCAGCCTGGAAAATACATGTTGTCTCCTGGTACTCCTGTATAGCACAAACAATTTAATCAGGGTGTCCACTCCTGCCCTAAATATCACCAAGACTTTGCAAGGACTGAAAAAAAAGAATAAATAAAAATGGTCTATAGTATATGTAAAAAATAAAGAAACAATAATACAAGGTGTCGAATGTTAAAGTGATAGTAGAGTTTAAAGTGTTTGTTAACCCAACACTTCATATTCCTAATATGTGCCTGCTGTACCATGTACTTGTATGAGAAAGTATCCCGTTCTCTTTGTATTGCTTTCTTTGTGTGAAATCCCTGGTGTTCCTGCTAGTCCCTCTGATTGAAAATTGAAAATGAAAAACTGACCACACTAAGCAGGAGAGCACATCGTGGCCAATTCTCTAGCTATGCTGGGAGTAGAGTATTCTCCTCCAATGATCAGACTTGTTCCGACACCCCCCCCCCCTCGTGCACACGGGAGTCACACCGCCGGGGCACACAAAGTGGACCGTAAATGTGATATGAGCTGCGCATTGCAGGGGGGAGACCCGCTGACAGGGGAAACATGACAGAAAAGACCTTGCCTGTCAGCGGATTTTAACAAACATGACTTTACTACCACTTTAACGTTTCAATAAGTGCACCAGCCATAATTTCTATTAATTGGAAATGGCTCTAAGGAGGTTATTTACTAAAGGCAAATCCACTTTGCACTACAAGTGCACTTGGAAGTGCAGTCACTGTAGATCTGAGGGGGGCATGCAAGGAAAATGAAAAAAACAGCATTTTAGCTTGCACATGATTGGATAATAAAATCAGCAGAGCTTCCCCTCATTTCAGAGCTTCCCCTCAGATCTACAGCGACTGCACTTTCAAGTGCACTTGCAGTGCAAAGTGGATTTGCCTTTAGTAAATAAACCCCCATGCGTCCTAATTGGTAGTATTTTTGTGAACGTACCATATGTTGTTTGTGGAATGCCCTGTGTTATTCCTCTTAGTTCACGTTACTGCACTGAATTATGATGTCCTTGGTATTCATAGCTTAGTATGATGAAATATGTGTCTGTGTCAACAACGAAAAAAAAAATTAAACCTCTCATGGTCATGTCCTTGAAAAGACAAGAGGCGTATGTGTAACCTTGGATGCTTCTGGGGGAGGCTGAAAGTTACATTATTTATGATCACAAAAGCCATAATAATACAGCAGACTAGTCACCATTTCAGCAATGGCAATAGGATATTACATATGATACAAAAGAAAGACCAGCTGTCATTATCAGTATTAAATTGGCTTTTTGTGTAGTCTCACCCCTGGAAGGGCCGCTGAGAATATGATCAGGTCTCACTTACTAGCAGTGGCAAAACTAGAATTTTTTTCACCCCCAAAAACACCATCTGAACACCCCCCCAATGGGTGTGGCCTAATTGCTTCAACAGTGGGTGGGGCTTATATAAAACAAAACAATTTTTGTACCCATATATTAAGTGTCACTGTTAAACTATGAACTCAGCCTACCTTAAAAATGGACAGTGTCAGTGAGTAGGGCAGTGGACAGTGTCAGGAGGGCAGAGGACAGTGTCAGGAGGGCAGAGGACAGTGTCAGCAGAGCAGTGGCTGGTGTCAGCTAGACATGTGCGATTAGTTTCGTACGAATTCGTAATTCGGACGAATTTTTAGAAATTCGGACGAATTTTTAGAAATCCGTACGAATTTACGAATCCGTAGTACGAATTTTTTGGAATACGAATTCCGTACGAAATACGAAATTCCGTTTACGAATTTCGTCGCCAAATTATTCGAATCCGACTACCAAATATCGAATTTCAACTAATATGAAAGAAATTATTATAGCGGATATAACGAATGATTCGAATGAATTTGAATGATTCGAATGACAAAGTGTCATTTTTGCAGGAAAAATTTATTTTACGAATTTCAGCTCCAAATTATTCGAATCAAACTATCAATATCGAATTTCAACTAATTCGAAAAAAATTATTATAGGGGATATAACGAATGATTCGAATGAATTTGAATGATTCGAATGAATTTGAATGATTCGAATGAATTTGAATTATTCGAATGACAAAGTGTCATTTTTGCAGGAAAAAAGCTATTTAAAATCACTCGCGGCTATTGCCGGCTAATGAATTGTCGGCTCCGTAACACAGAGAACAGTCATTCATTGATAAAAAAAAAAAGTGTGGGGGTCCCCCCAAATTCAATAACCAGGCCCTTCAGGTCTGCTATGAATATTAAGGGGAACCCCAGCCAAAAAAAAAATGGCCTGGGGTCCCCCCTAAATATCCATACCAGACCGTTCAGGTCTGGGATGGATTTTAAGGGGAACCGTGGCCAAAAAAAAATGGCATGGGGTCCCCCTCAAAATCCATACCAGACCCTTTATCCGAGCACGCAACCTGGCAGGCCGCAGGAAAAGAGGGGGGGACGAGAGCGCCCCCCCCTCCTGAACCGTACCAGGCCACATGCCCTCAACATTGGGAGGGTTCTTTGGGGTCCCCCCCAAAGCACCTTGTCCCCATGTTGATGAGGACAAGGGCCTCATCCCCACAAACCTGGCCATTGGTTGTGGGGGTCTGCGGGCCCCCCCCCCCTGTGTGAAATGGTAAGGGGGTACAAAAGTACCCCTACCATTTCACCAAAAAACATTAAAAAATGATAAAAATGACAGGATACGGTCTTTGACAATTCCTTTATTAAAATCTTCTTTCTTCTTTCTTCTGGTCTTGCTTTCTTCATCCTTTGGTTTCTTCATCTTCTCCTTCCGGCATCTTCTTCCATCCTCTTCTTCCATCTTCTTCTTCCATCATCTTCTTCCTCCGATCCGCTTCTTCTTGCTCCGGTCTTCTTGTCCTTCTCGTCCGGCATCTTCTTCCATGGTGTCGGCATCTCTTCTCGGGCCGCTTCTCGCAATGGGAGGCTCCTGCTGTGTGAGGCTTCGCTCCGTCTGACAGGTCTTTTATAACGGAGGGCACCTGGTGACCCCGCCCCCCTCTGACGCACGGGGACGTCATGGGGACTTCCTTATGGCTTTCCCCATGACGTCAGAGGGGGGCGGGGTCACCAGGTGCCCTCCGTTATAAAAGACCTGTCAGAAGGAGCGAAGCTTCACACAGCGGGAGCCTCCGATTGCGAGGAGCGGCCCGACAGAAGAACAGACGCCTACGCCATGGAAGAAGATGCCGGACGAGAAGGACGAGAAGACCGGAGGAAGAAGAAGCGGATCGGAAGAAGATGGAAGAATAACATGGAAGAAGATGGAAGAAGATGCCGGAAGGAGAAGATGAAGAAACCGAAGGATGAAGAAAGGAAGACCAGAATAAAGAAGAAAGAAGATTTTAATAAAGGAATTGTCAAAGACCGTCTCCTGTGATTTTTACCATTTTTGTCACTTTTTTGGTGAAATGGTAGGGGTACTTTTGTACCCCCTTACCATTTCACACAGGGGGGGGGGGCGGGATCTGGGGGTCCCCTTCCAGATTCCGATAAGCCCCCCGCCGGCAGACCCCCACAACCAATGGCCAGGGTTGTGGGGATGAGGCCCTTGTCCCCATCAACATGGGGACAAGGTGCTTTGGGGGTCTCAGACCCCCAAAGCACCCTCCCAATGTTGAGGGCATGTGGCCTGGTACGGTAAATTTGAAGCGGGGGTTCCCCTTAATATCCTTAGCAGACCTGAAGGGCCTGGTTATTGAATTTGGGGGGACCCCCACGCTTTTTTTTATCAATGACTTCAATGAATGACTGTTCTCTGTGTTACGGAGCCGACAATTCATTAGCCGCGAGTGATTTTAAATAGCTTTTTTTCCTGCAAAAATGACATTGTGCAGGAACAGTTCTCTATATTAGATATACTGAATCTCGAATTCATTAGAATCATTCGTTATATTCCCTATAATAATTTCTTTCATATTAGTTGAAATTAGATATTTGGTAGTAGTTGGATTCAAATTGTTCTCTGTGTTACCTCCCTCCCTAGGAAAATGGGGCAGCCAATCTTTGGGACTACATGTCCCATGATGCTCTCCTCTCCTAGTCTCTTTTGATTGGCCCTCAATTATGAGCAATAGGGAAGGAACGGAGTGGGCAGGAAGCTGGGCGGGGAACCTGGTGAGAGCTGCTGTCTCTTCTCCCTGACAGGAGAAAGGGGGGGCGAGTGAAGGAAACTGATAGCCCACAGCTTGTCTTTCTCCTGTCACAGCGCCGCTGAGTTCTTTGCTGGACTAAGCCAGACTGTCCAAAGCACCTTCCAGTGTCTATACTTTCTTCCTCCAATATTTCCACTGCAGTGCAAAGTCTTCAACAATTGCAATAAGGATCCTGGTACTCCAGTAAGTACCCTTGCTCTCTGTGTGGAAGCAGTGGTCTCTCTCCAGAGGTCCAACACCCTTGCTGAGTCAAACCTATGTCTCTGTATCAGAAAAGCTTATGCTCCCTGCTGGTTCTAGAGGCCACTGCTTCTACACAGAGAGCAAGGGTCCCACTCTGCAGCGTGCTGGCAGGGGACAGGCCTTTCTACTAAGGTTGTGGCTGATTTTTAAATAAGACGAACTGTCTTATGCAAGATTTTGCATACTGTTTATTTTGAAGCACCTGGAATGCATTTGCCTGATTTAAACTCATAGATCAATTGGGCTTTAACTAGAGCTGGGCGATTTTCTCAAAAAAAAAAAATCTGCGATTTAAAAAAAAAAAACTTGATTCACGATTCGAATAGAGTTTTTTTTTTTTTTTGATGGACGCGGCCTCGACTAAAAACTCCTGCCTGCAGCACCTGAAAAAAGAAATCCCCAAAAAATTGATTTGCTGAAATTTTTTATCGATTTGACCTCTCAACTCGATTCAAGATTTAAATCTATTTTTTCCTCAGCCCTATCTCTAACATAAAATAGCAGTGCTGAAAACTATTGCTTCTCCCAAAAAAATTTATACCAATCAGGGACAGGCTAGTATCTAAGAGTATCTAAGGCCGGCCATAGATTGTTCAAATTCGACCGTACATGGGCACACTGAATGTACCAAATTGATTAATCGATCAACTTTGGTACAACCAGCCTTCCGGCTTTACTTGCAATTATCGCTAGCCGCTGCTATAGCAGCTAGCAATAATCACTGTCTTCTCCCAGTGGGGATGGCTTTCGCTGCCCCTCCCTCTGCAAGAGGGATTCCCCTATCAGCACTGTCTGTGTTGATGGTGGAATCATGTAAATTTCTTTCCTGCAACCTGTGATGGCAGGAAAGAAATTGCACTGTCTATGGCCTGCCTTAAGAATAGACCAGATATACTCTGTTAGGCCCCTTTCACACCGGGGCGTTTTTCATGCGGTACAGCGCTAAAAATAGCGCCTGTTCACCGCCTGAAAAAATCCGGCCCCTTTAACTCCAGTGTGAAAGCCGGCGGGCTTTCACACTGGAGCGGTGCGCTAGCAGGACGGCAAAAAAAGTCCTGCTAGCAGCATCTTTGGAGCGGTATAGGAGCGGTGTGTTCACCGCTCCTATACCGCTCCTTCCCATTGATTTGAATGGGAAACCGCAGTAAAACCGCGGCAATACCCCCACAAAGCGCCGCTACGGTGGCGCTCTGCGGGGGTGTTTAACCCTTTTTTGGCCGCTCGCGGGGGTAAAACCGCACCGCGAGCGGCCGAATACCGTGGTTAAAACGACGGTAAAGCAGCGCTAAATATAGCGCTGCTTTACCGTCACCGTGGCTCCCCGCCCCAGTGTGAAAGGGGCCTTACTGTAGAGCTTAATTAAATTAGCCCCTATAATTCCTGTAAGCCATTACCAGAACACTACTGGTTCATACGTGTACCCGATCACATGGAACTTCTGATTTTCCGCACTCTAAGTAAGTCATTATGTATAGGTTTACAGTAAATATTACTTGGCAGACAATATTTGAAATCATTTGTTAATGTCATTTGCAGTTCCGTACTTCTACTGCCATCTGTCATCCTGAGGATCCTTACATTTTCGCAGATATTTTCCACTACATCAACTTGTAGAAGAAAAACTTCAAGCGAGTTTGCCGTGTTACATCCACACTTTCTTTGCTGAGCACAGTCACAACGGAAGACGTCCCCAGAGGCCTACACTGTAACTTTCAACTGCCACTCACAGCTTATCATCACTGGCTGACATAGAGTCTGCCTTCCTCATTTATTCTCCATGAAGAAATTAATGTGAGGAAATTGCTGAACATGCTGTCAATGTTACTCTGTATTCAGAGCGCTCTCTGGCTTTCATGTCTCATGCAGTTTGTTGTGTAGCAAAGATCCAAACCCTCACCATAGATTTCTATCACTGTGCCCCATTTTTCTAGTCCTTACTTGCTAACCATTCAGAAATTCATGGACATAGGGGCATAGTATGCCTTGAAAACAGACTTCAATTAGGTTTCCTGTATGGTCTTAGAGGACGAGTTTTACCTTATCTTTTGCTATCGGCTAGTCTTTTTATATTTTAATATGATTCAGGTTTGAATGTTTATTGATTTCCTTTCAGAGTATGGAGATTTTAAAGTCAGGGCAGTATCTGGAAATTAGGATGCTTAAAGCGGGAGTAAACCCGCTGGCGTTTTTTTTTTTTTTTCTCAGACCTGCAAGGGAAAAGGCATAATGAGCTAGTATACTTACCTTAGAACAAAGGCCCCGACATCTCGCCCGATCCACGCCGAGGGAGCTGACATGTTCCCTCGGCGTGTCTTCCGGGTATCGCGGCTCCAGCGCTGTGAGTAGCCGGAGCCACGATATTGTCACTCCTGCGCGCAAAATTTCCTCCCGGCAGGGTCTGGCGTCAGCCGGGTTTTCAGCCGAGAATCCCCTGTGCGCATGCGCTGCTGCAGTCAACGGCTCATTGCGAGGGGACTATCTCC
Organism: Lithobates sylvaticus; assembly: GCA_028564925.1. Lineage (NCBI taxonomy): Eukaryota > Metazoa > Chordata > Amphibia > Anura > Ranidae > Lithobates > Lithobates sylvaticus. The sequence continues at coordinate 80,033,400 of CM053036.1, forward strand.
TAAACCATATAGGTTTAGGAGATATTTTTTTTACCTACAGGTAAGCCTTATTATAGGCTTACCTGTAGGTAAAAATAAAAAAAAAAAGTCTATACAACCACTTTAAGCATATTGGAAAAGGGTGTCCTTAACCACTTTAAGACCTGGCCTATTTTTCAAACTTGTTGTTTAAATTTTTTTTTTTTGCTAGAAAATTACTTAGAACCCCCAAACATTATATATATATATATATATATATATATATATATATTAAAAAAAAAAAAAAAATTCTAACACCCTGGAGAATAAAATGGCATTCGTTACAATACTTTTTGTCACACCATATTTGCGCAGTGGTCTTACAAGTGAACTTTTTTTGGAAAAAAAAATATTTTTTTAATTAACAAATAGGACATCAGTAAAGTTAGCCCAATTTTTTTTTATATTGTGATAGATGGTATTACGCCGAGTAAATTGATACCCAACATGTCACGCTTCAAAGTTGTGCCCGCTCGTGGAATGGCAACAAACTTTTACCCTTAAAAATCTCCATATGCGACGTTTAAAAAAATTTGACATGTTGCATGTTTCGAGTTACAGTGGAGGTCTAGGGCTAGAATTATTGCTCTCACTCCAACGATCGTGGCAATACCTCACATGAACACCGTTTTCATATGCGGGCGCTACTCACATATGTGTTCGCTTGGGGCGCATTTACATTTTTTTTTTTTTTTTATTATTATTTATTTTAAAAAAAAAATTGTGTACACCTTGTAATAGGAAAAAATCACGACCTGACCTCTTAAATATGAGATCTGGGGTAAAAAAAATGAAATGTCATTTAAAAATAATGTAACACTGACCCCCGAAGGAGCGGCTGAATTTTTCTGGGGTTACTGATTACCTCCACCAGCTCGTAACTCGTTGTCCTTGTCTAGGGGTTCCCAAGGTTGATGGCCCAGTAACTGTAGAGACCAACACCTGAATTCCTTTTTAGGATTTTTATTTTGCTTAAAACAGTTAAACAACTCAGTCTCTAAGTTGGGAATAGAGGGTATAAGGATACAGTTTAGCTCAGGTGCTTGGAATTGCTGACTTCAATAAAAGTCTCTCTTTGTACATAATCCAGGGAATAGCCACTCGCAACTGGATTCTTTAATGGTTAGATAAATCTTTGAGTTTGAATCTAGAAGCCAACAAGTAATTCTAGCTTTGCAAGTCTCTCACACAGACTTGATTGAAAAGCTTAGTTGTAACCGGAAGGTAAAGGTAGGAACTTTTCTTACTGTACCAGAATCTTTCAGCCGGTCCGGCGATACCGTAAGAAATTGTGGTTTCAATCAATGTCCGTGGCAGCTCAGCTTCCAGGCTCTTACCGATCAGCCAGCCTCGTGCGTGGCTCTCTTACTAAAGAGTCCTCCCCTGGTTGCATGTAGAGCCGCTGGGCCTCTCCAAACCCGAGATGGCACCGGAACACCTCAGAATCCTCCTTCCAGTTACTGCGCCTCGAACTAGCCAGTTCCGGGGCTCAGAAACGGATGGATCCGCACCCCAAGCCATGAGGGCCTCTGGGGGCTGGTCAGGAGGACCAGGACCACAGAGTCAGCAACAACTTCTGGACCGGAACCCCGAACCACGTGACTTCAGCACCTTAAGTACCCTCTCCCGGAATACACAGCGAGACAAACGCGCCCACTCATTGGCTCCGAGACGAGATTGGTACCCAATGCGTCCAACCAGACTGCATTCTAAGGCCTCTCACAGGTGCAAACCCCACCTATGACCAGGCAGAACCTCAATACAGCCCAGCCAAACTGATGTCAAAGCCTAATTTAGAACAATTAACCCCAAAACTCAACTACAGTTTTGGGCAAAAACTAAATTTAAAGGCATAGTGCATACTCATCAGGAGTACCGGCGCTACAATAAAATAAAAAAAAATTGCTTTAAGAGCTATGGCCGGAAGTGACGTTTTGACGTTGCTTCCGCTCTGCAATGGTATGGAGACGGGTGGGGGCCATCTCTCCCCTCACTCATCTCCATACCTAACAGGGAGAAGGACGCGATCGCCTCCGCCACTGCCAGTGGCTCCAGTAAGCGGTGGAGGGCACCGGAGAGCGACAGGAGGAGGCCACTCTCCCGATAAAAGTGATCTTGCGGCGAATCTGCAGCAGAGACCACTTTTATCTGAAAGCGGACCACCCGCTGAAGAAGAGGATACCAGGGTTATGGTAGCTAGCTGCTGCCATAACAACGATACCACTCTGCAAACAGCCGACGTATAATGACGGTGGGCGGTCTGGAAGTGCTTAAAGGAGAAGTACAGCCAAAGCTCGTTCTGCACTCCTGTTACCCCGTTTTCAGCAGCCAGCGGGCTGAAGCCCACTGTCAGCTGACGTCACAGAGCCAGTCCAGGCTCAGGAAAGATCGTGACTATATGCCTGGGATCTGCCAACATGCCTGGTCTGGCACCAGGCTCAGCCTCTCAGTAGTCTCTCTCGGACCGATGCTGCATCCACCTAGGTAAGTGTGTTTCTTAAAAATAAAAAAATAAAAATCTTATGGTATTTGTTACTGTCAGATATTTTTCAATAAAAATATTGAAATATAAAAAAATAAAAATATTACCATACTGCTCTTTTAATTACAGGCTCCTCTCCTTCTATCACCAGTTATGAAACATGATTATTATCATGAAAACAAAAATGCAATGGGAGTTAGCGTAGCCTCACTACCACTGGTCTGTATCATGCAGCAGCTCCTGCAGAGGATGAATTATTAGAGCTACAGAGAAATGTTTGACTCCCTAAGCCAGCCATAGATAGATGGATCCCTGCTGAACCCGGAAGAACTTTGATCCATCTATGGGCAGGCTGTTTGTACAGAATTGGGTCTCTCGATCAACTTCTTTACATGCAGCTCTTGATCAGTGCCATCAGCTGTAGCCAGAAGTACTGATGAGTGTATTGTGATGGCGGGGAAGTCTCCCCGCTGGCGGAATACAATAGCTCCATGGGAGGGATTCCTCCATCCACCCCGAATGTGTGGATGGACGAATGGACGGAGATGCGATTAAATTCCTTTCTATCAATCCCGCTTGTTGAATGAAAGAAAAGGAATCATATATGGCCTGCTTTAGACCTGGCTTTATCTACACCCCCGCTACAGGATTTATCTGCAAGTGTCCTGAGATGTTCAAACACAGAAATATTGTTTCATTTGTTGCTACTATTTTTTAGTTCACACTTATCCATTCTCTAAAAAGCAATCTGCAGGAGGCGCATGCACGGCGTGTAAGATGGTGGACGCGTTAGAGCCGAGCTCCAGTCCCCGCCTCCTTGTCCGCGGGTCCTGCACCGCTATTATAGCATCCTACTCCTCAGGTCAACCAATGGGAAAGATTGGATTCCAAAAGGGTATTTATTGCGGATTCAACCCGCCGTCAAAGTCCCAGCCCAGTCACCTCATGCAGGCCCGCCGGAACATTTCGATCTCCACCTAGCGGTGGAAAACAGACTTCCAGAGGACCACAGGTCCCAGCAACCCCAGTCACCTGAATCTACAGCAGCGGTGACAGTAGCTGTGCTGCATTTAAATCCTTACTCCAGTACCTGACTCACAACATAGCCAAAGAGCATACCTCCCAACGTTTTGAGATGGGAATGAGGGACACCTATCAGCAAAAGTATGCAGGCATAGGACACACACCCTGCCACACCCCCTTAACCTCCCTGGCGGTATGATTCTGGCTGGAATTTTGTGCTGAAAGCGGTACAATTATTTTGCATGGAAATTTGGCGTTTTTATATTGTAGGCATGCAATTGTTATGAATAACTCACTTAAATCTGTCCGAACCAGAGTCTAGTAGACATCCCGGGTATGATAAAGTTTGAAACACAAAATCATAAATTATAATTAGGGATGAGCCGAACACCCCGGGTTCGGTTCGCACCAGAACCTTCGAACCGACCGAAAGTTCGCGCGAATTTTCGAACCCTACGTTATAATGGACGCGAACGTTCGAAATCAAAAGTCTAATATGCATGTTAATGTCATAAAACAGGTTTGGGGACCCGGGTCCTGCCCCAGGGGACATATATCAATGCAAAAAGAACTTTTAAAAACTAACGTTTTTTCGGGAGCAGTCATTTTAATGATGCATAAAGTGAAAAAAAAAAAAGTGAAATTTTCCTTTAAATATGGTACCTGGGGGGTGTCTAAAGTATGCCTGTGAAGTGGCATGTGTTTCCCGTGTTTAGAACTGTCCTTGCACAAAATGACATTTGTAAAGGAAAAAAGAAGCCATTTAAAACCACTTGCGGCTTTAGGTTTGTTCTTAAGTAGAATCTGAACAGGTACAATATGAAGTGTAGCTCCATCCCAAAAAATCTATTTTTAAGCTTTTTGGAGAACATAGGGAGGGGTTATCACCCTGTAACATTTGCTGTCTTTGCACATCTGTTCAGAACATGTCACCTCACTTTCCGTCCCAATGACAAATGTTTTTGGAAAAAGTGGGGTTTTAATTGAAACAAGGATTGGTGATAAAGTATCAGTAGAGAGGAGATACCTTTTTCCCAAATTAAATCTAACAGGATAGAATTTCCCTTCCTAGGGGTAGATTTCCTCTCACTTCCTGTTTTCTCTTTCCATTTGCAAGTAGGAGTCGTTTGTAAATTGGATGTTTGAAAGTAGGGGCCTGGCGTATATACTCTGCAGAAATTTGCCCTATTAGATGTTGGTGTAGCCACAAGACTGGTGGGCACAGGAATGGGCCCTGCTGTGAGTTAATAGATCAAGATTTGTAATTGCATGCACCTGTTGAACAGGGCAGAAAAATTGGGGGTGGTGGTGGTGGTGGGACGGTTTTGCCACAAGACTGTAAGCTCTCACAGTTACTCTTGGTGGGCGCAGGAATGGGCCCTGCTGTGAGTTATTAGATCAAGATTTGTAATTGCAAGCACCTGATGAACAGGGCAGAAAAATTGGGCCTTTGGCGGTGGTGGTGGACGGTGTTGCCACAAGACTGTAGGCTCTCACAGTTACTCTTGGTGGGCGCAGGAATGGGCCCTGCTGTGAGTTATTAGATCAAGATTTGTAATTGCAAGCACCTGATGAACAGGGCAGAAAATTGGGCCTTTGGCGGTGGTGGTGGACGGTGTTGCCACAAGACTGTAGGCCCTCATAGTTACTCTTGGTGGGCGCAGGAATGGGCCCTGCTGTGAGTTATTAGATCAAGATTTGTAATTGCAAGCACCTGATGAACAGGGCAGAAAAATTGGGCCTTTGGCGGTGGTGGTGGACGGTGTTGCCACAAGACTAGGCCCTCATAGTTACTCTTGGAGCACAGCAGTCACACGTGTTTAGCGAAGCATTTTTTTTAAAAAATTGTAAGTACAGGGGCTGAAAAATTGTGCCTTAGGCGCTGGTGCCACAACACTGCAACCCGGCCCTTACTGTACTTGGAGCACAGCAGGGCTGAAAAATTGTGCCTTATGCACTGGTGCTGGTGCCACAACACTGCAACCCCTCACAGATACTGTACTTGGAGCACAGCAGTCACACGTGTTGCGAAGCATTTTTTTAAAAAATTGTAAGTACACGCCCTGTTAAACAGGGGCTGAAAAATTGTGCCTTAGGCACTGGTGCTGGTGCCACAACACTGCAACCCCTCACAGATACTGTACTTGGAGCACAGCAGTCACATGTGTTGCGAAGCATTTTTTTAAAAAATTGTAAGTACCCGCCCCTGTTAAACAGGGGCTGAAAAATTGTGCCTTAGGCACTGGTGTGGTGGCTGGAGGCAGGACAGGCCAGTAGCTCAATTGCATACTGTGCAAGCTCTGGCCAGTGATCCATCCTCAGGACCCAGTAAGCCAGAGGATTTTCGGTGGGAAAGGTGTCCAAGTCTGACCTTGCCCCAAGGTATTCCTGCACCATGTATATCAGACGCTGGCGATGGTTGCTGGAACCGATCATACCTTGGGGCTGCGGACTAAAAAATTGTCTGAACGCATCGGTCAGATGGCCAGCCAGTAATGGTCCCTCTCCTTGATCCGAAGAACACGAGGATCCTTCCGCAGGCTTTGCAGGATCAGGGAGGCCATGCAGCGTAGGTTAGCTGAGGCATTCGGTCCGGAGTCTTCTGGGTCACTGAGGATGACATGATCGCCAGCCACCTCCTCCCAGCCACGTACAAGTCCACTGGTTTGTTGGGACTGTACATCATCCCTAAAAGACTGCTGCTGCTGATGCTGAGTGCCAGGCTCCACCTCCATGCTCACACAATCCTCCTCCTCCTCCTCCTCCTCATCCTCTTCCTGTGTGATGGGTGGGACAGAAGGAACACTGTCCGGATAAAGGGGGCCTTGAGAGGCAAGGAAGTCCTCCTCTTCCTGCCTCTGTTCTGCCTCAAGTGCCCTGTCCATTATCCCACGCAGCGTATGCTCCAACAGGTGGACAAGAGGGACAGTGTCACTGATGCATGCACTGTCACTGCTCACCATCCTCGTGGCCTCCTCAAATGGTGAGAGGACAGTGCATGCATCCCTGATCATGCTCCACTGACGTGGGGAAAAAAAAACCAAGCTCCCCTGACCCTGTCCTGGTGCCGTAGTCGCAAAGGTACTCATTGATGGCCCTCTGCTGCGTGTGCAGTCGCTGCAGCATGGCCAACGTTGAGTTCCACCTGGTGGGCATGTCACATATTAGGCGGTTCTTGGGCAGGTTCAGCTCCTTTTGCAGCTCAGTCAGCACTGGCATTATAAGATCGGCGGAAATGCACACAGACTTTCCTGGCCTGCCTCAGGACATCCTGTAAGCCTGGGAACCTGCCCAAGAACCGCTGCACCACCAGGTTGAGGACGTGAGCCATGCAGGGCACATGGGTGAGCTGCCCCTGTCGTAGGGCGGAGAGGAGGTTGGTGCCATTGTCAGAAACGACCATTCCTGGCTTAAGCTGACGTGGCGTCAACCACCTCTCGGCCTGCCCCTGCAGAGCTGCCAGAACCTCTGGCCCAGTGTGGCTCCTGTCCCCCAAACACACCAGCGCAAGCACGGCATGGCATCTTTTTGCCTGCGTACTTGCGTAGCCCCTTGTACGCCTACGGAGCACCGCTGGTTCCAAGGACTGGAGGAAGAAGAAGAGGAGGGGGTGGAGGAGAGAGGTGTGTCACAACCTCCAACACTACTGCACCTTGTCCTGCATCCCTCCCAGCTGCCAATAGAGTGACCCAATGGGCCGTGAAAGAAAGGTACCGTCCCTGTCCATGCCTGCTGGACCATGAGTCAGCGGTAATATGCACCTTACCGCTGACCGCCCTGTCCAGCGAGGCATGGACATTGCCCTCCACATGCCGGTAGAGAGACGGAATCGCCTTCCGTGAGAAAAAGTGGCGTTTGGGAACCTGCCACTGAGGAACCGCACATTGAACAAACTCACGGAAGGGGGCCGAGTCTACCAACTGAAAAGGCAGCAGTTGAAGTGCTAGCAATTTAGCCAGGCTAGCATTCAACCGCTGGGCATGTGGATGGCTGGGAGTGTACTTCTTTCTACGGTCCAGCAGCTGGGGCAGGGAAATTTGCCTGCTGCAATCGGACGTCGGTGTACTGCAAGTACTTGGTTGTGACACACCTAATTCTACACCTTCAGTCCTCTCAGAGCAGCTTTCAGAGAGGACTGAAGGTGTAGTTGGGATGGAGATCCCAGCTGAGGAGGAGCAAGGAGAGGTCCGCTTAGTTCTTTGGTGTGGGTCTTTTATGTGTGCCTGCCAACGAGCTGCATGGCAGGTCGCCATATGTCTGGTCATGCTTGTGGTTCCCAAGCGGCTGATGTTTTGGCCATGCGAGATACGCTTGAGACAAATATTGCAAATAGCAGTGGTGCGATCTGCTGCACTCGTCTCAAAAAAGGCCCACACCAAAGAACTTTTCTGATAACGTGCAGAGGCAGCGCCCTGCACAGGCGGAGCTCTGCGGTGTTGTACAGTTGCTGTGCTGGCCTCTACCTGGCCTCCAGGGGGCATCCTGCCTCGTTGGACATGTGACGCCGCATCCTCCTCCTCCTCGTCCTCCTCCTCATCCTCTCTCCCTTCAGGCACCCACGTGGAGTCAGTGACCTCATCATCCCCTCCCTCTTCACCACTAGAGCAAACCTGGCAGTAAGCTGCAGCTGGTGGAACAGTACTGCCAGATTCCTCAAGCTGGGTATCATCATCCGAGCCTTCGAATCGTTGGGCATCCTCCTGGAGCATGTACCCAACACTGTGCTCAAAGAGTTCGGGGGACTCCTCAGGAGGACATGGTGGGTCTAGGGAAGGGGTGGCTGATGATGCCACTAACACACTAGAAGTCCTGTGGGTGCTGCTGAGAAGAAAATATAGGAGCTCTGTGTGATCTGCCACTAACACACTAGAAGTCCTATGGGTGCTTCTGCAAAGAAAATAGAGGAGCTCTGTGTGATGCCACTAACACACTAGAAGTCCTGTGGGTGCTTCTGCAAAGAAAATAGAGGAGCTCTGTGTGATGCCACTAACACACTAGAAGTCCTGTGGGTGCTTCTGCAAAGAAAATAGAGGAGCTCTGTGTGATGCCACTAACACACTAGAAGTCCTGTGGGTGCTGCTGAGAAGAAAATATAGGAGCTCTGTGTGATGCCACTAAACACACTAGAAGTCCTGTGGGTGCTTCTGCAAAGAAAATAGAGGAGCTCTGTGTGATGCCACTAACACACTAGAAGTCCTGTGGGTGCTGCTGAGAAGAAAATATAGGAGCTCTGTGTGATGCCACTAACACACTAGAAGTCCTATGGGTGCTTCTGCAAAGAAAATAGAGGAGCTCTGTGTGATGCCACTAACACACTAGAAGTCCTGTGGGTGCTGCTGAGAAGAAAATATAGGAGCTCTGTGTGATGCCACTAACACACTAGAAGTCCTATGGGTGCTTCTGCAAAGAAAATAGAGGAGCTCTGTGTGATGCCACTAACACACTAGAAGTCCTGTGGGGTGCTTCTGCAAAGAAAATAGAGGAGCTCTGTGTGATGCCACTAACACACTAGAAGTCCTGTGGGTGCTTCTGCAAAGAAAATAGAGAAGCTCTGTGTGATGGGACTAACACACTTCAAGTCCTATGGGTGCTTCTGGGAAGAAAATATAGGTCTGTGTGATGGGACTAACACACTTCAAGTCCTATAGGTGCCTCTGGGAACAAAATATATGATCTCTGTGTGATGGGACTAACACACTTCAAGTCCTATAGGTGCTTCTGGGAAGAAAATATAGGTCTGTGTGATGGGACTAACACACTTCAAGTCCTATGGGTGCTTCTGGGAAGAAAATGTAGGTCTGTGTGATGGGACTAACACACTTCAAGTCTTTTGGGTGCTTCTGGGAAGAAAATATAGGTCTGTGTGATGGGACTAACACACTTCAAGTCCTATAGGTGCTTCTGGGAACAAAATATAGGATCTCTGTGTGATGGGACTAACACACTTCAAGTCCTATGGGTGCTTCTGGGAAGAAAATGTAGGTCTGTGTGATGGGACTAACACACTTCAAGTCCTATAGGTGCTTCTGGGAACAAAATATATGATCTCTGTGTGATGGGACTAACACACTTCAAGTCCTATAGGTGCTTCTGGGAACAAAATATATGATCTCTGTGTGATGGGACTAACACACTTCAAGTCCTATAGGTGCTTCTGGGAAGGAAATATAGGTCTGTGTGATGGGACTAACACACTTCAAGTCCTATAGGTGCTTCTGGGAACAAAATATATGATCTCTGTGTGATGGGACTAACACACTACAAGTCCTATAGGTGCTTCTGGGAACAAAATATATGATCTCTGTGTGATGGGACTAACACACTTCAAGTCCTATAGGTGCTTCTGGGAAGAAAATATAGGTCTGTGTGATGGGACTAACACACTTCAAGTCCTATAGGTGCTTCTGGGAACAAAATATATGATCTCTGTGTGATGGGACTAACACACTTCAAGTCTTTTGGGTGCTTCTGGGAAGAAAATATAGGTCTGTGTGATGGGACTAACACACTTCAAGTCTTTTGGGTGCTTCTGGGAAGAAAATATAGGTCTGTGTGATGGGACTAACACACTTCAAGTCCTATAGGTGCTTCTGGGAACAAAATATAGGATCTCTGTGTGATGGGACTAACACACTTCAAGTCCTATGGGTGCTTCTGGGAATAAAATGTAGGTCTGTGTGATGGGACTAACACACTTCAAGTCCTATAGGTGCTTCTGGGAACAAAATATATGATCTCTGTGTGATGGGACTAACACACTTCAAGTCCTATAGGTGCTTCTGGGAACAAAATATATGATCTCTGTGTGATGGGACTAACACACTTCAAGTCCTATAGGTGCTTCTGGGAACAAAATATATGATCTCTGTGTGATGGGACTAACACACTTCAAGTCCTATAGGTGCTTCTGGGAACAAAATATATGATCTCTGTGTGATGGGACTAACACACTTCAAGTCCTATAGGTGCTTCTGAGAATAAAATATATGATCTCTGTGTGATGGGACTAACACACTTCAAGTCCTATAGGTGCTTCTGGGAAGAAAATATAGGTCTGTGTGATGGGACTAACACACTTCAAGTCTTTTGGGTGCTTCTGGGAAGAAAATATAGGTCTGTGTGATGGGACTAACACACTTCAAGTCCTATAGGTGCTTCTGGGAACAAAATATATGATCTCTGTGTGATGGGGACTAACACACTTCAAGTCCTATAGGTGCTTCTGGGAACAAAATATATGATCTCTGTGTGATGGGACTAACACACTTCAAGTTCTATAGGTGCTTCTGGGAAGAAAATGTAGGTCTGTGTGATGGGACTAACACACTTCAAGTCCTATAGGTGCTTCTGGGAAGGAAATATAGGTCTGTGTGATGGGACTAACACACTTCAAGTCCTATAGGTGCTTCTGGGAACAAAATATATGATCTCTGTGTGATGGGACTAACACACTTCAAGTCCTATAGGTGCTTCTGGGAACAAAATATATGATCTCTGTGTGATGGGACTAACACACTTCAAGTCCTATAGGTGCTTCTGGGAAGAAAAATGTAGGTCTGTGTGATGGGACTAACACACTTCAAGTCCTATAGGTGCTTCTGGGAACAAAATATATGATCTCTGTGTGATGGGACTAACACACTTCAAGTCCTATAGGTGCTTCTGGGAAGGAAATATAGGTCTGTGTGATGGGACTAACACACTTCAAGTCCTATAGGTGCTTCTGGGAACAAAATATATGATCTCTGTGTGATGGGACTAACACACTTCAAGTCCTATAGGTGCTTCTGGGAAGAAAATGTAGATCTGTGTGATGGGACTAACACACTTCAAGTCCTATAGGTGCTTCTGGGAACAAAATATAGGAGCTCTGCCTGCCTGCCACGAACACACTACAAGTCCTATAGGTGCTTCTGGGAACAAAATATAGGAGCTCTGCCTGCCTGCCACGAACACACTACAAGTCCTATAGGTGCTTCTGGGAACAAATATAGGAGCTCTGCCTGCCTGCCACGAACACACTACAAGTCCTATAGGTGCTTCTGGGAACAAAATATAGGAGCTCTGCCTGCCTGCCACGAACACACTACAAGCCCCTCTTTCTAAATCAATCTAAATGAATGAATCTATCTAACTCAATCTCTCTAAGTAAATCTCTCTAACTAACTAAATCCAGCAGAGTGTCACAGATCTAGCCTGCTCTATCTGCGCCGGAACAGCATGTGACCGGCGCAGACGGCGTGGCGGCCTTTTATAGGGGGGGGGCGTGTACTACAGCCCCTGAGCTGTAATTGGCTACAGGCGTCCTGCCTGTAGCCAATTATGGCTCTTCGAGTTTCTGGGGCTGTGATTGGCCAAGCATGCAGGGTCACAGTGCATGCTTGGCCAATCATCAGCCAGCAATGCACTGCGCCGGCCGCGCCGGCCGCAATGCATTGCGGGGCCGCTCGCATCACACGAACGTGATGCGAGCGGCCAAAATAGTTCTGGGCTCGCCGAGCGAGCGAACGCCCGGTGCTCGATGCGAACGTGGGTTCGCATCGAGCACCGGGCCCATCCCTAATTATAATATAATAAAAAATATATATATAAAAATGATTCAATAATGTAATCAAATCAAAAACACTGAAATTTGCTCAGTTGCAGAATAGTCGCTGTCATTAAATTTATTGTTTGATGATAAATTGTGATTCTAATTTATTATCGGTGTTTTCCAGCTGGTCTAAAACCACTTTTGACATAAAGGGACACTTTTTGGTTGCTATGGACAATCTCCAGTTTCCAGGCAGAAAAAAACATTTTTTTTTACATAAAATGACATGCAGGGCACTGGGCAGACCACTAGGGACAAAGGGGAAGTGTATTTTTTGTATACAGTACTGTAATCTGTAAGATCACAGTACTGTATGTGTGTTGTGTTTTTAAACTTTTTTAAATTTGGCGCCGATCTCCGCTCCCGTGCGTCGGAACGTCGCAGGGAACGGAGATCAGCGGCACTCGGCACTGTGTGAATCGAGCGAGCGGACGGCTCGCTCACACAGCGGGGAGACATCGCAGGATCCAGGGGAAAAGGTAAGTAACTTCCCCCCTGTATCCTGCACGCAAGCCCGAGTCTGACTCAGGAATACCGCTAGGGAGGTTAAAGGAGAATTGTACAAAAAAAAAAAAAAAAAGATTGGTTAAACCCAAAATTGCTTTTTCACCACTACTATTCCTTTATATTGGCTTTTGGAATTTACAAATGCAGCCATTTAGAAATCAGATGAAAGGTTTAGTGCTGGAAAACACTTTTTGATAGATAAAAAGTAAATTTTAAAAACATCTATATAGATCAGACCAAAATGAGGGACAAATGAGGAGGAATAAGGGACAGAGGGACATTGCTCCAAATCAGGGACAGTCCCTCGAAATCAGGACAGTTGGGAGCTATGAAAGAGGTGGGTAAAATTGCTCATGAGCTCAGAGGGGAGAAAGATCTACTTGGAGAACGCACCGATACTCTAGAAACAAATTGGACAAACGTATATAGTATGTACATGTTTTAGAAGAGGACAATGCTCCCACAAAACACACGGTTTCACAACTCCAACTACAAGAAGAGAATTTGGAGAATAGGGAACGCCATCAAAACTTAAGGATTGATGGAGTCTCTGAGTCTGTTAATGACAAAGAGCTGCGTTTATACCTCCTGGGCCTATTCGTCACTCTGGCACCCCACATCCCGGACATTGATTGGCGCCTTGACAGAGCCCACAGATCCCCGGCTCCCAAACCTCCCCTTGGCTCCAAACCCAGAGACATTATTGTCCGCTTTCACTACTATGAAAGTAAGGAAGCTCTCACTGTCACAACCCACAATAAATCCCATAGACTTTAAACAAGTTAAGATTCAAATTTTCAGCGACCTCTCCCCCATCACATTGGCTAAAAGGCACAGTCTTCGTCCTGTCACCACTCATCTACAGAATCATCAAGTACCCTACCGCTGGGGGTTCCCCTTCCCACTGTCTGCCTCTAAAGATGGTGTCCAGTTCTCATTGAGACCTCTATGAAAGTGAAGCTTGCGTCCGCAATTTGGGACTCCCACCCATCCTAGAGGATGAACTCAAACCGCCTGTCCCCAACCCCAAACCACTCACGACACCAGCCAAGATCTGGACCCCAGTTCATCGGAGATTGCAGAAGGCCTCTTCAACCCCTCAATGGGCTAACCATTCCAGATTCCCAACATAAGATCTTACCACCTCCAGCAGATTTTTCTAATTTCCATAGACAGTGATTCGTTTGTCTATGCCACTGACTCAACTATGGGAGTCAAATTCCTCTACTTAGAGGTCCTTCTTTCCAGGTGTTTTGAAGTATTTAGTTCCTGACATTTCTGAAGTTTTTTTATTACTCCTTTAGTTATCCCGGGTTGCCTCCCACTGAAATTTGTTACCTAGTATCTCAGAAGAGGCGGGACCCCATGGTCGTATCTTGCAGGCAGCCATGCCCCTCACCAATGTCCTAGGCCAGGGGTCTTCAAACTACGGCCCTCCAGTTGTTCAAGAACTACAATTCCCATCATGCCTGTGAATGTCAGAGTTTTACAATGCCTCATGGGATGTGTAGTTCCGCAACAGCTGGAGGGCCGTAGTTTAAGGATCCCTGTCCTAGCCCCTCGTCTGGAATTCCTGATTTTTTTCTCTTCAGGCCTCTCAAAAAAATGTTCTTACATGTTTTTTTTTCTTTTTTTGTTGGTTTTGTTTATTTCATTTTCCAGGTCTTTTTTTTTTACCTTCTTTTTGTTTTCAGTGCTTTTTTTAGCACCATTTCAACATATGCACTCTAATGTGTTTGTTGCACCATGGATCAGTATTTCTTTGTTTACAGGCTGTATTTCATTAGCTATAGGTTTAATTGATGTATCATGGCTCTTAAGATCTATTCTTGCAATGTGAATGGCCTGAATTCCATCCAGAAAAGAAAGATGGCTAGCTTTGAGGGAGTTTAGGTCCTACATAGCGGAGGTAATTATGATTCAGGAGACCCATTTCAAACCTGGCGGTTCATTTAAGTTTGCCTCCAAACATTTCCCTACTGTCTTTATGCCAGCCCAAAACATGTCCTTTCTTCCTATCTAGATCCTCATGGTCGATTTGTTGTCCTGAATTGTAGTCATCAAAATACACCATTTACCCTGGCTAATATCTATGCCCCGAATGTGGAACAGATTGGTTTCCTTACAAAGGTGTTTGAGAAGCTGCAATCCATTTCACAGCCTTTTATGATAATAGGAGGAGACTTTAATGTGTGCATGTCCACGATCAAGGCTACACAGTGGCGGTGCGTGCATAGAGGGCGCAGGAGCGCCGCCCCCCCCCTCTCCTGCACCGCTCTATCACCAATAGATAGATTCATGCATTGCATGAATCTATCTATTGTCACCGCTGCCGCCCCCTATTCAGGTGTCCGGCCCCTTGTCGGGCGCCGGGCATCTGAATTACAGCAGGGGGGGTGTTTCTGGAAGCGCCCTATTAGAGCTGTAAAGCTCTAATAGGGGAACTGATTAGAGCGGTGTGCTCTAATAGGCTTCCATAAGTGTAAACAGCGGGCGCACTGCTGTGCGTTCGCTGCTTACACAGTATTGTGTTAGGGAAGCGAATACATTGCTTCCCTAACACAGACCCGCCTCTCAGCCAATCAGGTTGCCGGTCTGTGTTACCGGTCCCCGGATTGGCTGAAGTCACAGGCGCTGTGATTGGACGCCTAGGCGTCCAATCACTGCAGAAGACAGGAGGAGCGTGGGAGAAGATGTCGGGTCGATGAGGAGACACCGCTCGCCGCCTGACAAGGTAAGTGCCGGCACATTGGCAGCATTTAATGGGCACATTGGTAGCATTTAATGGGCACAGTGACAGCGTTAGTTGGGCACAGTGGCAGCACTTGTGGCATGGTGGCAGCATTAGATGGGCACAGTGGCAGCGTTAGATGGGCACAGTGGCGTTAGATGGGCACAGTGGCAGCATTTAATGGGCACAGTGGCAGCATTTGAGGCACAATGGCAGCACTTGGGGCACAGTGACAGCGTTAGATGGGCACAGTGGCAGCATTTAATGGCACAGTGGCAGCGTTTGGGGCACAGTGGCAGCATTTGGGGCACAGTGACAGCGTTGGATGGGCACAGTGGCAGCATTTAATGGGCACAGTGGCAGCGTTTGATGGGCACAGTGGTAGCATTTAATGGGCACAGTGGCAGCATTTAATGGGCACAGTAGCAGCGTTTAATGGGCACAGTGGCAGCGTTTGATGGGCACAGTGGCAGCGTTTGATGGGCACAGTGGCAGCGTTTAATGGGCACAGTGGCAGCGTTTGATGGGCACAGTGGCAGCATTTAATGGGCACAGTGGCAGCGTTTGATGGGCACAGTGGCAGCATTTGGTGGGCACAGTGGCAGCGTTTGATGGGCACAGTGGCAGAGTTTGATGGGCACAGTGGCAGCGTTAGATGGGCACAGTGGCAGCATTTAATGGGCACAGTGGCAGCGTTTGGGGCAGTGGCAGCGTTTGATGGCACAGTGGCAGCGTTTGATGGCACAGTGAGGCTGTTTGTTTTGCGCCCCCCCAGAAAATTTGAGCACCAGCCGCCACTGAGGCTACATATGCTTTATTTCAAAACACCCCACGGACCCATACTCAGAAACTGTCCGCCTCCTTCCGTAAACTGACTAGATCATAACCTTTGTCATACGTGGAGAGTGAAACACCCCACCCAAAAAGTATACAGATTCTATTCCCCCCCAAATAAGCTATATTCTAGGATGGACCATTTCTTTGTAACAACTATCTTATGTAGGCTCATCAGAGTTAAATCCTATCACTTGGTCGGACCATGGACCCATTGAACTAGATATTGTTTTATCTGCCACAACGCCCAAAACCTGCCATTGGCGTCTTAATGAATCCTTGATACGAAACCCCGCGATCCAACCGCAACTATAACAATTGAATGAAGGTTCGGTGCCAGAGATCTCCACCTTGTGGGAAGCCCATAAGGCTTTTTTCAGAGGTGAGTGCATATCTGCGGGCTCTCGTCTAAAACGAGACTCCACTAAACTGAAAGCTGAACTCATCTCCAAGTTGAGAGCCGCAGAGATGCACCTACTTGAATCCCCAACGGTGGAACGATTGAGAGTTGTTATCTCGATCCGCAACCGCATTAAATCATTCGACATGAGCAGGATATCCAAATCTCTATTGTGGTCCAGACAAAAATCCTATGAGTATGCCAACAAACCACATAGGATGATGGTTAATCGACTTAAACCACGCCCTTTTGTATCAATCCCTGATCATCTAATGCAGCCAGATGGTACTCCTACATATTGTCCCAAGGCCATGTCTAAGGTGTTTGGTGACTTTTACCAGGGACTTTATAATTGTTTGAGCTCCGACTCTACCCCCCAATTTACACAAGCAAAGTTTGACGACTTTATGACCTCCTCAAACTTACCTAAAATATTCCCTGAACAAAGTTCTATGCTTAACGCAACTATCACTTCAGAGGAAATAACAGAGGTGATCAAAGGTTTGCCATCCCACAAATCCCCAGGACCAGATGGGCTCCCCTATATCTAATACAAAACATTCTGCCCAATTTTAACTCCGTACCTCAGGGGTGCCCAACCAGTGGCCCTCGGAACCCTCTGATGTGGCCCGTGACCTCCTGCTCTGGGATGGTGGGTTGGCAAGCCCATATTGCAGGTTGCCTACCCGCCATGCCAGAGCATCAGTGTTGTGAATGAAGCCATTGGTAGAGAAAGCAAGCAGCTGCGGAACAGAGCTGCATAAGCCAATGCTTCCTGTATAGCACCGGCTCCTTTCAAATGCACTCTGCCTGGGACAGCAAGTTTATTACTAAAATCAAAGTGTATATAGGAACATATTTGCTCTGCAGTGGTTACTGGGCTGCTTTCAAACTGATCCGCAGGTGTAGTGCAGCGCACCTGTGGCTTACCTGTACTGAGCAATAGACTTCTGGTTTTACCTGTGGGTTTGGTGCACTTTCAGAAAGTGCCCTACACCTGCAGGATATAATAGAATTCTATGGCAAAGTAAAGCTAACCCGCAGGAAAGCCACAGGTGCACTACGCTGCACCCACTTTAAAAGCAGCCTTAGGCCCCTTTAACATGATCGCTCTGACCCAATTGGACCCTCCATTCACCTCCTCTGGAGCGGCAGATGTAAACAGACTTGTGTCCATTTATACCGCCTACCTCCGATCGGATCTGCTAAAAAAACAGAAGTGGATCTGTCCCCTTCCATTTGATCAGATCAGAGGGCCCATAGAGAAGAGTGGGCTGTGTCTGTGTCCGCATTGCATAGGCAGAGTGGACGGGGAGCTGTCATCTGCCCACTCTGCTTATTGTGGCCCGCAACTAGTTACGAAGTTGCTTAAGTGGCCCTCGCTCTTCAAAAGGTTGGGCACCCCTGCCGTACCTAATGACCCCGTTTTCCTTCTTGCTCAAAGGCACCATCCCACATTCACAATTTCTGCATGCATTTATAACCGTTAGTTCTAAACCGGGTAAGGACCCCTCATTGCCTGAAAACTGGACCCATCGCCTTATTAAATTCAGATTACAAAATATTCACTAAAATATTAGCCAATAGACTTTCACCGTTGCTGACAACATTAATACGCAGAGACCAAGTAGGTTTTGTTCCCGACAAGATATGCAGGGGACAACACGAGACGGACAATAGACCTGATAGACCTTTTGACCAAGACTAAACATCCTGCCATTGTCCTTAGTCTAGACACACAAAAAGTCTTCGACCGCCTAAGTTGGCCATTTATGTTTGCAGTCCTTTCTAGATACGGGTTCTCGGACCCATTTATTCAGGCCTTATAGGCTTTATACTCAAACCCTTCATCCCAGGTACAGCTGGCTTCTCATCTGTCGCAGAGGTTACGCCTAAGCAATGGTACCAGACAGGGCTGCCATTTGTCACCCCTGCTCTTTATTCTACCCCTTGCCTTGGCCATCAGGTCCCACCCAGACATTCGGGGGGTACTGCTGCGACAGCAGAAATATACGCTATCACTTTTTGCCAATGACATATTGCTGACTCTTACCCACCCCCATACCTCTCTACCTTCCCTACACAACACCCTGGCAGTAATAACTTTATAATGTAATATAAAAGAGTGCAAAATGGCTCTGTCAACACAAACAGTAAACTTAGTTATCAACAATAGCATGTTTAAAGGGTAAGGAGTTAAAACAGTAATCCATGGAAGTCCATCCGTGGGTACCATTAACTGCGCCAAAGTGGTCAACTGTGAGGAGACTTGTATTGCGAAACATGTTCAGTTATAGTCCATAGACATGTGCAATTCGTTTAGTTCCGAATTAGTTTTTTAACAAATTTTGACAAATTCGTTAATTCCGAATTTTTCAATTTTTGCGAAATTACGAATTTCCGAATTTCGGAATTTCTGAATTTCACATTTTCGGATTTCGAATTTCGAATTTCCGAACTTTTGGATTTCCGAATTTCAGATTTTCGGATTTTCGAATTTTTGGTTTCCCGAATTATCGGATTTTCGAATTTCCGAATTCCGAATTTCGGATTTTCAGATTTCGGAATTTCGGATTTTCGAATTTCCAAATTCCGGATTTTTGAATTTCCGAATTCCGGATTTTCGAATTTCCGAATTCCGGATTTTCGAATTTCCGAATTCCGGATTTTCGAAATTCGGAAATTCAAAAATTAGAAAATTCGAAAATCAGAAAAAAAGAAAGAAAATCTGTTAAATTCTAAATAATAACTAACTATTAAATTGTAGGTTACATAGTTACATAGTTACATACATAGTTACATAGTTAGTTAGGTTGAAAAAAGACACAAGTCCATCCAGTTCAACCACAAAAAAAAAAAATATATATATATCATACAATCCCATATACCCCATTCTATACACAGTTGATCCAGAGGAAGGCAAAAAAAAACCAGCATAGCAATGCTCCAATTTGCTAAAGCAGGGGAAAAAATTCCTTCCTGATCCCCCGAGAGGCAATCGGATTTTCCCTGGATCAACTTTACCTATAAATGTCAGTACCCAGTTATATTATGTACATTTAGGAAAGTATCCAGGCCTTTCTTAAAGCAATCTACTGAGCTGACCAGAACCACCTCTGCAGGGAGTCTATTCCACATTTTCACAGCTCTTACTGTGAAGAAACCTTTCCGTATTTGGAGATGAAATCTCTTTTCCTCTAGACGTAAAGAGTGCCCCCTTGTCCTCTGTGTTGACCGTAAAGTGAACTCAACACCCAGTTCACTATATGGACCACTTATATATTTATACATGTTGATCATATCCCCCCTTAATCTCCTCTTATCAAGGGTGAATAAATTCAGTTCCTCTAATCTTTCCTCATAGCTGAGCTCCTCCATGCCTCTTATCAGTTTGGTTGCCCTTCTCTGTACTTTCTCCAGTTCCCCAATATCCTTTTTGAGAACTGGTGCCCAAAACTGAACTGCATATTCCAGATGAGGTCTTACTAATGATTTGAACAGGGGCAAAATGATATCTCTCTCTCTGGAGTCCATACGTCTCTTAATACAAGAAAGGACTTTGCTCACTTTGGAAACCGCAGCTTGGCATTGCATGCTATTATTGAGCTTATGATCTACCAAAACCACCAGATCCTTCTCCACTACGGATCCCCCCAGTTGTACTCCCCCTAGCATGTATGATGCATGCATATTCTTAGCCCCAAGTGCATAACTTTACATTTATCAACATTAAACCTCATCTGCCACATAGTCGCCCAATTAGACAGAGCATTGATGTTGGCTTGTAAATTGGAGACCTCCTGTAAGGACGTTATTCCACTGCATAGCTTGGTGTCATCTGCAAAGACAGAAATGTTACTTTTGATCCCAGACCCAATATCATTTATAAAGATATTAAAAAGTAAGGGTCCCAGCACTGAACCTTGGGGTACACCACTGATAACCTTAGACCATTCAGAGTAAGAATCATTAACCACTACTCTCTGAATTCTGTCTTTTAGCCAGTTTTCTATCCATTTACAAACCGATATTTCCAAACCTGTAGACCTTACCTTACACATGAGCCGTGTGTGGGGAACTGTATCGAACGCTTTTGCAAAATCCAAGTATACCACGTCCACAGCCACGCCTCTGTCCAAGGTTTTACTTACCTCCTTATAAAAAGAAATGAGGTTTGTCTGACAACTTCTGTCTTTCATGAACCCATGCTGTCTGTTGCTTAAAATATTTTTTTCCTGCAAGAACTCGTCTATGTGGTCTTTTATTAATCTCTCCAGTATCTTCCCAACTATAGAAGTTAAACTAACAGGTCTATAGTTACTTGGTAAAGACTTTGTTCCCTTTTTAAATATAGGCACCACGTTCGCCCTGCGCCAATCCAGTGGTACTATTCCTGTCATTACTGAGTCCCTAAAAATTAGATACAATGGCTTTGAAATTACAGAGCTCAATTCTTTTAGGATCCGTGGGTGGATGCCATCAGGTCCAGGTGCTTTATCCACCTTTATTCTGTCTAAATATTTCAGGACCATATCACTTTTAAACCATTGTGGATTTGGGGCTGTGTCACTACCACCCCCATTGTGGACATGAGCTCCCCCATGCTCCTTTGTATACACAGAGAAAGTATTTAATAAATTAGCCTTCTCTTTGTCCCCAGTTACCCACTCTAGATTATTTTGTAAAGGGCCTACAAATTTGTCTGTTAGTGAACGTAACGAGTACGAATTTATCTGAAGTTACGAATTATCTGAAATAACGAATGCCGCATCTAACCAAATGGAACGTAACGATCTAATAATAATAAATAACAATAATAATAATAAAACTTTTTTATTATTATTAATTATTTATTATTAATTATTTATTATTAATTTGTTCCGTTCCATTTGTTTAGATGTGGCATTCGTTATTTCAGATAATTCGTAATAGTTAGTTATTAATTAAACTGATTTTTTTTTATTTTTTTCAGATTTTCAAATTTTGGGATTTTCAAATCTTTGAATTCCTGAATTCCGAAAATCCGAAAATTCGGAATTCCGAAAAACCAAAATTCGAAAATTCGGAAATCCGAAAATTCGAAGTTCGGAAATTCGGAAATCCGAAATTCGGAAATCCGAAATTCGAAAATCGGAAATTCGAAATCCGAAAAATAGAAATGTGAAAATCCCCAAAATTTTCGAATTCCGAATCTTCGAATTTCCAAATTTCCGAATTTTCGATTTTCCGAATTTCCGAAAAAAGCAAAAAAACAAATGAAACGAAAATGAACACATTTTTTGTCAGTGCACGTGTCTAATAGTCCAAAAAGAGGCGGAGGGGTCAAGCAGGACTACCTACCCACCCGACCACCAGGGCAGGCTATAGGCATAATAATGGAACTATAGTAAACAACCACTTATCCTACCCTAAAAATATTATATACGAAGAGAAATCAAATGTATCAGTAACATATCCTTTAAGATATATTGTCATATATAAAACCTAGACAGAAAAAGTTGAGACAAAGGGTCCAACTAGAGGACCTATATTGCACCAGAGTAAAGAGATAGAAAAGAGCGAGTTAGGAAAAGGAAAGGGAGAGAATCATAAAAGAGAGCAAAAGAAAGAGACCACACCTGTCCAGGAGTCCAACTTGTCACCGATCCAATGTTAATCCTGAGTGTTTGGCACCTGTAGGTAAGAAAGCCAAGTGGTCCACATCTTTTCAAACGGGGGTTGTTTGTCTCCTAGGACACTGACCATTTTTTCGTAGAACATGATCCATGTTAGTTTTCGCTTCATTAAAGCTAAGTGATTTACTGTTTCAGTAAAGTTTACTTTGGTACCATAAAATATATTGGGCTGTTCTCGTGACTTGTATAACCTAAAATTTCAGGGCTTAGTCAGGGATGGCTAATCCTTTGGAACAAAATCAGAGGAGCCTGCACTGTACTGGAACCTCGTTTGGAACAATATCAGAGGAGCCTGCACTGTACTGGAACCTACAAAGTATAAAATACGGCCCCAAATAAACCTGTCATCTACAAATAGTTGGTTTCTTTTTTTAGTTCAGTATGGATGTCTCTTTTTTTTTTTCGTTGAACAAGGGTTTTTATTGAGCAAAAGTGCATACACGTTAAGTACAATATACATACAATTATGTCTTCTTATTTTGAGGTAGGTTTACAATGCATTGTGCAATTATTTATGTTAGTGAACCCTTATATGATAGTTATTTTCGTTTGGTACAAAATAAAGATATACAACATTCACCGAAAATTGGTGTGATTTTGTCAGGATTTCTTATATTAATTAAGCACAAGTTTCATATTCCTGTAACCATGTATCCCATATCCTATTGTATTTGTCTGGGCATCCTTTATTAATATATAGGAATTTCTTGTATTGGTTGTGTTTATGTCCGCCTTCCATTCTGTGATGTCTGGGGGTACTGATCTCATCCATTTTCTGGCTATGATTTTTCTGTCTGAGAAAATAGTTTTGTGAAGAAATATTTTGGTATATTTGTCTGGAACATCAGGAAATATCCCAAGTAGGCACTGTTTCGGGTCTAGCGCTAGGGGGGGGGGGACCCATGTTGTCATGTAGGAAGGTCACAATTTGTTTCCAAGACCAAGCGAGGTCAAAAAATGTGCCTGTTTCGAGGCCACACATTGGGCATGTGGTGGATTGATCTCTCTTGTATCTAGCCACTCTGATTGGTGTGAGGTACACCCGATGAAGTATGTATATTTGTGTCAGCCTGTCTGAGAGCTTAGGAGATGCATCCTTGCAGGTTTCCATTGCCTCCTCCCACTCCTTATCTTCCATTGGTCCCACCTCTCCCTCCCAGCGAGGCTTCAAACTGTATGCTGTTTTGGCGGAGACCAGTGTGCTGAGCATGTTGTAAAAGCACAATATTCGTTTTTTGGGATCTGTGTTCTTAATAATTGCTATAATAGGGTTAGGGGTGGGTTGCGGAAGGGAGTGTGGGAACTGTGCTTGGGCTGCATGTCTCAGCTGTAGAAACCTGAAGGACATACGGTTGTGCAGTGTAAATTCTTCCCTGAGCACATTAAAAGTCTTGAGGGCCCCATCTGATAGTATATGGTACATATAGAATATTCCCTGCTTTATTCAGAGCTCTGAGTCCTGGATATGTTGAAATTCCTGTAGGCTCTTGTTGTGCCATAATGGGGTGTAGGCATCATGTGGTGGTAGTCCTAATTTGGTAGTGGCCAAGTCCCATATACATCTGTACTGATACAGTAAAGACTTTGTCACTTCCCGCCTCTGTAGTCTCTGTGCCCATTGTTATGGCGTAGATCGGGTCTGTGGTTTGCTGTCCCCATTTTGGGCATAGTAAATTGAGGAATCGTGCACTGTCTGTCTTGTCTATGTGAAAAAGCTGGGATAATTGGGATGCAATATAGTAGTGGTTGAAGTCTGTGAGGGCCGTGCCACCCATGTCCGTCGGGTTTTTAAGCGATTGCCACGTAAGTTTGTATCTATTATTCCCTCAATCCCAAGGGGGTCAAGGGGACTTAAAGTACTTTAGGGGTAGGTAGGTTGGGGTGTGCCAGAGAACATAGAGCACTTTGGGTAGTAGTATCATTTTAATTAAATTGATGCGACCCCATACCCCCAGAGGTTGACAGGCCCAGGCTTTTATCTTAGCTTTGATTAGGGAGAATAATGGCTCAATGTTCAATGAGATGTAATCTGCTGGAGTTTTAGAGATATGAACCCCCAGGTATTTGATTATGTCAATGGATGATTTTTATATGGATTTTGGCAGGTTGCATCGCCCCTGGCTTCTTCTATATCTTAGAGACACCAGCGGTGAGATGTCTGTGTCTCCACTATCCAGAGTCTTACACCCTCCTCACTGGATTTGACGATTTTTGCTATTTGTATTGCTCATTTCAAGTTACCCATTCCAGAAAAGAGCAACATTTGTTTGCTCGGCGTTATGGAGAATGCAGCAGGAAGATTATGATTTTTTGAAAGCAAGAGAGTAAAACTAGGAACATCAGTAAAGAGATATTGGGAGACGTAAAAAGCCATATGCATAATTAACCTAGCCAGAATGAATCCTAATCCACAGACAGTAGATCTGCATCCTAATAGGCAGCACATTAATGCACCACAAGCTAGAGCTACTCCTTTCTGCCCTTTGGTGCCTGTGTACAATCCCATGGGCTCCCCTGTGTGCAACCACAGAGATGTGCATGATCATGTCTACAAAGACCAGGATCACTTTGGTTTCTAGCTGTTACTTCACGGTGAGAAAATTGCCAAAGTAGCTAGCTTGGTACTACTTTGCATAGAATGTTGCTTTCCCCTTCCTTTCGCTATATTGTGCTGACAAACATTGTAACTTAGTTGTAAATGAAACAAAATAAAAATTTCAAAATAGACTCCTAGGCAAGATAATTCTATGCGTGAATAAAATAACTAAAGTGTGGAAGTGGTCATGAAAAGGGCAAATTTATGATAAAATAAAAAAGCGAATTATATATTGCTCCACCTAACTGTTTAATTTGATGCCTTTAATCCAAGAAGCCATAACATGATGAGTATTATACAGTACATGCCTTTATGCAATATTGGGAACAGGGCCGGCCCTATCATTGGTCTGGCTGGGTCCATTGGATCCAGACGCCACTTTGAGAGAGGTGGCAAATTGACGCCCAAGATTTTCTTTCCAGAAGTTCCGTTTGTCATCCAGGGGTGGACTGGGTAGGGGAGCAGGGTAACAACTGCCCCCTGGGCTGCTCCGCTGCCCTGTAAAAAGGCCGCCCTGCTGCCCTCAACAAGCATCTCATAGCAGTGGCGGCTGGTGCTCAAAATTTTTGGGGGGGCGCAAACAAACAGCCTCACTGTGCCATCAAACGCTGCCACTGTGCCCATTAAACGCTGCCACTGTGCCCATTAAATGCTGCCACTGTGCCCATTAAACGCTGCCACTGTGCCCATTAAACGCTGCCACTGTGCCCATTAAATGCTGCCACTGTGCCCATTAAACGCTGCCACTGTGCCCATTAAACGCTGCCACTGTGCCCCAAGTGCTGCCACTGTGCCCCAAGTTCTGCCATTGTGCCCCAAGTTCTGCCATTGTGCCCCAAGTGCTGCCATTGTGCCCCAAGTTCTGCCATTGTGCCCCAAGTTCTGCCATTGTGCCCCAAGTGCTGCCATTGTGCCCCAAGTTCTGCCATTGTGCCCCAAGTTCTGCTATTGTGCCCCAAGTGCTGCTACTGTGCTCCAAACGCTGCCACTGTGCCCCTTAAGTGCTGCCACTGTGCCCCTTAAGTGCTGCCACTGTGCCCCTCAAGTGCTGCCACTGTGCCCCTCAAGTGCTGCCACTGTGCCCCCTGCCTGCCCTCTGCACTTACCTTGTCCCGGTGTGCAGCTGGTGACGGCGTCAGGCGACAAGCGGTGTCTCCGTCGGATGTCTTCTCCCGCGCTCCTGTCTTCTGCTATGATTGGACGCCTAGCGTCCAATCACAGCGCCTGTGACTTCAGCCAATCAGGTGACAGGTAACAGACCTGGCAACCTGATTGGCTGAGAGGCGGGTCTGTGTTAGGGAAGCGATGTATTCGCTTCTCTAACACAATACTGTGTAATCAGCGAACGCACAGCAGTGCGCCCGCTGTTTACACTTAGGGAAGCCTATTAGAGCACACCGCTCTAATAAGGTCCCCTATTAGAGCTTACAGCTCTAATAG
This sequence comes from Lithobates sylvaticus, assembly GCA_028564925.1. NCBI lineage: Eukaryota > Metazoa > Chordata > Amphibia > Anura > Ranidae > Lithobates > Lithobates sylvaticus. The sequence continues at coordinate 80,059,699 of CM053036.1, forward strand.
GGGCGCTTCCAGCAACACCCTCCCCACTGTAATTCAGATGCCCGGCACCCGATCAGGGGCCGGACACCTGAATAGGGGGGCAGCAGCGGTAACAATAGATAGATTCATGCAATGCATGAATCTATCTATTGGTGTCAGAGCGGTGCAGGAGAGGGGGGGGCGGCGCTCCTGCGCCCTCTATGCACGCACCGCCACTGTCTCATAGTTGCCAAGCACGAGGGTGCACGCACACAGTCTAACACCGGCTGTTAAACACCCAAGCACTGATGAAGAGCTCAAGTGTGTGCACTGATGAGGGCGGGGTACCCACAGGAGACAGAGAGCAATGAAAGATCCCTTCCCCACTGGCTCCGCCAGTAGCCAATGTTCAGGCGCAACTTGCAAGGCTTCCATTTCTATTGGGTGGAACTGGAGGAGGGGGTCCGGCTGGCCTCCGCCCGGGCCTCCTTCTTCTGCTTTGTGGCATGCATGAGGCTAGGCACTGAAGACTGTGGGAGCACTGAGAGTGAGCAACAGAGAGGTCAAATAAGTTAGTTCTGTGTGACAGGACACAAAGGGTGTCCATCATTTTTTCTAGTAGTGGCTGCTGATCTGCTGGATGGCCAAATGTTGCATAACCTGTCATGCTCATACATACTATACAGCCCTGGCCTGCCCTTATACTGCCCTAGCCCACCCTTTGGAATTGAACATAATGGTATGCAGGGCTCAAGTCCTGCAGGAACGCATGGGAACGGAGTTCCTGTAGTTTTTCCACAACAGGAACTCAGTTCCCATTAGCAGCTGTGTCCTGCAAGACTTTGAAGTATGCGAGCTGTGTGGCAGGTGCTACACCAGCAGCTGCCGACACAGCTCGCAATAGTAAGTTGCCAGTAGGGGGCCCCATGACATCCTCCGCTTTGTTCTACCTGTCAATCACAGCTAGCTGACAGGTAGATTAGGTCCCTGCTGCTAAGAGATTGTATTTAGTCAGACCTCTCGTGATGCCCTCCTCCCCGCGGGCCCCTCCTGATTTTCTGTCTCTTCATCCCCCCCCCCCCAGTCTCCTGCATACTTGCTCTGTGTGTCCCGCTCAATCCCCCCGCCTCTATCTTCAGTGCCATATTTTTATGTTTTTTTTTTAATGTACTAACAGTTAAGCTTCATACACACAATATGAAAATTGGATGAAAAATACCACTTTTGAAGCGTTCGTGCATATGAGTGTATCATTTTTTTTGGTGGGCGAGTGGATCTTGGGTGGGAGTTCCCACACTTTTTTCCCCAGGACTTGACCCCTGATGGTATGTCATATAATTTTGCATATAGACAAGGCGATGTTGCATGTAAATCTGACTTCCTGATCAATTGAATTTGAGTTTTAATTACCATGATATAAATGAATTGATGTGGGAGCCTTTTGGTGTGCGTGATATTTTTTTTTGGGGGTGGGGGCAGCTTTTTATTCTTGGACTCAGGCAGCACAATGTTTCGGGCCAGCCCTGATTAGGAAAGTATGTGTTCACAAACAAAACACAGAGGGGAGAAACTGTAAAGAGCAAGTATTTCCAGCTCCCATTAGCTGAGAACATCCCATGTGACCTCAACCAGCCAATTATATGAAAGCTTTCGAATCATGTATACCTAAGGGGATGCTAATATGCCTTGTTTGATATCACTCCATAAATACAGAACCCAAATTGTGGTGTTATATATGTTTGGATGGTGGCTTGGAGCAAACCAAAAGAAATGTACTGCCTGAGCCATTCATCACACCTCTCATAGGAGATTGCAGGGAAAGGGTGAAAGTTGATATTTGCGTACATACTTAATTTGCCTGGTTATAATAAAGGAACCAGTGAGTTTTAAAGGTGTACTTCTGCTGATTTTGGATGGATTGACTTTTTTTGTGGTTTGGATACAGCACAAATAGCCCTTTACAAATAAAAACCACAGGGCTCGGAAGCTAAGTTTAATCGGGAGGTCATAGCTCATGCAAAAACACGGATCCATGATCTCCTGTTCTGTTCTTGGTTTGGTACATTTGAATAAATATCGGTAAAATGTTAACTTTTCATGTCTTTTGCACCTCAACAGCAGATAAATGTGAGGAAAAGTTAGGAAACAGAAATAGTGATTTATTGTGAACTGAATGTAATGAGAGTACCAAACTGATCAGTAAAGGGAATGGTTGGACCCTCTCACTTTTAGGGCCCAGAAACATTTTAGGTTCTGTACTACTGGATCAGCTATACAGCTCACTGACTCCTGATCATACTTGTGAATACTGACTCACTGTGCTTCTTTTATCGTAGAATGAAAAATGATCCTTCTCTATAAACCAAAGCATGCTGACCATGACTCACCATCTTTTATACAGTAAACATGTCAGAAGCAAAGTCAGTAACTGGATCATATCAGGTCATCCACCACTATGTGTGTGTGTATATAGTGGCATTGGGGAATTTCTTAGCTCAATGGTAGTACATAACAGTGAGTTCAGGCCACTTCAGCAACTCTGTTTAAAGCGGAGTTCCGCTTAAAAAAAAAAAAAAAATTTAAGTCAGCAGCTACAAATATTGCAGCTGCTGACTTTTAATAATCGGACACTTACCTGTCCCAGGGTCCAGTGATGCGGGGGATGGAAGCCCCGCTTGTCTCCCCCTCCGCTCTGCCGTCATTGTAACTATGTAACTGTCGCATGCGTGAGCCACACCGCATGCTGTGACTGGTCGCGCAATCATCTGGGACCTGTGACGTGTCCCAGATGATTCCCGAGAGGGAGGGGGGAGAGGTGATCTTCCTTCCAGCACCGAGGGTGCGCCAGAAGCAAGTGGAAGCTGGAACCCTCAGAAAATAGGGTATCCACCCCCCCCCCCAAAAAAAAATGACAAATGTGGCATGTCAGGGGGTCACCTTCTCTTAACCACTGGGCACTTAAACCCCCTTCCTACCCAGACCAATTTTCAGCTTTCGGTGCTCTCACAATTTGAATGACAATTACTCAGTCATGCAACACTATACTCATATGAAATGTTTGTCCTTTTTTTCACACAAATAGAGCTTTCTTTTGGTAGTATTTAATCACCGCTGGGTTTTTTATTTGTTGCGCTATAAAATCAAAAAAGACTGAAAATTCAGTCAAAAATAAATAAATTCTTTGTTTCTGTTAAAATTTATTGAAGAGTACTGGCGAGTATTGGCAGAGAATTGGCGACTATTGGCAGAGTATTGGCGACTATTGGCAGAGTATTGCCGAGTATTGGCAGAGTATTGCCGAGTATTGCCGAGTATTGCCGAGTATTGCCGAGTATTGGCAGAGTATTGCCGAGTATTGCATAGTATGGCAGAGTACTGACAGAATATGGGCACTGAGCAGCGCTGTGGGCTGTATCTGAAGTGCCCGCAACGCTGCAAAGATCTCTTCCTCTCTCCTCTCACACTGTACCAATCGGTACAGAGAGGGGAGGGAGGAACCGGCATCATGACATGAAGCCGGTTTGTTTACAAATAATGCTCCGTCATTTGATGGAGCGATCACGTGGTAAACGGCCGCTATCAGCTGCCATTTACCGTGATCTGTGATCCAGGGGACCCCGCGGTCACGGATGTTCTTGGGGGCGCGTGGGAGCGCGAATCTGTGAGGACGTCCACCCAGAATAAGCCGACCACGCTATAGCCATCATTCGGCTATGGCTGGGTCAGCATGTGGTTAAAGCGGAAGTTCAATTTTTGGGTGGAACTCTGGTTTAAGGGCTTGATAGCCCACTTTTGTTAAAAAAGAATGGAAAAAACTTCACAAAAGACATCAGTTGCCCACGCAGGGGCTTCTGCCATTACTGTAATTTGCAAAACAGAATATTTCATCCTTCTGGCTCACTCTCAATATTGCCACACGGCTGCTTCAGCCTCAAGCATAGACCTTAGGTCTGATCCACGGACCAATACACACAGGGGTTAATTTTACTAAAACTAGAGTGCAAAATCTGGAGCAGTTGTGCATGATAGCCAATCAGCTTCTAACTTCAGCTTGTTCAACTAAGCTTTAATAGAAAAAAAAAAAAAAACTGGAAGCTGATTTTTCCTTCTCCAGTTTTTTGTAAATTAACCCCACAGTTCCTTAAACTCAAGCTTTCCCATAGCTTAATGTTGATCAGCTCCTTGCTGTTCTGTCACAGACTATAAATGCCTCCTGCAGACATGCACACTCTGGCTACCCCATGCTGCCTCTCCCACTCCTGATTCCTGGCACAGACCTCCTGCCTGTTGGATGGAGCCCTGAACTACTGCCAGGCCTAAATTATAACAGGTGTGAACACCTGCACACTCAGCCTGCTGGTTCCTGGTAAAATCTGGACATAGGATTGGAGAAGTACTTTGAAGTCTCTGAGCTTCAGCCCCTGATCCTGGAATTAAAAAACCTGGAGAAAGCTGAAAACTCATCTTTCTTCACTCAAAACTGACCCTGTGGAGCCATTTAAAGTGTAATCTAAATAACCCCATGTGCATTTCTCCTATGTTTTCACACAGACAGGGCCTCTCGCTGCCACAATAGACACTATATTGTCAAAAGTATTGTGACGCCCCTCCAAATCATTGGATTCAGGTGTTCCAATCACCTCCATGGCCACAGGTGTATAAAATCAAGCACCTAGCCCAATGAAGGCAAACCTAAGCACCCCAGATGTTTTGGAACTATATTTCCCATGATGCTCAAATACACTGCAGAGTGCATAAGCATCATGGGAGTTGTAGTTTCAAAACATCTGGGGTGCCAAGATTCGCCATCACTGACCTAGGCATTCAGACTGCTTCTACAAACGTTTGTGAAAGAATGGGTCACTCTCAGGAGCTCAGTGCATTCAAGCGTGGTACTGGGATAGGTTGCCACCTGTGCAATAAGTACATCCGTGAAATTTCCTTGCTTTCTAAATATTCCACAGTCAAATGTTAGTGGTATTATAACAAAGTTGAAGCAACTGGGAACAACAGAAAATCAGCCACAAAGTGGAAGACCCCATAAAATGACAGAGCGGGGTCAGCGCATGCTAAAGCTCATAGTGCACAGAAGTCGCCAACTGTCTGCAGAGTCAATAGTTACAGACCTCCAAACTTTGTGTGGTCTTCAGATTAGCACAACAGTGCATAGAGAGCTTCATGGAATGGGTTTCCTTGGCCAAGCAGCTGCAAGCATTTCACCATCAATTGCAATGCAAAGCATCAGATGCAGTGGTATAAAGCACTCCGCCACTGGCCTGGCTCTAGACCAGAGACGTGTTCTCTGGAGTGACGAATCATGCTTCTCTGTCTAGCAATCCGATGAATGTGTCTGGGTTTGGTGGTTGCCAGGAGAACGGTACTTGCCTGACTGCATTGTGCCAAGTGTAAATTGTATGGGGTTGTTTTTCAGGGGCTGGGCTAGGACCCTTAGTTCCAGTGAAGGGAAATCTTAAGGTGTGAGCATACCAAGACATTTTGGACAATTTTGTGCTCCCAACTTTGTAGGAACAGTTTGGGGATGGTCCCTTCCTGTTCCAACATGACTGTGCACCAGTGCACAAAGCAAGGTCCATAAAGACATGGATGAGCCAGCTTGGGGTGGAGGAACTTGACTGGCCTGCACAGAGTTCGGACCTCAACCGGATAGAACACCTTTGGGATGAATTAGAGTGGTGCAAAGCACAGAATGCTTCGCGCACGCGCAGTAGGAATCCGGCTGTGAAGCCGCAAGGCTTCACTGCCGGTTTCCCTTAATCAAGATGGCCACGCACCTGATAGCCAATTGAAGAATCCACTTGGGTGATAATATTAAAAGTCAGCAGCTACAGTATTTGTAGCTGTTGACTTTTCGTTTTTTGGGGGGAGTCTGGCGCTGCTCTCTAAAGAGGAAGTAAACCCTAATGGGTTTACTTCCTCTTTGTTTCCCTGCAAAGGTAAAGCATAATGGACTACTATGCATCACATAGTAGTCCATTATGTGTCACTTACCTGAAACAGGAGCCAGCGAAGTCACCGATGTCCCCTTGTGTACGGAGCCTCCATCTTCTTGGTGGGTATCGTGGCTCCCTCGCTGTCATTCGACGGCGCCGCTATGTCGTCACTCCCGCGCATGCGCACGGGAGCTGCTACTCGCGGCATATCGCCGTTCACAGCGGCTTGCTCAGTGCGCCTGCGTGCCGCTGTCTACAGCGCATGCGCCATAGACAGCGGTGCCTGTTTTTTGGCAAATATCTCCTCTTCTCCTGCCCTCCAAACTGATATCAGCAGAGGAATCTCAGCCCCACCCGCTGCATCTCTCAGAGGAGGAAAGGAGAAAGCTGGTCAGTCATGTGATCGCAATCTCGACAGTGAAATTAGGTATTTGCAGTATTTATGGCAGTGCTGATGATGTATACAGGTTAGAGTGGCTTAACAACCACTTTAAAAGTGCACCTTTTAGGAAAAACTTACTGTAGATGCAGCCGGTGACGTCACCGACGCATGCATTCTGAAGGAATGGCCGACCGTGCCATTCTTTCAGAGTCCTGTGCCGTAAACGGCGGCTCCCATGTGCATACTCCAGGAGTGACATCATCGTGGCTCCAGCCACTCACACAACCGGAGTACGCAGACCCAGAAGGAAGACCAGGTGAAGATGGAAGAGCCTTCAGCGCTGACAGCGCGCCGCTGGAGGATTCCGTTCTAAGGTAAGTTTCACATAATGTGCTAGTATGCAATGCATACTAGCACATTCTAACTTTGCCTTGCAGGTTTAAAAAAAAAAAAAGATGGAGGTTTACTACCGCTTTAACTCTGATGCTCCTTTAGAAACTTTTGACATACCACTGTAATCAGTGGCAGTAGGCTTTTATGTTGACAAACATAATCCATGAGTGATTGTTATATACATTCAAGTTTCAGTGGCTTTAAGATCTTGAACAAGAGAAGTTGAACAAAAACCAGTAGCTCATCCAATCAGTATTCGTCTTTCATTGGCCTACATACTAAACTGGTAAAAGATCAAATTTGCTTCATGGCCAGGGTCACATTTTAGTACAAAAAACAACCATGTCCCTCATGGTATATACATGGCTAGGTGAAAATGATATGTCATAAAAACACATTGTAAATTGTATAACAGTGTATCATTTAAATCAAACAAATGCTGCTCTACAAATGTCTGTTTTTTATGAAGCCAGAGGTTAAATCTACATAGAAGAACAGTCTGCATAAGCCACATTTCAAGGTTTCAGGCTCCACCACAAATAACATACTATAGAATACTATAGGCAAACTATAATATCACATATCAATCTACCTTACTTTAAAAGCTTGGTGCCATAAAGTACATAGTTGGGTGACCGCGGGTTATTTCAGGAGAAGTGGGAGGAAAGCATGTTTGAATATCATGTTTCAAAGAGATGGGGAATAGGAAATGCAATCAACCAAATGGGGAATGGCAAAATGTTACATGAATGTGCTATTTAACATAAACGCTGCGCCTTGATGATGGCACGTATAGTCCAATGCATTGCTTGCATTCTGCAGAGGCCCTATATACACAGGTGACTGCTACCTGACTGCAACCACAGGTTTGTGGATGTGCCCTCCTGTTTGCCAATGCAGTTGGCCATGTTTGCATTTTTTGCAAGCCACATCTTGCTGTTTATAGCAGAGTTCATACCACCTGCAGTCACTGCTATGGCTTTCTTTGATGTATCTGTACTGGCAAGTTTCCAAATCTCTGGGGCAGCTTTGCACTGTCCCTCTACCAACCTCAGTGGCCTTCAACAATGTCTCTTTTACAAAGAAATTACTCACAGACAGAGTTTGATCTTTACTGTTTCAAAATGACTCATAACAGGGGCACAAAAGATCTCAACTACACAATCTTTAGGTAATGCAGGATGATTGCAGGATGACAGAGTACAGTGCTCTAGACCAGTGATCTCCAAAATGCATCCCACAAGCCAAATGTTGTCCTTTGCTTGCCTTTATCCAGCCCTTGGGGCACTAGTCCTCCTACTGATACAAAGCACTATTCTTCCCAACAGTGGGGCAGAATTCCTGACACCCATGATGGGGTACTATTCCTGCCACTGACACAAACAATGGGGCACTTTTTCTCCAATTGATACCAATGACAGGGCACTATTCCTCTTACGAATACCAACATTGGCATGCTATTTCATCTGCTACTGACTACAGGCTCTACGTCATTTATTTACTTAACCTAAAGCACTGGTAATTCTCATTGAATCCAGGGCAATTTGTACCCCCACTCATCCCAATCTGGCCACTTAAGGCTGAGGGACAGTAAACTGGAGTTTGGAGACCCATGCTCTAACTGTAGCACAACAGTCCACAAACTGTGCAGCATGTCTACACAGCGGATGATGGTCCCTCCAATGGCTTTGCACAATAAATAGAGAACTCAGCCCTTCTCTGGCACAGGAGAAAGAGGTTTGTAAAACTACAAGGGAAGTAGGAGGAGACGCAATTATTAATAAACTGAAAATGGTATAGAATTGTGAAATACGTGATAAATTATTATTATTATTGCTGCTATTATGATATTTGACATTATTATATGACAAAGAGGTTTGTTAAAGTGTAGGTAAAACCAAAACTTTTTAAAATTGGATACAATAAGGAATGGTTAGGACCCCGCCAGGCTTTTTATTCTGTGTCCCAACAGGGAGATTCTACTTTACTTCGTGTTCCAGAGACTCAGCAGGGTCTCTGGAAAGATAACTGGGGAGCCCTTCCTGCGCCGAGGGGAAGTGATGTCACCAGCCGAGGCTACGCAGGAGGCAGACTACGAGGGACCCCATAGCAACAGGCATTTAGAGGTATGTAAAAAAAAAAAAAAAATTCCAATTATTTATTTTTTGTTTTTTTTAGGATTTTTAAGCCTTTTTTTTTTTTAGGGGGAAACGCCACTTTAACCACATGCCGACCGGGCCATAGCCGAAAGACGGCTACAGCGCGGTCGGCTTATTCTGGATGGACGTCCTACGGATGTCATCCCAGAAACTTGCTCCCGGGCCCGAGGACCCGGCGCACCACGTGATCGCTCCTTCAAATGACGGAGCGATCACATGTACACAAACCGGCGTCACGTCATGATGCCGGTTCCTCCCTCCCCTCTCTGTACCGATCGGTACAGTGAGAGGGGAGAAGCGAGAGGGGGAGAGATGGGACCAGCGCTGTGGGCTGGATGTGAAGTGCCCACAGCCCTGGTCAGTGACAGATACACTGCCACCACTGTGCAATACACTGCCACCACTGTGTAATACTCTGCCACCGCCACCACTGTGCAATACACTGCCACCACTGTGCAATACACTGCCACCACTGTGCAATACTCTGCCACCGCCACCACTGTGCAATACACTGCCACCACTGTGCAATACTCTGCCACCACTGTGCAATACTCTGCCACCACTGTGCAATACTCTGCCAATACTGTGCAACACTGCAATACTCTGCCAATACTCGCCAATACTCTGCCAATACTCTACCAATACTCGCCAATACTCTGCAATAAATTTTAATAGAAAATAATTTTTTTTTTTTTACCGAATTTTCATTATTTTTTGATTTATAGCGCAAAAAATAAAAAACCCAGCGGTGATTAAATACCACCAAAAGAAATCTCTATTTGTGTGAAAAAAGGACACAAAATGAATTTGGGTACAGTGTTGCATGACTGAGTAATTGTCATTCAAAGTGTGAGAGCACCAAAAGCTTAAAATTGGTCTGGTTAGGAAGAGGGTTTAAGTTCCCAGTGGGTAAGTGGTTAAATAACATCTTGTTTGTTTCATTTCAAATCCATTGTGGTGGTGTATAGAGCCAAAAAGATTAGAATTGTGTTGATGTCCCAATATTTATGGACCTGACTGTAGATAGATAGATGTTATGTAAAATCATACACTGATCACATCATTCAAAAAAACGATGGCTGCTCTTTTTTCATTATAGGGGGGATTTCAAAAACTTTCCAAAAGCATAATCCTATATCCCTGGTCCCCTTCAGGCACTGCCAGCTACAAGAACCGTGGAACACAGCAACTGGATAGATTAGAAATCTTGTCCGACTTCTTTTGTCACCTACAACTAAATGCTTATGTTTATGCCTGAAGCTGAACCTAAAGGCTTCTTCAGATGATCACATCTTACCTGTACATTTCACTGTCCCCTGATGTCTGTGATCAGCTTACAGTCTATCTCTGGGCAAAGAGGGAAAAAAGCCATTCAATCCATTGATGTATTCATAAAAAAATCATGAAATATTGTATTTCTACACACAAGCAGCATTTGAGCCTGAATCTAACTTATTATCAGCCACTTACAATGACCAGTACAACAGCACTCAGAATGGGCGATAAATGGAGCAGCACTCTCAGCCAATCAGAGCTCCTATACTTGCACAGTGCTTGTCATCAGCCCAATCCTGAACTTACTAATGTATGGGGGGAGCACAAGGATAACCTAATCCGTGTGAATCTGATTTTTTGCTGTTTAATTACCACCTGGGGAGAAAAGGGGACTAAAGAAATAGAATCTTAGTATCTAATATTTCCAATAGTCACTCAGCACTCTCACTTTTTTATTGGAAAAAGAAAATTGCAAATAAAAAAAATAATATAGCATATACAGTTGCGACATAAGTCATATTGTAATTGACTGATAATAAAAATTATATACCAAGTGTGGTGATTGCATTTATGTGGTAGCTGCTCTGAAAAATAGTTTTTCCTATTTTCTTTTTGCACTATTAATACCGCAGGGTTCTTTTAATTTATATGTTATTAAAAATGACTTTTCCTTTTCAATCTGCAGTGCTGTAATTTTCTGCAAATCATATATGTAATGTATATGTAATGAATGTAATCCAATATGGCAACCTGAAGGCATTCTGTACACAGATGGTGTACAGAACTCCCCGCAGAAATGTAATTTCCTGCTTGTGTGATTGCCTTACTGGTTTTCCCAGAAGTAACTAAGATACAAGTCTGATTTTAGGCATCCCCTGCAACAAAGATGTCATTTTTGGTGAGATACTCTTAAGCCCCATACACACGGTCGGACCGTGGACCAACTTTCCCTTGGACTTTTGTCCAAAGGGCGTTGGCCCTCAAGTTGGTACTGCATACACACGGTCGGACTTTTGAGACAACCAACACGAACGTAATGACGTTTCAACGTACTGACGACACTTCAAAAGAGGACGTTCGAATACTCCAGCGCCACCTTTGGTCAACTTCTATATTGTTGTCTGATCTTTTGCATTGGTTCTGAGCATGCGTGTTTGTACTGTGGACAAAAGTCAGTTGGTACTGCATACACACGTTCGGACTCTGGTCCTTCGGACTTTTGTTGGCAGAAAGTTGGTCCGTTCGCACAGCCAACAAAAGTCCGATGCAACCTGGAAAAAGTTGGTCCGATGGAGCGTACACACGGTCGGATGTTGGTCCAAACCACCTAATTTGCATGTTGGTTGTCAAAAAGTCCGACCGTGTGTACGGGGCTTTAAAGGGAAACCATGTCTAAAGGGATGCAGGTCCTACCACTTTCCTCATTTGATCCCTGCAGGCGCAACAGCTGATTGATAATTATAAAATCACTTCCATACAGATCCACTATGCACATGGACACAGACAAACAGCTATTTCTTCAGAATAACAAACAGAATGAATCTGCAACAAAGTTTGTTAAAATCTTTGCAATGTACATAGATCACTCAAGTTTTTTTTTTCCTCAACAAAAGGGGAGTCACTCTACACTTTAATTATCATTACCATGGTTTTGGGGGGTAAGTGTGGTGTAGGCAGAGCCAATCCACCCTATATGCTCACTACGCAAGCTGCGTAGGGCCCCGCCGCTGTGGGCCTCCACTCCACCCCCCCCCCCCCCCCCCGGGCCGCTCTGATGCTTTCTAAAAAGGCTGCACTCATGTCTGGGTAATGAAGGGCCAGTGACACTATGCAAAGCCACCAGCCGCCGCTTCCAAATGCTGTGTAAGCAGAGCGGTAGGAATATGCCTGCTAGAACTCTGGTTCCAGCCCAGGGACGAACATCGCTGCCTGGACAGGGTTAACACAGGTCACGGCCGCTGCTCACCTTCCGCTGTGTGGCCATGACCTGTGTCTCCTCCGAGGTAGATGGCTGCATGGCTGAGCCGTGCCCGAAGCCTATGTCCGCTTGGATGGTGGGGGCTTCACCTCTACTCACGGCGCAGGCGCCGTTCATCTTCCGTCAATTTCCGAAAATCTTCATGCTCTGTACTGCGCATGCGCAGTACACTTCGGACACCTAGTGACAGCCGGACACTTGGTGATAGAACACCGGCGCTGACAATGACATCCCCTCCTCTCTCTGCACGGACGTGAGAAGAGATAGGGCTCATCAGCTCCTCCTCTTTCTGGGTCTGCCCCACCCATACTTCCCGGGCATGTTTGAACCCAGAAAATCTGCGCTTCAGCCTCCATCCTGGGGTGAGTATGCTCACCCTCTCTCCTGCCTCCCAGTGAATAACATGATTTTAAGGGGTGCTCTGTGGACTTTGATAAGTGAGGGGAGGGGAGGCAGGATTTGGTGAGCAGAGACCCCCTTTACACCAGAGTCACAGCATCCCCCCTTAAATCAAGGTTCCCAGAACACCCCTTACATCAGATCCCCCCTTAAATCAGGATTCCCCTTTACATTAGAGTCCAAGGAACTCCCCCTTACAGTGTAAGTGGAAATTCTGTGCAGACTCTGATGTAAGGGGGTGGGCTCTGTGTAAACTCTGATGTAAGGGGGGCTCTGTGCAGACTCTGATGTAAGGGGGGGGGGCTCTGTGTAGACTTTGATGTAAGGGGGAGGGCTCTGTGCAGACTCTGATGTAAGGGGGGCCCTGTGCAGACTCTGATGTAAGGGGGGGGGCTCTGTGTAGACTTTGATGTAAGGGGGGGGGCTCTGTGTAGACTTTGATGTAAAGGGGGGGGGGGCTCTGTGCAGACTCTGATGTAAGGGGGGGCCTCTGTGTAGACTTTAATGTAAGGGGGAGGGCTCTGTGCAGACTCTGATGTAAGGGGGGGGGCTCTGTGCAGACTCTGATGTAAGGGGGGGGGCTCTGTGCAGACTCTGATGTAAGGGGGGTGGGCTCTGTGCAGACTCTGATGTAAGGGGGGGGCTCTGTGCAGACTGATGTAAGGGGGAACCTCTGTGTGGACTCTGATGTAAGGGGGACCTCTGTGTGGACTCTGATGTAAGGGGGGCTCTGTGGGGACTCTGGTGTAAGGGGGAACCTCTGTGTGGACTCTGATGTAAGGGGGACCTTTGTGTGGACTCTGATGTAAGGGGGACCTCTGTGTGGACTCTGATGTAAGGGGGACCTCTGTGCGGACTCTGATGCTTACATAATAACGTACATAACATAATGTACAGGGTTCAGGAGTATGTAAGTTACAGGGTGAAGGAGTATGTAATATAGATGGTTCAAGGGTGTGTGATGTACAGGGTGTAGGGCTCAGGAGTGGGTAATGGACAGGGTGCAGGGGTCAGGATTATGTAATGTACAGGGTTCAGGGGTGTGTAATGTACAGGGGTCAGGAGTATGTAGTGCACTGGGTGCAGGGGTGAGGAGTTTGTAAGGGACAGGGTTCATGGGTCAAGAGTATGTAATTTTACAGGGTGCAGGGGTCAGGAGTGTGTAATGTACAGGGGTGAGAGTCATGGTAAATAGATGGGGTCCCATGAGGACCAGAGTGAATGAAGGTGTTCACTGTACAATCTGTTAGAAAGAGGCCCCCTTCCAGGTTCCATTATACTCCTTTGTAGTCTCTAATAGGGCCTGGAGGGGACACTTTCGCTCAGACTCTCATACTTTGTGCGAAATGTGGGGGTGAGGCCAGGGGCGGGTCATGGACAGTGCAGGGGTGGGTATTATAGAAAATACTCTATTCAATAAATATTGTTTGTTTGAACCTCATTCTGTTTTATATTGTTGTACTTATTCTTTGACTGTTTTGTTTAAAGGAGGGAGGATTGTATTGGGAGCACTGAAGTGTCAGGTGTGACTGTGTGGCAATGGCAAATGGTTTACATAGCTCACTGCATCACAAGTCACGTAGAGGGCCCCTTAGCAGAATTTTGCTTAGGGCCCCAGGGAGGTCATGGATCGGCACTGAGTGTAGGACATATAATGAGAGTAGGTACTTGAGATCCTGAGATTATGATTTTTGTCTGGAGTTTAAATTTTTCTGGATATGTAAGCTCATCTGCTCTACTATTTGCAGTGTTATACTGATATATGACCACAGTTGTCTGATTTCCTAACTGCAGCCTTTTCTATTTGGTCAACTTGGTATAGATAGTATAACCTGTAGTGGAAGAGTCCTTAAAGTGGATGTAAACCCACTCTCATCAATTATAATGTAATGGCATAGTGCTGAACTATAAGGATATACATGCCTCCTGCATGTATCCTTACCTTTAAAATATTTCCCCCTTCTCTATTTGGAGCCCCGAAAAACTCCGGATTCAGTGGGCGGGTCTGTTGTGCGGCGCTCGGTGGGTGGATTCGTGACATCAGCAGACTGCCCGCCCCGCCCACCTCTTCATTCCCCTTGGCCAGAGCGCGCACAGGAGAGGCAGAGCGCATACACATGAATGTCCAGGGACAGTCGGGGATGATCGGTGCAGCGAGGGACAGCTGTGAGCACCGATCCCCATGCATGGCTTTTCAGCTGACAGCCGCGGGAGGGAGTGAAGGAGAAGCGGCTGATGAAAAGCCATGCAGGGGGATTGTTGCTCACAGCTGTCCCCCGCTGCACCGATCATCCCCGACTGTCCTCCGTGTCTTCCTCCTCCTCCGGCGCCCGTGTTCTCCTCCAACACCACCCCCCTTCATCTCTGGCCCCCTCCGTGTCCTCCTCATCTGCCCGCTGTGTCTCTGTGTCCTCTTCCTCCACCCCCTTGTCCCCGGCAGCCGGCTTCCCTCCTCTCCTCTCCCGAGGGCTGTGGGGGGGGGGGGGAGGAATCTGTCAGGATGGAGAGCAGAGGAAGGTCCCTTTCTTTTCTGAATGGGACATAGAGAGTGTTTGTTACCAATCTCTCTATGTCCTGTGATAACTGAGCCGAGTAAACTGTGTGTTACTTTGCTTCAGTTTATGAATGGAGAGGAGCCGCTGTCTCCTCTCCATTCATCTTCAGTGGTGAGAAAAGGACTGAGGAATCTGTGTAATCTGCATGTCTTAGGCTAGTGCACGAGATATGTAAATCGCCTGTCAATCACAGCAAGGGGGAAGAACGGACCAAGTTGTCCAAGTTTTTCCAAGTTTGTCCATTTTATTTCACTGAAAAAAGATATGAGGATTGCTCAGAGCTGGATTAACTCTTTGTGGCAAAATTTCAGTAAACATGTGTAATTAAATTGAATGGCAACTGCACAATTATTCATACCATCTGAAATGTTAAGCACATCACGTAGGCATCCAGGCCTATTTCTAATGCAGCTGGCACTCCTGACTACATAAATATGTATAGATCATTCAGTTACCATTTCTTCTAAATACACATTATGTAGGGCATTTACTACATGCAAACATCATGCGCTAAATGCAGTCACTTCACTACTTAATGACAGCATTCACTTTTATTAAATGTGGGGCATCATCTCAAAGAAAGAAAGAAAGAAAGAAAAAAAGAAAGAAAGAAAGAAAGAAAAAAAAAGAAAGAGAAAGAAAAAAGAAAATAAAGAAAGAGAAAGAAAGAGAAAGAAAAAGGAAGGTGTGGGGGGAATGGAGAGAGAAAGAAAAAGAGAAAGAAAGAAAGCGGGGAAAAAGAGAAAGAGAGGGGGGAGAGAAAACAGAAAGAGGGAGGTGTGGGGGGAATAAAGAAAGAAACAGAGAGAGAGAAAGAGAAAGAAAGAGAGAAATAAATAGAGAGAAAGAAAGGGAGATAAAGGAAGAGGGAAAGAGGGGGAAAGAGAGAAGGGGAAAGAGAGAACGAAATGAGGAAGGTGTGGGGGGGGGGGGTGGAGAAAGAAAGGGAGAGAGACAAGAAAAGAAAGAGAAAGAAAGAGAGAGAGAGAAGAAAGGAAAGAAAGAAAAAGGAGGGTGGGGGATGGAGAAAGAAAAAAAAAGAAAGAGAGGGGGAAAGAGAGAAAGAAGAAAATAAAGAGGGATGTGTGGGGGAAATGGAGAAAGAAAGAGAGAGAGAGAGAGAGCGAGAAAGGGAGAGGGAAAGAGGGGGAAGAGAGGAAAGAGAGAAAGAAAGAGGAAGGTGTGGGGGTGGAGAGAGAGAGAAGATAAGAAAATAAAGAAAAGGGGAAAGAGAGAGAGAGAGAAAGGGAGAGGGAAAGAGTGGGAAAGAGAGAAGGGGAAAGAGAGAAAGAAAGAGGAAGGTGTGGGGTGGAGAAAGAGAGAGAGAGAAAGAAAGAAAGAAAGAGAGTAAGAAAGAAAAAAGAAAGAAAGAAAGAAAGAAAGAAAGAAAGAAAGAAAGAAAGAAAGAAAGAAAAAGAAAGAAAGAAAGAAAAGGAAGAAAGAAAGAAAAAGGAGGATGGAGAAAGAAAGAAAAAGAAAGAGAGAAAGAGAAAGGTGGGGGGAAAATGGATGGATAAGGGAAAAGAGAGAAAGAAAGAAAGAAAGAAAGAAAGTAAAAGGAAGGTGTGGGGGGAATGGAAAAAGAGAGAAAGAAAAAAAGGAAAAAGAAAGAAAGAGGGGGAAAGAGAGAAAGAAAGGGGGGGAGAGATAAAGAAAGAGGGAGGTGTGGGGGAGAAAGAGAGAGAGAGAAAAGAAAAAGGGAAAGAAAGAGAGAAAGAGAAAAAGAAAGAACAAAAGAAAGAAAGAGGAGCGTGGGGGGTGGAGAAAAAAAGAAAGAAAAAGAAAGAGAGAACGAAAGAGAAAGGTGCAGGGGGAATGGATGGATAAGGGAAAAGAGGAAGGCAGGATAAAAAATAAAGACGGTAGTGGGGGAGGGAGCAAAAAATGAGAAATAAAGGAAGGAGAGAGAAAGGTGGAAATTAAAAGAGCGGAGGGAAGGAAACAGGAAAATAAAATATTTGGCATTTGCCTACATAATATGCAGGATGAGGTAGTGTTCCTCAGGCTATATTACAATGAGAGAAGCTTTAGTCATTGTAGGGTAAAATTCAAAAGCCAGTCCAATATTGACACAATGGCCTTTTGAAAAGGGAAGTCACTGCTATTAACAAACAGGTTCATGAGTGTAATGAGAAAAAAATTAAAGGGCTTAAGAGGGACAATCCCTTTCTCCATCGAAATTTGTGAAGGAGTGATAATAAAATACAAAGGCAGCTGGAGACCCCAAGGGGATAGCATGGCTGGTTATGTGTAACCCTCCCACACACACACGGTGCACTCCTCCCCCACCTTCCAGCACCGACACATCAAACCTCCTCGCTTTGCCTTCTAGTAATCTGCTCCAAAGCACATGGAGTCTTCCTGGCTGATATTCCGTCTGAACCCGGCAGGGAAATTATCCAGTAAATTATCCACTAAAATATTGTAGAATATTGTATTTTATTGGTGGTGATTTCATGCCTTATATTTGGAGAGAATTTATGTCATACTACAAATAATGCATAGTTCTACAAAAAATTTTTTAAATAGAAGGCCAACTTTCCCATTGTGTTATAAAATAAAGTAAAGATGCGCTAAAAATTTTTTAAATAAAAATATAGTCCAAAAAGAACACAGTGATTGTGTGAGAACTTCCAGCACGACAGCAGCCTGTGTGTTACACCACGTACACACTGTCGGAATTTCCGACAGAAAAAGTCAGATGGGAGCTTTTGGTCGGATATTCAGACTTTTTCTGTCGGAATTTCCGACGGACTTAGATAGAGAACAAGTTCTAAATTTTTCCGGCGGAAATGCCAATGGAGGTTATCTCATTGGCAAGTCCGAACGTGTGTACGCGGCATTAGACAAATTCAATCCATGTATTGTGTACCAGTGTGTAATCTTGTAATAAACACCACTACGAGACAGTGCACCTCCACCAAATAGAGTGCATGCTTACCAGAAGGCAAGCTCTTATGAGCCTGCGTCTATAACCCAGCCAGGGCCTCTGTCCGGAGGAGTGTTGATATAACAATTCACAGATATTGGTGAGAAGAGTCTTGGGCTAAGCACCAGGCAACCAGGGAGACTCGATCATCAGCCAATCAAGGGAGTAGGTCAAGCGTTACCCATTCTGGTGATTGGGAATGTTATGGAAGGCATTCTACTTAAAATCATGAGTTTAAATAACAGTGGTGTAAACATCTCGGCACATGGGAACATCATGAGAGACTGTGATTTTTACCATGGGGTGCACTTTGCCAAGCAAAGTTCTGTAAAGCGAAATCATCAGCCCTAACAACCCAAACTAAGCGGTTTTCTATTTTATTTCCAATCCCATATTGATACAATAGTTAACAGACATGAGCTGAAGGCATTCTTTGTCTTTCTCCCAATGTACACCCATCTCCATGTGGGAGATATTACTTGCTAGGCCATTTTCCATTGCTTAGAGGTCCAGGTTTTGTGTTCTTTAGAGCAGTGCCATCTTAATAACATCATGGGTTTCTAGGCAAAGTAATGCACTGGGGCCCCTACCAGCCTGCATCAGGTGTTCCCATAACAGTACCCCCAAATCATGTTCCGCTATCACAGTGCCCATAAACTTAAGGTTCCCCCATCACAGTCCCCATATACTATACATCAGGGGTCCCCATCACAATGTCCCCTTACATCAGGTGTCCCCATCACAGTGCCCATATACATCAGGTGTCCCCATCACAGTGCCCCTTATATCAGGCTTGCGATGGGAATAAGATTCTACTGCCTCAGCTACAGAGGGAACAATTCCATTGGGAAAGCTTCTTTAGCGATCCTGCTGCTGGCAATTGCGACCAATTTCCAATGGCAGGATCATTAGTGGCACAGTTGCCTGTCTGATATGAGCCTTATAGCAGACACATACTAATAACTGGTCATCAACCAATTACCAAATTAATATTACTCAGCTGTTCAGCTATGTTTGTTATTGTTCTTTTATACTTCAAAGTTCATTTCTTTTTCAATGGTTGTTTCCATTGTTATCTCCCAACAGATGCTCAAAATTTGATACAACCGATTTTGGACTCATGAGCGCCTTTGGCTTACATTAGAGGTGCCCGATTGCCAGTCTAGGTGTAATGAGTTGTGTTATGCATTCTTAATGAGACCCACTATGAAATAGTAATCAGACTGCTTTACCTATATTGCATTAGCAAGCAATCCTTGGGAGACTTTATCACCACTGAAAGGATTATTTCACTGACAATTAAATTACTTGGTTGTGAGATGAACAGATGCCAGTCCCTAAAGAAATTATCCAGTCAATACCAAGAAATGACATGAGCTCACCTAGAACTACATTATTGTTCTGAAAGTTCTTCTTCCAGCACTTAGCACACCTTGAAATGACTTATCGGCCTGTTTGGTAATACTAGTGCCAGGACGAGGTAAATAATCTTTCTGGTGACCCAGGCAATGGTTGGCATAGTCTGCAGAGGGCTAGCTGTTCAGGGAAACATGTTGGTTCCCCCTTTAATGCTCATTGCTTGTTCATACCCTGCAGTCTCTGGCCATTGTGCCACCCTGGTTCAATCTGCCTCCATTAGCCATTTGCAGGGCATCGAAAATGTGCTGAGCCAGTAAAGGGATATGCAAGTTTTAGTCCTTTCTGTCTTTCAAATCTTACAATCTACTAATTATCTCCAGGACTATCCTCAGTGGCATTGTTGTACAACTACTGGTATTGCATCCTATGGCATAACAAGTTTCAAAGCACCCAGTCAGTCCTGTATACAATGAGGTCTATGGTCCAAAAGACCAGAAAAAGAAAGAATATTCTTTATCTTATGCACTCGTGGAATGGCAAAAAACGACGGTACCTAAAAATCTCCATAGGCAATGCTTTACATTTTTTTTTTACGGTTACCAGGTTAGAGTTACAGAGGAGGTCTAGTGCTAGAATTATTGCTCTCGCTCTTACGATCGCAGTGATACCTCACATGTGTGATTTGAACACCGTTTACATATGCGGGCGCGACTTCCGTATGCGTTTTCTTTGCTGCGCGAGCTCGCAGGGACGGGGGCGCTTTAAAAAAAAAAATGTCTTATTTACTTTTATATGATTAAATTGGGTTTAAAAAATATATATATATTTTTGATCACTTCAAAGTATTCAGATCGCCGTTTTCGGCGATTCTGAATGATGTATATTTTTTTTAAAACCGGCGCCGTTGTCAGCCGAGTAAACATGAAGTAATGTTGTGACGTCGCTTCCGTGTTTACAAAGGAGACTGGAACAAAGCTATTTCCGGCTTCGTGCCAGTCTGTCCCTAGCCGCCGGAAGTGGCGGACCGAGGATCGGGACGTCCCCTCCGCTCCTCCGGGATAACAGCCGAGCGGGATAACAGCCAAGCGAGAGAGAGAGAGAGAGAGGGAGAGAGAAAGAGAGAGAGATACACACACAGAGAATAAGATAGAGAGAAAAACACAGAGGATAAGAGAGAGAGAGAGACATGCACAGAGAAAGAGAGCGAGAGATACACAGAGAGAGTGAGAAAGAGAGAAGAGAGGGAAATACACAGAAAAAGAGAGAAAAAAAGAGAGAGATATCCAGGCCTGTTCCTCCAACTATTGGGCAGTAAAACAGGAGGGAAAACATATGATGTCATCAAGAGCTCATATACTAAGAACAGCTGCAGCGTATAGGTGAAAGGGAAGGGAACAGAGAACTTCCAACAGGCCCATGAAGTCAGACAGGGCTGCAGACTAAAGCCTCATACACTTTTTTTCGTTCAACCTGAAAATAAACTGACAGCTCAGGTCGGAGCTGCTGTACTAACAATCCAAGGTTAGTATAGCGATATCCCCTGCTGTGCTATTGTGTTCTAACAGGGGACATCCCCCGCCAGAACACTCCGGTCAGCAGACGTTTTTTAGTTATGACCCTTCGTCAGAAGCCGTCCGGACGGCTGGCTTCTGTCGGACTGCCTGCCATACACACAGCATGTGTACTAGGCTTAAGTTCATCCCCCTTCAACATTTACATCAATGAACTGGGTAAAGCTCTGGAATCCTCCTAAGCACCTAGGCTAACTTTACATAAAATCGGGGTGAAGTTACTGCTGTATTCAGATGACCTCCTACTACTGTCCTTCCTTTACATTAAACAACTGCAATCTTGATGAATCTAACTGCTACCCATACTGTACTTTGGCCTAGAAA
Organism: Lithobates sylvaticus; assembly: GCA_028564925.1. Classification (NCBI taxonomy): domain Eukaryota; kingdom Metazoa; phylum Chordata; class Amphibia; order Anura; family Ranidae; genus Lithobates; species Lithobates sylvaticus. Next base: position 80,080,932 of record CM053036.1, read on the forward strand.
TTAACCAATTACAAGTTTGGAAGCCAGCCATAGGGGCCCTAAAAGCAAAGGCATGCAGAGCCTTCTACCACCTAAAACCACCAAATGTCTGGCTAAAATCTTAGCTAGTGTCAGTCCCCCAATCCTTTTATAGCAGTGATGTTTGGGGTCCTATTACCTACCCAGATGAATCAAAATGGGACTCCCGTCGAACAGAAATATTCCATCTGGAATTCTGTAAGCACCTCCTCAAAGTCCATCGGAGCACTTCCAACAGTACTTGCCGGTCTGAGCTGGGTAGATTCCCTTTACTACTCGCAGTACAGAGGAGGACGCTATCAGACTGGGATTACCTACAAAACAGCAATCCCAACTCATACCACCATAAAGCCTTAAGCCTCGTACACACAATCCAATCGTTGGCAGGGGATTGTCTGTTGACAGACTGTTATCCTAAAATCTGACCGTTAGTACGCTCCTTCTGACAATTGTTGTCCAACTTTGATGGCAGGCTAGTAAATTTTCGGCGCACAACAGTCTGTTGTCTGATTTTCGTATCGTCAGTACACAAGTCGGTCACAATGTACAAACATGCATGATCGGAAGCAAGGAACGAGCCGGAACTGGTCGGTCTTGTAAACTAGCTGTGGCCTCAGCAGATGTTGAAGGGAGCGTAGACAGCAATGGCCTGGGTTCTGTCTGGTCGGTCAAAAAACGCAGGCTGTTGTAAAACCACAGTCTGGGGACATATAGGTCATCCGCTGCTGCTCCAGATCTCTTGTTTAGCTCCCTTTTAAAAGTACTCCTCAGGTTTGAAAAATGTTTGTCTTTACATAGTTGATGTCTGCCCTGGGGTATACTGGTTTTACCAACTCGAGCAGTTTCTCCAAAGCTGCCTTCCTCAATATTTTATCGGAGTAGTCTCTACTCTTGACCTTCCAGAGACAGGGCAGCTTCCGGTACAGGTCAATGAATTGGGGTAGAAAATCAGTCGAAGTAAATTTATCCGCCATGATAAATGATATAATGACTGCAAGACAGAACACAAGCCAAACCATAATGTCTGGCTTAACTCATAAGCTGGTCCCAATATAGGCCTCAATCTAAGCAGGTCACTACCCACCTATGCCCCAAATTTCAATTGTTCCTTTGTTTTGTGGCTCCTTTGGTGCGTTGGCGATCATTCGTCCTCCATTCCAAGATCATTCCATTGACCATGCGTTCTGGCTTTATATACACTGCGCATGCAAGAAACTCCGCTCTCAGTGCGTCATAACTCTGTCGTGAGGGAAACTGGCGCAGTCTCCCGGAAGTAGGGAAGGGTACCTGTCCAAAACAGGTACCCTTCCCCCCCCCCCCTCCCCCCCGAAAGGTGCCAATTGTGGCACCGGAGGGGTGGAGGAAGCAGATAAGCGGAAGTTCCACTTTTGGGTGGAACTCCACTTTAATTTCTTTTAGATTTACCTTCAACTATTTATTGCAAGAAGGTGCCTGATTGCATACACATGGTATGGTTTTGGTAAATCTAAAGGGAAATTGTATGATGTATGGCCAGCCAAAGAGAGAGACAGAAATGCAGAGAAAGAAAAGGAGAAAGAGAAAAAAATAGAGAAAGAGAAAGAAAGAGAGAAAGGAGAAGGAAAAAACTGAAAGAAAGAAAGAGAGAAAGAAAGAGCAAGAGAGAGAGGAAGAAATAAAGAAAGAAAGAAAGAAAGAAAAAGAAAGAAAGAAAATAGGAAAGGAGGGAGAAACAAGGGGGATAGCAAGAAACACGGGGTGGATTTTCTAAATCAGGAGAGTGCAAAATCTGGTGCAGCCTATCAGCTTCCAGTTTTTTTTTTTTGTCAAAGCTTACTTGAAAACACTGAAATTAGAAGCTGTGCCTGTGTAATGTTGAGGTGTTTGGACCTCAAGTCGCATCAAAGTCGGACCAAAGTAGTGCAGGGACTACTTTGAAGTCGCACAGATAGGAATGGTACTCATTGAAATCATGGGGTACGACTTGTCATGCCACTTTGCAGTCCCAAGTCGCAGGACAAGTCGCACAAGTGTGAAAAGGGCCTAAATCAACCCCAGAGAGAGAGAGTTAGAGAGAGAAATAAAAGAGAGTGGGGGAAAAGGAGATGGAGAGGAAAAAGGACAGAGAGAAAGAGAGAGGAGTAAAGAGAGAGCATAGAAAGAGGAAAACAAAAAATAGAAAGAGAGAGAGAAAGAAAGGAAAAAAAAAAAAAAGAGAGAAAAAAAAGAGAGAAAAGAGAGAGAGAGAAAAAAAGAGAGAGAGAGGGGGCAGAAGAAACAGAGCTAGAGAGAGAATAATCTACCTCCGCAGTCTCCTCCATAATTGTCTTACTTTAGGTGTATAGATGCAATTTTATGTATGATGATGCTTGTGGCAATACCCAGGCCTTTTAGTTTATAGGAGACCCAAATCTTCCACAAGAACGTAGAAATGGTGATTTTTGCCACATGTACTATTAGCCTCTATCTATGTAAATGAAAAGGCAGCTGCAGCGGCCAGTGACTCATTTCCTGCTCCTGTGTCACATTATGGTCAGACTAGCTCACAAAATAATTCAAGCTATAACAGTGCAGAGTGTCTGCTCTGCCTAGCCTGATCCCGGGGACTCAACCACTCAGCTTCCAGCACCAGACAATGACTAGAGAACATGGAATTAACATTTACACTGTTCAGCCCAACTTTGATAAATAACATTAAAATACTCTTGCTAAATGGCCTGTCATGTTAAGAGCCATGGTATGTGTGGAACCACCCCAATATTGAGTCCTTTTCAATGTCAGTATAGCAGAATCATCCATTTTGGTATCTACAGTAATGCCGCGTACACGCGATCGGATTTTCCCTCGGAAAAATCTTGGATGGTTTTTCCGACCGAATTCCACTCAAGCTTGGCTTGCATACACACGGTCACACAAAAGTTTGCTGAACTTTCGACCGTCAAGAACGCGGTGACATAGACTACGACGAGCCGAGAAAAATTAAGTTCAATGCTTCCGAGCATGCGTCGAATTGTTTCCGAGCATGCGTAGGAATTTTGCGTGTCGGAATTGGTGCAGACGATCGGAATTTCCGATCGGAACTTATTCCGACAGAAAAATTGAGAACATGCTCTCAATCTTTTGCTGTGGGAATTCGGCCAGCAAAAGTCCGATGGAGCATACACACGGTCGCATTTTCCGACGAAATGCTCTCACCAGTCTTTTTCTGGACGAATTTCCGATCCTGTGTACGCGGCATAAGATCTAGACAGGAATTTCTAACAACATAATCCAACTAGTCAGTGTAAAGATACCTGATTATAGCAGAATTAAAAACTTTATCTGAGTACCACAAACTGAAAACACTATTTAACTTGTTTTTAATATTCAAAGCAAACTCGCCCACTCATCCATGTCTCCATGCTTTATTTTGTTGAGAAATCACTTTGAAAAACACCCATAGCATTTGTAGCCACAGCCATTTTCAGTAGGGGCACATGATTCATGTAAAGAAAAAATATAGTGATTGCGCAGATGAAAATAATGAATGATCAAAAGGAAGCAGCTGGCAATCACAGAACTGAACATTTGTGTAAGTACAAAGAAACAAACATTTCCACGCTATATAAGTGAAATAACAAATATATATGAAATAAATGAATGACAATAATCAGTCCATGAGAGTGTCCAAACAAATAGTGTGAAAGAATCCTTTGCAGTTGTGTCTCAGGGATGGTAAACGACTATACACCCAAAAGTGCACCTTTCATTGTGATAAGAAAGGGCTGTGCCTATACCAGATAGCTAGATCCACATTATAGTTATATAGTTATAGTCTAGTAAGACATGGATTCATACGTCACGAGGAATCCATCCACTGGGTATAAGCAGGATGATGTTGATACCAACCGCACTGGTCATTCGCTCTCTCTTTCTGTCACGGATACGGTATAAAAAAGCGGAAAAAAATCACCACATAGTATAAAACTGTGATGGTTTATTGAAAAATTTATATAAAATTCCACAAGTCCACCAAGACATGAATGAAACAATCCTGGATTAAAACAATCTGCAGATCGCAATCAAACAAGCGTGGCATGATTGAGCATAAACTCCGCCCTACTAGTTTCGTCATACATGACATCATCAGGGGGTGTGGAGTTCATGTTAAATCCCACGCTATATATCAGGTCCATAGCAGAAAGAGCAGTGCACTAATCTCATTAGTTTGGCTGCCATTGGTAAAGAAAATGACCCAACCCTTCTGTGACCCACCCATTTCATTACAATAAGGTTGGGTCATTTACTTTAACCAATGGCGGCCATGCTAATGAGATAAGTGCACTGGATCAGCTGTGCTCTTTCCGCTATGGACCTGTCAGAAACCATGAATCAGACTGAGACAGAAGTACAGTTAAATCTCACTTGTTTAATAATAATAAAAAAAGGTAAACATAGTCAAAACATAGCCAGAGTTCAGGAATCGGAGCCGATATTCAGACAAGCCAAAAGGTCAGGGAGCCAGAGATGAGCGTAGTTCGACAGCAAGCAGGATCTGGAGCCAGAAGGAATGTCAGCCAAGCAAGTCTTTAACAGGAACACAGGAGAGCATTTCTAGAGATGTGACCAAGGGGAAGGCAGAGATCATCTGGGTTGGATGGCTTAAGTAGGCAGGACCAACATGCAAGATATCATCAACAGGTGAGTCACTGTGGAGAGATAGGATCTGGCAATGAGGCGACAGCTGAGCAGCCAGCTCAGAGAAGGAAGGGCTGAGCCCAGCCTTGATATATAACGTGGGTTTTAACATAAACTCCACACCCCCGATGACGTCTTGTATGACGTAACTAGTAGGGTGGAGTTTATGTTTTCTATCACATAAAATCCCAATAAAATACATTTACGTTTTTGGTTGTAACATGACAAAATATGGAACATTTCAGGGAAAATACATTTTCAAGGCACTGTATATCTTTTAATCCTTGCCTATGTTCCAGTTTAAGCTGGAGAACTGGATGCATTCCCAAAGTTTCCCTTTTCAGGGTGGTTCCCTTCTCTTTCAGAGACTGGTTGTGTCTCTCTACACTGTTTGCATCAATAGAAACACACAGCCCCATAGCCTAGGATGACAAGGCATCCCCCTGCCCCCACCCAAACACACACACCTCTTCAAGCTAACAGACTGGCTGGTGACTGCATGATGAGCAAAAAAACAAAAAAATAAACATATTCATAAATATTCCACATATGACAAATACTCAAACATGCCAACATGAGTGAAATATTCAAATTTTTTGGAAGTGTCCCAACATATTACTGTGCTCCAATAGTCGTGTCCATTAATCATATACAGTGCTTCAAATCCACGCAGCTCTGTGTTCCAAACAAAAAGTAAACTCTGTGTGCCCGTGCTAAAAACAACAAACCATGTTGTGGTGTCACATGCCCCTCTTAGGTAAGGGCTCACCAGAGATTTTTGGTCCTGAGAAAATAATGAGTCATTAAGCGCATTGTAAAACATGAAATTCTACAACTCTATACCAGGCTGGGACGAAGACTGTTCACACCAGGCTTGCCAGTATCAATACCTCTCAGGTATAGAGAAAAACCAAGGAAACACACATCATTGTGCACCCCGTTTATTGAAAATTGCCAACGTTCAATAAAAAACTCCTTTTCCACTCACATGCTCTGGTGCTCCGGCACCAGTATATCCAGCGTTGTGAACTATATGCCTAGAGCTGCCACTGTTCCAGATCCTGGAACCAGGGTGCACTCCACTGCCGGGAATTTACATCACCGAAAGTCCTCAGAATCTGCCTCAACGCATTTCACCCTAGAACGGCATCTTCAGGTAGCACACAGAGGGGATCACATATTGAGCAGGTTGCTTGGGAGTAATTATTTAAGTATATGTGGCACTGGTAACACTATATTTGTTTTGGATACTGCATTGCCCACTGTGAGGATTAAAAGTTTAGGAAAGTAGCACTGGGAGAGGAGGAGCTAGCAACATTGAAAGTTGAAAACTGCAAGTGCTGGGGTATTTGCAGTTGCACGTTTGCAGTAATAATTCAGTTTTGCTTGCCTCCTTAGTCTTTTCACAGCTCTATATTGGTTATTAAAGATATGCATCTTGCTGAAGGAGCTGCCAATGTAGACAATTTGTCTGCAGAAGAGTGTGCTAATAGGTATTTTATATGCTGAAAAGTGGAGCTCCAGTTGCTTTAGTGTTTACTAAAAGTCAGCAGCTATATATTTTTCACATTTTTTTATTTTCATTTTTGCATTTAGTATGGTTATTGCATTATAGTTTTTTTTTATCTATTAAAATAAATATTTTGAAATTTATGGTTTTAATGACACCGGAATTGATGTTTAAACCATGTTGGAGTTTTTTCTAACCAATGTCAGGGCGTATATGGTTTGTGCTCTATCCATATGGGTGATGTTTTTTCCCAACCAACAAAATGGCCGCTGTTGCCTATCTGATTGGTGGGATGAAGGGGAGTGGACTTCCTTTTGTTATTTAACCACTTTCAGTCCGGACCAATTTGCAGCCAAAGGACCAGGCCCCTTTTTGCGATTCGGCACTGCGTCGCTTTAACTGACAATTGCGCGGTCGTACGACGTGGCTCCCAAACAAAATTGATGTCCTTTTTTTCCCACAAATAGAGCTTTCTTTTGGTGGTATTTGATCGCCCCTGCGGTTTTTATTTTTTGCGCTATAAACAAAAATAGAGCGACAATTTTGAAAAAAATGCATTATTTTTTACTTTTTGCTATAATAAATATCCCCAAAAAATATATAAAAAAACATTTTTTTTCCTCAGTTTAGGCTGATACGTATTCTTCTACATATTTTTGGTAAAAAAAATCGCAATAAGTGATTATTGATCGGTTTGCGCAGAAGTTATAGCGTTTACAAGATAGGGGATAGTTTTATAGCATTTTTATTAATAATTTTTTTTTATTAGTAATGGCGGAGATCTGTGATTTTTTTTTGTGACTGCGACATTATGGCGGACACATCGGACATTTTTGGGACCATTGTCATTTTTACAGCAATTAATGCTATTTAAATGCATTGATTTCTGTATAAATGACACTGGCAGTGAAGGGGTTAACCACAAGGGGGCAGTGTAAGGGTTAAGTATGCCTAGGGGTGTGTTTCTTACTGTGGGGGGGCGTGGCTGTCAGCTAGTGAATGCTGATCTCGGCTCCAATCACAGGGAGCAGAGATCGGCGTCACTAGTTGCTAGGCAGAACGGGGAGATGCTGTTTATCTCGGCATCTCCCCGTTCAGCCTTCCCGTGAGACGATCGCGGGGGTCCCCGCGGCGACCGAGTCCGCGGGGACCACGATCGGACTCACGGGGGTCCCGACCGGCGCGGGAGCGCGCCGCTCCCGGCGCGCTCCCCATGGCACGGACAGGCAGAAAGGAGGGACTTATATATACGCCCTCCTGCCTGTACGTGCCATTCTGCCGACGTATATCGTCGTGCGCCGGTCGGCAAGTGGTTAAGGTAATTTGTTATTTAAGGTAATTTGTCTCAATCGGAAATCAGGTCCTTTGATGACGCCCTGTGGGAGGGCAAAATGCATTGACGTGACGTACTTCCGGTTCGGACATCACTTCCGGTCTCGTGGAACGCAGATAACGGCGTTTGCTGCAGTTTTTACACCATTTCCAATGCCTACTTTTAACTTACGTTTGGAAGTATGCCCTATAAATCCCTTTTCATAGCATACTTCACTATGTGGTCCCTTTCTTTTCTTTATGGCCACCTGTTTTACTCATGATTGAGAATTAAAGTGGAAGGATCGTTTGTTTTCTAATTTTCATCAGCTAATCCTGCCATCCAGTAATTCCCGGTGGATAATGTTACAAGTCTGTTCTGACCCCCAGACTGCAATGCTGGGTGTCATCGTGATCCGGTGAGTGGGGACACATGTGAGGGTGTTTTGTTATGCCTGAACTTGTCTGCGATTTTCTTCCTTGCGTGTATTAGTTGTGAAGTATCCCCTGCAACTTTACACCTTGGGTGTGAAGCACCTATTTAGTTGTTTTTTTGGACCTTATATTATTTTCACGGTTCAAATGGACTTTGTTATACATTATACATCGTTTGATTGTTTTATTACTTATATGTTTGTTAAGCGCTGTATTATTTCTTTTATTTTTTACAAAAAGTGTAGCTGCTGACTTTTAATAAACACACACTCACCAGTACCTATCAAAACTAGGAGTGCTTAAAGCGGAACTTTACCTTTTGGGTGGAACTCCACTTTAAAGTGGTTGTAAAGTCAAAATTTGGACTTTTACCTGCAGGGAAACCTATAATGAGGCTTACCTGTAGGTAAAAAAAATATCTCCTAAATACCTGTACGGTTTAGGAGATATTCCCCGTGCAATGCGCCGCTGACTGCAGCGGCGCATGCCCACGGGGGATTCTCGGCTGAAAGGTCGGCAGAATCCGAACCCTGCCTGGAAGAATTCTCCCATGCGCATGCGCGGGAGTGACGACATTGCGGCTCCAGCCACTCACAGCGCTGGAGTCGCGATACCCGGAAGACACGCCGAGGCAACATGTCAGCTACCTCGGCGTGGACCAGGTGACGCCTCGTTCTAAGGTAAGTATTTCATAATGAGCTAGTATGCGGTGCATACTAGCTCATTATGCCTTTTCCCTTACAGGTGGGTTAAAAAAAAAAAAAGTTTCAGCGGGTTTACTCCCGCTTTAAGTGGAATCTGTGGCCCGGGTATGGACATGCAAGTATTTATATAGCATGAAGAACCAAAGTCATTCAAATTGTGTTCGTAGGCAGCTCAGTGTACTCTGCTCCCACTCGGTGTGTTACATTAGCGATTAGAAGGCTGGAGGCCTGCGATTTTACTGCCGGGAGGGGAAAGCAGTGTGAGCCCAGCAGCTGGGTCATTGCTAGGATGTGGCAGTGGGTTGCAGGAGGAGCTGAGCTGCATGGAAAAATGACTTGAATGACTTTACTGCTTCTGCTGTAAACTCTGAGGATGAACTGTTGCACAGTGCATGCAGCGATCAGCAAGAAAAGCTTACTATTGTAAAAGCATGTGAATACTCTTAAACTCTTAAATACAATTCATTTAAACCTCCAGTATTCTGGATCTTCACTAGAATTACCAGCTGAACAAAGGTGCCAGCCGCAATACCTTCTAATATGTACAATCTTGTGCTACTGCAGATTTTGTTCTTCTTTTCTGCACCTTTCTTGAAATTTATGTACAAAGAAAGAAAAAAAATGAACACAAATATTTATTTCCCCAAATCATTCTGGCAGCCTAGATAATATTGGAAGGCAACACGCAGCCCACAGACCACCAGCTGGGCACCAATGGTCTTAGATGTAACCATTTGGATCTGCAGAGGTCACAGAATTCTCAGCATCCCCGAGTTATACATACTGTCCTGTTGTGATTCTTCAGAATACATTAGATGGGTTATGTAATGCAGATTATGATCTCCTGTGGTGTAACAGCAGAACCAGGCGGCACATTGCAGAGCAATACATTACCAGCTGATCTGAACGAGGTGGGAGGAAGCGCTGACAGGCTGTAGTGAGCATTCCTAGCTAACGTTCTCTGGAAACAAAGAACTTCACCAAGATCATAATAATCCATTATTACTATTTTTGCATAAAGTATTCAGGCCTCCTTCACTTTTTAAATGTTGTTATGTTGCAGCCTAATAGTACAGTTGTTTGAATTATTATTTTTTTTTCTTATTAATCTACATTCATGATGACAACATGACAACAGAATTTTAGAAGTGTCTGTGAATTTATTAAAAAGAAAAAGCTGAAATATCACATGCAAGGCTGCTGTTAAGAAATCATGAGGCCCCGTACAGCTTTCCAGATGAGCCCCACCAACCTTGCCTACAAAGGGGTGCAGCAGAACAGCAGCACTGACTTTATGTACCGACAATGAAAAAAAAAAGTCCCTCCTCAGCTCCCACCTTCTGGGCCTCTCTGTTGACCTGATGTGGTCCAGGTAAATGTAAATTAAGTTCTGGTGAGCAAGTAGGAGTGAGGGTGCGAACTAGTAAAATCCATTTAGGCAGAAATGAACAATAAAGCTGCCCTGGGCCCCCTTGTTTAACTGATAGGGCCTGGGCCCAGTACAACAGGACCAATTGCACTGCCTTATCAGTGGCCCTGATCACATACGTACTTAAACCCTTCACCCTGACGTAACACATATATGCGGCCTCGCTGCACTGGGCTTTTTTACGTGGGGCTGCATATATGTGTTTCTCCCTTTGTGCTGGGAGCGTGGCACACTGGGAGCGTGTCTCACCCAGAGCCCCGGACCCCGTACTAACGATCGGACCCGGACCTCCTGATTCTGGGTCACCTGATTGCTATGGTAGCCTCTGATTGGCTACCACAGTGATCAGTCCCTTTGAAGCCCATTCCTGTGTTTTTTCATTCTGTGAATGGAGAAGGAGGATAGAATGTATCTTTCTTGTTCCTTGCAGAAAGAAAAAAAATAAAAAAAGTGTAAAAAATAATTGAAAATTTAAAATAAAATAAAAACGAAAGAAAAATACCTAAATCAAGGTTTGATCTAGGTCAGTGCCAGGGTTAGTGTTTAGGTAAATTAAGGCTCAAAGGTCAAGGTCATAGTCAGTATATTTTGGACAGAGTTATTATTATTTTTTTTAATTAGCAACAATGTTAGTTTCGGTTTGTTTTAGGTAGGAAAAAAACAAAAACACTATTGCTTCTGGGCTGTACTACAGGTACAAACAACAAATATACACATATGTGGTATTGTTGCGATTGTCAGAGCAGGAGAATATATTTTGGGTTGTTCTTTGGTGGTAGGTTATGGTAGCAACAAGAAATATACAGCTACATTTAAAACACATTTTTTTTTTTTTTTTTACTATTTTGGGCCAGGTTTCCCTTGATAAAAAAAAAAAAAAAAAAAAAAAATCTAGAGATATCCATAACTATTTACTACCAAATGAAGCCCAATGTGTCCTGAAAAAAAAAGGCATAGTCCACCTAGATGCACAAAGTAGTGCAAAATTCAGCTTAGGCATTTAGATTTGTTTTAGGTGTGAAGGGGTTAAGTATTCAAATCCTTTAGGGCTCTTTCACACGGGCGGTCCGTTCAGGTCCGCCTGTCAGTTTTTTTTGGTGGACCTGAACGGATGCTCCATAGACCCCTATGGAGGGACGGATGTCAGCGGTGACATGTCCGCTGACATCCGACCTGCTCTGATCCGGAAAAGTGTGACGGTGGAAAAAGCTATTTTTCCATCCGTCTGCGGATCGGATCGGGTGACAACGGACTCTATGGTCCGTCATCATCCGATCTCCCATAGGGGGAGAGCGGCGCTCTGACAGGTCTGTCCCTGCACAGAGTGCAGAGACAGACCTGTCATCTTCCTGCACAGCGGGGGATCGACGGAGCGATTCCCCGCTGTGCAGAGCGGGCTCCATACACAGACACGTCCGTGTGAAAGAGCCCTAACTCTGTACTTTGTTGAAGCACCTTTGGCAGCAATTACAGCCTCAAGTCTGTTTGGGTATGAGGTAACAAAGCGTTGCACACCTGAATTGGGGGATTTTCTGCCATTCTTTTTTTCAAATCCTCTCAAACTCAGTCAGGTTGGGTGAGGACCATCGGTGGACAGCCACTTTCAGGTCTCTCCAGAGATGTTCAATAGAGTTCAAGTCAGGGCTCTGGCTGGGCCACTCTAGGACATTCACAGAGTCATCCCTAAGCCACTCCTGTGTTGTCTTGGCTGTGTGACATAACAGACATAACATTTAGAATTGAGGCCAAACATTTCAATCTTGGTTTTATCAGACCAGAGAATCTTCTTCCTCACAGTCTGAACGTCCTTCAGGTGCTATTTTGCAAACTTTAAGCAGACTTTAAAGAAGAAGTAAAGCCTCTGTAAAAAAAAAAAAAAAAAAAAAAAAAAGACACCCTGCAAGGCAAAGGCATAAATGAGCTAGTATGCATAGCATACTAGCTCATTATGAAAAACTTACCTGAAAACGAAGCCCCCGAAGTGGTCCTTTTCATCGCTAAATATCTCCTAAACCATGTAGGTTTAGGAGATATTTATTGGACCTACAGGTAAGCTTTAATCTAGGCTTACCTGTAGGCCAAAGTCATGTGGAAGGGTTTACTTCCACTTTAATGTGTTTTGCACTGAAGAGAGACATTTCCGTCTAGCCACTCTGCCATAAAACCCAGATCTGTAGAGGGCTGCAGTGATGGTTGTCCTTCTGGAACTTTGTTCCATTTCCACACTGGATTTTTGGAGCTCAGACAGAGTGACTATCAGATTCTTGGTCACCTCTCTTAGTAAGGCAAGGCAAGGCAAGGCAAGGCAAGGCAAGCCCCCCCCCCCCCCCCTGATTGCTCAGTTTGGCTGAGCGACCAGCTCTTGGAATATTTCTGGTTGTGCCAAACGTCTTCCATTTGAAAATTATTAAGGCCACTTGGGAACCTTCGGTGTAGCACAAATTGTTGTAGCCTTCCCCAGATCTGTGCCCTGCAATAATCCTGTCTCTGAGCTCTGCAGGCAGTTCCTTTGACCTCATGGCTTTTTTTCTGATACAGTATGCATTGTCAGCTGTGAGGCCTTTTATAGAGAGGCGTGTTAGAAATATGTTGTTAGCAGTACTCTGTGACAGTCCTACCCAACCTTTTCACTTCAGAGAAAAGCTTAAAATTATTAGGTCTATAAAATATCAAGGCTCATTGGGATGGTCAGTAAGAGAAATTGCCCCCTTATAGTGGTGGTTAGAATGCTATCCTACAGACAACTAAAAAGATCAATGGTGTCACACAGTTGGCTCTGCCAAGTAGCATTAAACCTGGAACTTTGTAGACACCAGTCAGTCACAGCTCAAAGAGCCCCTAGCAATCTTTGAAGAAACCCTTTGGCCCCTTTCACACTGAGGCGTTTTTCAAGCGCTACAGCGCTAAAAATATTGCTTGTATAGCCCCTTGAAAAAAGCGTCTCAACTTGTTTGAAATTAATGGGGCAGCGCGGCGCTGCAGTTTTAACCCTTTTTCGGCCGCTAGCGGGGGTTAAAACCGTCCTGATAGCGGCCAAATAGCGCCGCTAAAACATCGCTGCTTTACCGCCGACTCCCCCACCGTCCCAGTGTGAAAGGGGCCTTAGGCTAGGTTTCCACTAGTGCGACTTTTCATGCAATTTGGGACTGAAAAGTCGCATGACAAGTCGTACCCCATGATTTCCAATGAGTACCGTTCATATCTGTGCGACTTCAAAACGCAGCAAGTTCAAAGTAGTCCCTGCACTACTTTGGTCCCACTTTGATGCGACTTAAGGCATTGCTTCAAGTCGTGGCAAAAAAATCACAGCAAAATCACGCGACTTTGGGGACACAATAGTGGAAACATGTCTGATCTATAAGATAAAAGTGTTACTTAAAGCGGTTCTGCACTGTGTGTTGTTTTTTTTTTTTTTTGGAATGTAATGCATAGGATTAGGAGGTAAATTGGGGGACTCACGTGTTCCATGTTCTTAATTGATTGCTGCCGGTTTTCGTCCTAGAAAATATTTTTTAAAAATGTAGTCTTGCTGGGTGCCATCTTGCCTGTGGGCATGTGAAACCCCACAGGCACTTCAGATGGCCCAGCATGCGCCGCCATTACTGCGCCGAGCTCGCGCGCGCGCAGTAACGGCAAAGTGCAGCTCACGTTCTCCGAAATATCGTGCCTGAAATCTCGCGAGATTTCGGAAGATGTCCGCACTGACTCCTGGGATCAATGACACCAGATCCCAGTAGACAGTGCGGCGTGACGACGATCGACGCAGAGACCCCGCCCACCGGCGAAGGGACAGATGAAAGGACGTCAGCGATTACAAGGTAAGTGGAAAAAAAAAAAAAAAACACATTTCATTTAGTACTCTTTGCCTGATTTGAAAGGCAAAGAGATTTACTAAATGAAATGTGTGCACAACCGCTTTAAAGCAACCCTATCACTCAGGCCCCATTAACACTTGAGCGTAGTGTTTTCAGGCAGAAAGTTGCCGCGATTTTACCCTGATTTTGCCTCAATTTTTGCAGCGTTTTTTACCGTGTTTTTGTATAGGTCAAAAGGTCACCAATGTAAAAAGCTGAAAAAAAGTTCCAGAACTTGTTTGAGCTTCAGGTGTTTTGGAGTAGAGATGTGAACCATCTCCATAGAGAATAATCGATTTTTTCCCCTCCAGCGTTTTGTAGTTTCAGGCTTCAAGCTACAAAACGCTCAGGTGTGAATGGGGCCTAAAAAAGGAAGAGATATAAGTGCTGCTGTAAAAGAAGGCACTTCATACCTGTCCTGGCAACCATTTTATAAAATCTTCACTGAGTTAAAAAAAAATCCAAACCCAAAGAATTTTCATATTGGATGCTATTTTGGGTGTTTTGGATATCTCCATCACCTTGTTCTGTGGTCTGACAGAGCATTTTTATTTCCTTTCTTCTTTTTAAGGACAGCAGTAAAGAGGACTGAGCTGTATTTTTAGTGTAGCCCTACAAAAAAGAGGTGAATTACAAAAATGAGAGACAACTTGTCTGCTTCGTCAACTACTGGTGATATTCTGCTACTCCTAGAGATTTCAGTTTGACAAAGGAGCTACTAAAATCTCCTGAGAGATGATTGCCAAGAAATGGTTAAACCTCTTAGTAACAAGAGATTACAATTGCTTATTTAGCCTAAACTGAATTAAGAGAATGGCCTCGGTTGGGGTGGAATGCCTAGTCTTTTCAATTGAAGCTACGACATGCTATAATAAGACAAGTCTCAACAACCATATAGTCAAGACTTTAAAGTCCTGTCCAATAACTGGAAACCTATAGGAATACATTTTGTGATGTGCCACAATACACAGCAACAGTATAGGTATATTTTTTCATTATTGATAAGCTGTGCTTGCGTTCCAGATTGTGGTGTTGTCATCAGTCTGCTGCAACTAGGAGAAAATATATCCTAATGGCCCGTACACACGATCCGAATATCGTATGATCGATCGTCTGACCGTTTTCGGTTAATAGTCGCAAGTAGAAATGGAATAGCTAAATAAAGTCCCGAAAATTCTTGTACGATAGAAAAAAAAATCGGAAGTGATATCATGTGTTGTAATGTATTTGTATTGAATTTTCGGACGATAACTATACTGACTAATCGAAAATCGTACGAGGAAAATTTCGGTGCATGCCCGATCGAATAAGATCGGATGAACGGTCGTGATCGGCTGTCGAAAGTAGTGTACACACGATCCGAAAATCGGCTGATTCTTCCTCGGACGACCGTTTTCATACGATATTCGAATCGTGTGTACGGGCCATTAGTCTCCTCTCTAAGTGATCACCCAGATTGCAGCACTGTAAATTTGTTGAGATTGTGATGTCACTGCCCCTCCCCTCCACATTGTCCAATCAGAGAACACATTGAAAAAATACAAGGTGTTCTATGAATGATGAAAGTAATGAGCAAGGAAACCCCTGTGTTTATTGTGCAGAGGGAAAGCCGCTGGGTACTTGTGAGTATGCAATAAAGATCATTCCTGGAGTTCAGCTTTAAATAGACTTGAAGCTTGACAGGCTCAGTTGTCCTTCACCAAAATATTTTGCAGTCTACCCTTACAGCTGCCATAAATATGATGTGTACAACCCAAGGAAGTGAGGCTAAAATGGCAACTCCACCCAAAACTGGCTATTTAGTTGCAGAAAGCAGGATCACATACTGGCTTCAAAGGTCTTGGTGAAATATCCCTAGCAAAATTCCTATGGTTGTTTGCCCAACAACCATAGTTATTGCACAGCCTAATGATATTGTTATACTCCCTCAATGGATCCTCCATAATACATGTAGCGCCGACACTTTACTAAAGTGTGCGCTATAATGTAAATCTAGTTTTCCAGAACTGTAACAGAGTTCTGGGGGTTAATTGTTTAGGTCTTTTTACTTTGGCATCAGTTTAGCTGGGCTGT
Organism: Lithobates sylvaticus; assembly: GCA_028564925.1. Lineage (NCBI taxonomy): Eukaryota > Metazoa > Chordata > Amphibia > Anura > Ranidae > Lithobates > Lithobates sylvaticus. The sequence goes on from CM053036.1 coordinate 80,096,922, forward strand.
ACTGGAGTTCTGCCTGGTCATAGGTGCAGTGAGGCACCTGTGACAGGCTGAGAACCAAGCCTGGTTGGACGTGTTAGGTACGAATCTTTCTCAGAGCCAATCATTGGGCGCGTCTGACCCTGCTGTATAGTCTGGGAAGGGGTATTTAAGATACTGAAGTCACATGTTCAGGGTTCGGCTTGCTCTTTGATTCCTGGTTCCGGTCCGGACCAACCCCGTGAGGGGTCCCGGGACCCAGGAGTGTCTGCTGTCCCCGTAAGCATGGTCACCCTGACCAGCCCCAGAGGCCCTCATGGGCTGGGGTGGGGATCCGTCCGTTCCCGAGCCTCGGAACTGGCTAGTTCGAGGTCCAGTAACTGAAGGGGGATTCGGAGGTGTCCCGGTGTGCTCTCGGCATTGGAGAGACACAGCAACTCGTACAAGCAACCAGGGGAGGACTCTTCGGAGGGGGGCAAAGAAGCTGGCTGCTCGGTAAGAGCCTGGGAGCTGAGTTGTATGCACACTAGAGAATCCACACTTCTCACAGTATCGCCAAGAAGGCTGAAAGATCCAGGTACTGTGGGAAAGGTTCCTAACTTATCTTCAGTTACAATCTAGTCTGTGGCAGAGACTTTGCAAATTTTCCGAGTCTCATGTTGGCTGCTAAATCTATGGTTAGAGGTTTATCCAGCATTGAAGAGCCCAGTTGCGAGTGGCTACTCTCTGGGCTATCTAAGAGACATTCAATTGATGTCAGCAGTTCTAAGTGCCTGAGTTTTATCACCCGTGCCCTCTATTCCCACCTGAGACCAGTGTTGCCAACCGTCAGTATTATTACTGGAAGCCAGTAAAAAACAGCCAATTTTCTCCTGCCAGTAAATGTCAGTAAAAAGAAAAGTTTGCCAGTAAAAAATATGGCTGTGACGCTTGGCCCAGGGCCAGCTGAGACCATACAAGCGCCTGCTACAGTGTGATTGGGCAGCTCTGGTGGAGGCGGTGCCTGAACATGCCCTGTGATGTCATGGTGCAAGGGAGCCAAGCAGAGCGGCCAGAGCCTTGTGTGTGGGTCTGCGGGATGGGAGCAAGGCAGGCCAGGAGTGGGACCATCAGTGCTGTTTGGACTGGAGGGACCACCTGGCTTGGAGAGAGACTGTCACTGTGACTCAAAAGTGTCGTGTCGGTGATCTGTGCTGCTGCACACTGCTGTCAGTATCACTGTAAGAGTCAATTTCATGTGTGTGCCGCCCATTCTAATTTCTTGCCCTCTCAAGCTACTGAGCTACTTACTTACTATATATCGAAAATAAAATAAGAAATATGTTTTTTGCCTTATTATCTACCTTAAATCACATTGCTAATTACATATTGTACTTGTTTGTAGCCTAAATAGTGAAATTTGTACTTAAAACTGTAATTTTTAAAATTTTGGAAATGCCAGTAAAAACTTGGCGGTGCCAGTAAATTTTGGGTGTCGTGTCAGTAAATTTCTATCTGTTAGGTTGGCAACACTGCCTGAGACTGTGTTATAGTTGGATGTTACCCCTGCAAATAAAAATCCTCAAAAGGACTTTTGTGTGTACGCTTCTGAAATTACTGGGTACTAACCCTGGGAACCCCTAGACAAAACTAACGACGAGCTACGAGGAGGTAATTGGTAAGCCCAGAAAATTCAAGGTCGCCCCAAGGGGTTATGGCCGCTACATACAGTTATTGGGGAATCCAGCTGCCAGAACATACCTTTGGAAAGGCCTACTGGGAGGGGGAGAATTTCAACAATGGAGCCTTCAAGGGATAAAAGAGGCTAACAGGAGCTCATCCAAGACCCATGCATGGATAGTTACCCTTTACCCATCGAATGTGCCCTAAAACCCACTGTCTGTCATTCCTACCCATCTCCTTTGCATCACATTGTATACTCCAAAATAATAGATTCGCTTTAAGACTTGTAGTTCCACAAATGTAAAAGGAAAACAGATTGTGTGTCTCCAGTTAATGTCTATTTTTACATCCCTGCCCCATTTTAGGAGGAACGTTGTATAATTAATCAAGCTCCAACACCTCTCCCTTCTGTTCATAATTGGCTGCTAGGTGTGTACGTTTCCATGGCAGACTAATGACAGTCGGGGTAAGCTGCTCTCTATCTCAATATCTGCTGTATGCCATTTAAGAACTATTCAACTTTCAAGGGTTGTAATATATTTTTTTTTCCCAACCTGAATTGTAAATTGTGTTCCTCATTCCTTTTAAACTGAATACGTTAAGATTTTCTTTTTTTTATTCTAGAATAATCTCTGTATTTTTACATACAAATGATGCATCTGTGTATCATTATAAATATCATTTTTATTCAGCAGTCTGATTAATGCAGCATTGTTGAGCAAGTGAGGTATGATTTGTCCTTGCTCACACTGAGCTGGTTTAGAATAGATTATGTAGCGTACATACAATCAACATTTCATAACCTGTGCAGCAGAGATATAATGTGTGTGTCTTATATGGGTGCCGCAGGATTCTATGGAGTAATATGGTGTTAAAGGAGAACCCAACCAAGCACCATTTATATCTAGAATGGTATGTAAAGATATGTAAACATACACTCACCGGCCACTTTATTAGGTACACCTGTTCAATTGCTTGGTAACACAAATTGCTAATCAGCCAATCACATGGCAGCAACTCAATGCATTTAGGCATCCAGATGTGGTAAAGACGACTTGCTGAAGTTCAAACTGAGCATCAGAATGGGGAAGAAAGGGAATTTAAGTGACTTTGAACGTGAATGGTGCCAGACGGGCTGGTATGAGTATTTCAAAAACTGCTGATCTACTGGGATTTTCATGCACAACCATCTCTAGGATTTACAGGGATTGGTCCAAGAAAGAGAAAATATCCAGTGAGCGGCAGTTGTGTGGAGGAAATGCCTTGTTGATGTCAGAGGACAATGGGCAGACACTCGTTACGGGTGAGTGTGTATCTAAACACACACATGATACACATCCTAACATTCCTGAAGGGTTTTGCTGATGTGAACTATTCCAGTGAAGGATGACTGTATCCGCTGCCATGGTGTTGCAGTCTTTGTTTTAATATGACAAATCTCAATGCAAAGCCTCCTCTTTTCACTGGCTATTTCAGGTCACATTTTCTACAGCAAGCGTTGGTGAGCTCCTCGCACTTTACACTGTCTGGTACTTGTCTCACACTGCAAAGAAAGTAGTGAAAGCCGAGCTCCAGGCAGATTTTAAACACCATTTATTGCAGCTAAGGGGCTATTTACATTCTTATGGTGTGTTTAACATGCGTTACGTTATGTTTTAACGTGCTTTGCGTTATGACAGCCCATTCAAATCAACGGAATGCCAATACATCAAAACATCCTAAAAAATGGACATGGCACAAATTTTTTAAGAAATACACGGTGCATCAAAATGACTGGTACCACAATGCATCTGCACATTACTGCAACACCCAGATGTAAATAGACCTAAATGTATTTTTTACATACAGCCAGCATAAGCACCTGATTCAGTCTTTACATCAGCCGACTGTCATCCCTTGTATTGCAGCACTGATGCTGGCAGAGGGAGTGTCAGCACCGTCAGCTATTCAGGCCCTGTTGTGAGCACATTAACTAACATGGAATGTGCTGGCAAAGGGATAGAGCCGAGTTGAAGACTTATCAGTGTGTCGCTATTCCTCCATTGTCCAATCAACAGGCTGAGGGTGGTTAAGTGACACCATTGTATCAGGTAATTGTAGCAGAGAAATCGGTGTCATCCTCCTGATTGGGCTGTCTGGAAGGATGAATGAGAAAATGGGGCTGTACAGCAATCCTTTGGCAGAGAAGACAGATCCAACGTATGTATTTGTAGCACCCTCTAGTTGTGCTAGGTATTAGTGTAGGTTTGTTAGTGTGGGTAAATTTCTTTAGCTCAGGGCTAGGTCTGAGCTGTGACTCTGGGTCAGGGTTCAGTGACTCAGGGCTGAATGACTCATCCTAGCAGCTTCTCTGGTACCTCTCCCTGTTTTCTGGGACATTGGAGAATGTTCTAGACATAGTGGGTGGAGGTTAGGGGGAGCTTCTTGGAATATTTGAGGGCTTCAGCCAATCCCCAGTTAAGGGCTGGCAGGGTGCAGGCCACCTCATAAATAGGCATGAGTCATGCCAGCAGGGGCAGTCGTGTGGAAGATGGAGGCCACCTCATAATTAGGCATGAGTCATGCCAGCAGGGGCAGTCGTGTGGAAGATGGAGATGGAGTGTTGAGGAGGCTGACGGTGGCCCTCAAGGGTGCCCCCTAGTCTGGGGGGGGTGACCTTGGGCCAGGTGCTGGAACGATCCTGCTATAACAGGAAGTCTTCCCGAAAGCAAGGAGAGAGGACAGCAGGAGCAGGTCAGCACTACTGGGAGATCTCCTGAGATTAAGCCGGGTGGGCTGGTGAGTATCAGTCTGGAGAACTGTGGAGAGAGTGTCAGTCTGGAGGACTGAGGTGGAGCAGTTAGCCTGGAGGGTTAGTAAAGAGGCAGCTGCAGCCAGGTGGGTTGTCAGTGCCTGAAGAAGTGGTGCTGGAATCAGTAGCCACAGGAGGAAGAGTACAAGCTGGACACTGTAATCTTTTTGCTACACAACCAAGGGGCCTCAGGTTCATGCCTGTAATGGGCCATTGCCTTTAATTTGACGGAATGACTTCAGATTTTCACACAGTGATCCAGCTTGGTTCCGCAAGAAAGTGTGTGCTGGAGGAAGAAGTGGAGCTGTATATAGGACTGTATATAGGAAGTTGTCCCTGAAGTTGTTGAAGTCAAGTGGGCATCCCATAATCTCACATCCCTATCCAAGTTCTTACCCTCAATAAATAACAAAGTCGCGGACAGTTCTCTGACTCTGGAGTGCCTGTGACATTTTGGTGTGTCTAGCTGTGCAGGGTGGGTTAACTGCAGCTCCTTAGTTGGTGCACTACATATTTCAGCTGTGTATTGAAGTCAAAGTCCAGATTTCCTATTGCTTTAAGTATGTCATTTGGGACAAGCTGGCCCAAATGAACCAATTCCTTTACTAAGTGGTGCAGCCACTGTCAGTGCTATATCATATTTCAGCAGCATCAGATATATACAGTATGCAGCATTGCGTTCCACCACCAGTACAGATGACTTCATGTCTCCTGCCAAAGCAAAATCGAGTCAGGCTGAGTTCTTCTCAGCCATTCAGAGGAAACCTTGTATTTTTATCAATGAATACAAGGTTTCCTTTGATTGGCTGAGGTGGAGAGGTGGGTAAATGATGTCACGATCTTTTTAGCCCTAGGATCACCACCTTTTTCCTTCCTGGACAACTGAACAGGTTTGGAGAAAGGTGTTGCGATATGGTTAAACCAATGTAATTTAGCCATAATTGGCATAGTATAACAGGTTATTATTTAGAAATGTGCTCTTCCATCTGGAAACTAAAGTCCATAACCCAACAAAAATGCAAATTTAAACATAGGCCAAATAAACTAAAATTGGAAATTGAGGAATGTGGAGCCATTTTGTAAATTATTGTTATAAAAAAATACTTTTCCATTTCAATCTGAGGCTGCTGTAATTTTCGAATACTGACAAAAAAAATTCAATATGGCAACCTGGAGGCGTTCTGTACACAACTGGTGTACAGAACAACCCCACAAATTGTATTTACAGCTTCTGTGATTGACACGCTGAGTTTCTTAGTGTGCACTAAGTAATATTTTAGTCATCTTCTGCAATGGGAATTACATTTTTAGTAAAACACTTCCTAAGGGTTAAGTACTTTCAAAGGGATGCAGACACTGCATCGTTCCTCATTAAAACAGGTGGTTATAAGGAACACAGACACTCTCATTCAGAAATAAGGCTTGCAAGGGCATAGTGGAACAAATAGCAGGTAAAACTCTGATACAAACTGTTTTAAATCTATGCAATGTGCACCATCCAAAGGGGAAAGTTTTTTTTTTTCTCAACAAAGGTGGAGTTACACATTAGGCTCTAAGTCCTAGGTGCAGTATCTCATAGCAGGTGATCAGGGTGTATTTTGATGAAGTCCAGTCAGTACAAGAAGGATTTTGGTTAGTTGCTGTAATGCTTCTAAAAATGGCCTGATCTAGGGGGTGCTGGGGTGGGATGCACCCCCACAGATCTCAGTTGCAGCCCCCTGACTTTCCAATAGTGACCCCTGTCTTCTACCTTTCCAGTGCTGACGCCTGTCCTCTGCCTTTCCAGTGCTGACCCCTGTCCTCTGCCTTTCCAGTGCTGACCCCTGTCCTCTGCCTTTCCAGTGCTGACCCCTGTCCTCTGCCTTTCCAGTGCTGACCCCTGTCCTCTGCCTTTCCAGTGCTGACCCCTGTTCTCTGCCTTTCCAGTGCTGACCCCTGTCCTCTGCCTTTCCAGTGCTGACCCCTGTCCTCTGCCTTTCCAATGCTGACCCCTGTCCTCTGCCTTTCCAGTGCTGACCCCTGTCCTCTGCCTTTCCAGTGCTGACCCCTATCCTCTGCCTTTCCAGTGCTGACCCCTGTCCTCTGCCTTTTCAATGCTGACCCCTGTCCTCTGCCTTTCCAGTGCTGACCCCGGTGCTCTGCCTTTCCAGTGCTGACCCCTGTCCTCTGCCTTTCCAGTGCTGATCCCTGTCCTCTGCCTTTCCAGTGCTGACCCCTGTCCTCTGCCTTGCCTTTCCAGTGCTGACCCTGGTTCTCTGCCTTTCCAGTGCTGACCCCTTTCCAGTGCTGATCCCTGTTCTCTGCCTTTCCAGTGCTGACCCCTGTCCTCTGCCTTTCCAGTGCTGACCCCTGTTCTCTGCCTTTCCAGTGCTGACCCCTGTCTTTCCAGTGCTGACCCTGCTCTCTGCCTTTCCAGTGCTGACCCCTGTCCTCTGCCTTTCCAGTGCTGACCCCTGTCCTCTGCCTTTCCAGTGCTGACCCCTGTCCTCTGCCTTTCCAGTGCTGACCCCGGTCCTCTGCCTTTCCAGTGCTGACCCCTGTCCTTTGCCTTTCCAGTGCTGACCCCTGTCCTCTGCCTTTCCAGTGCTGACCCCTGTCCTCTGCCTTTCCAGTGCTGACCCCTGTCCTCTGCCTTTCCAGTGCTGACCCCTGTCCTCTGCCTTTCCAGTGCTGACCCCTGTCCTTTGCCTTTCCAGTGCTGACCCCTGTCCTCTGCCTTTCCAGTGCTGACCCCTGTCCTCTGCCTTTCCAGTGCTGACGCCTGTCCTCTGCCTTTCCAGTGCTGACCCCTGTCCTCTGCCTTTCCAGTGCTGACCCCTGTCCTCTGCCTTTCCAGTGCTGACCCCTGTCCTCTGCCTTTCCAGTGCTGACCCCTGTCCTCTGCCTTTCCAGTGCTGACCCCTGTCCTCTGCCTTTCCAGTGCTGCCCCCGGTTCTCTGCCTTTCCAGTGCTGACCCCTGTCCTCTGCCTTTCCAGTGCTGACCCCTGTCCTCTGCCTTTCCAGTGCTGACCCCTGTCCTCTGCCTTTCCAGTGCTGACCCCTGTCCTCTGCCTTTCCAGTGCTGCCCCCGGTTCTCTGCCTTTCCAGTGCTGACCCCTGTCCTCTGCCTTTCCAGTGCTGACCCCGGTTCTCTGCCTTTCCAGTGCTGACCCCTGTCTTTCCAGTGCTGACCCTGGTTCTCTGCCTTTCCAGTGCTGACCCCTGTCCTCTGCCTTTTCAGTGCTGACCCCTGTCCTCTGCCTTCCCAGTGCTGACCCCTGTCCTCTGCCTTTCCAGTGCTGACCCCTGTCCTCTGCCTTTCCAGTGCTGACCCCTGTCCTCTGCCTTTCCAGTGCTGATCCCTGTCCTCTGAATTCCAAGTGCTGATCCCTGTACTCTGCCATGCCTGTTGTGATCCCTATCCTCTGCCTTTCCAGTGCTGATCCCTATCCTCTGCCTTTCCAGTGCTGATCCCTATCCTCTGCCTTTCCAGTGCTGATCCCTATCCTCTGCCCTTCCAGTGCTGATCCCTATGCTCTGCCTTTCCAGTGCTGATCCTTATCCTCTACCTTTCCAGTCCTGATTCCTGTCCTCTGCCTTTCCAGTGCTGATCCCTATCCTCTGCCTTTCCAGTGCTGATCCTTGTTGTCTTCCTTTCCAGTGGTGTGCCCCTGCCTTTCTAGTAGTGATTCCTGTCCTGTGCTCTACCAGTGATGATCCTTGTTCTCTGCCCTGCCAAAAGTGACCCCTGTCCTCTGCCCTGCTGACCCCTTGTACACTGTCGTACCAATTCCTGTACATTCCCCTACTGACCTTTCATCCTTTGCCCTGCTGACCCCCTGTACTCTGCCCTACAAACCAATAAACTGCCCTAAAAACTGCTGACCCTATCTTCTGCCCTGCTGACCCCCTGTACACTGCCCTAATGACCTCCCACCCTCTGCTTCACTGACATTTTATTCTAAATCAGACGGGTTAGATTCAGCCATGTTTCTGAGGCACTTTCCTGGAAAACAGCTGCTGGTTCCACCCTAATGACTACAGCTGCCCTTTGCAGCAACAAAACCTCATATGTCACATATTGCAGCTTTATGACAGGGTGTGGAAACCTAGGGAAGCCTCATAGTTAAAGGGGTTGTAAACCCTTGTTTGTTTGTTTTTTAAATATCAAACATGTCATATTTACCTCCACTGTGCAGTTCATTTTGCACAGAGTGGCCCCGATCCTCGACTTCTGGGGTCCCCCGGGGGCGCTGGTAGCTCCTCCCTGCATCGAGTGCCCACGTTAGAGGAAGCCTCTCCTAAGGTGGACACCCGTGTGGGCGCGCTACCGAGTCCTGCTTCTGTGTACATTCATACAGAATGCAGGACTCAGGGGGCACAGTGTGGCTGCATTTGATGGGCACGGTGAGAGCTGTATTTGATGGGCACAGTGTGACTGCATTTGATGGGCACAGTGTGGCTGCATTTTATGGGCAGAGTGTGGCTGCATTTGGGCACAGTGTGGCTGCATTTGATGGGCAGTGTGGCAGCATTTGTTGGGCTGCATTTGATGGGCTCAGTGTGGCTGCATTTGATGGGCACAGTGTGGCTGCCGCATTTGATGGGCAGTGTGGCTGCATTTGATGTGGCACAGTGTGGCTGCATTTGGTGGGCACAGTGTGGCTGCATTTGATGGGCACAGAGTGGCTGCATTTGGGGCACAGTGTGGGCTGCATTTGATGGGCACGTGTAGGCTGCATTTGATGGGCACATGTGCTGCATTTGATGGGACAGTGTGGCTGCATATGGACATAGTGAGGTTGAATTTGATGGGCACAGTGAGGCTGCATTTGGTCACAGTGAGGTTGAATTTGATGGGCACTGTGTGGCTGCATTTGGTGGGGCACAGTGTGGCTGGATTTGGTGGGGGACAGTGTGGCTGCATTTGGGAACCAGTGAGGTTTATTGTTAATTTGATGGGCACAGTGTGGCAGCATTTGATGGGCACAGTGTGGCTGCATTTGGGAACCGTGAGGTTTAATTTGATGGGCACAGTGTGGCTGCAATTGATTTGATGAGGCACAGTGTGGCTGCATTTGGGAACAGTGAGGTTTAATTTGATGGGCACAGTTGTGCATTTGGGGGGCACAGTGGCGGCATTTTTTGGTGTGGCACAGGTGTGGCTGCATTTGGTGGGCACCGTGTGGCTGCATTTGGTGGGCACTGTGTGGCTGCATTTGGGAACAGTGAGCTTGACTTTGATGGGCACAGTGTGGCTGCATTTGACTGGGGGGGACATGCAGGAAGACAGTGAGATCACCAGCACTGCAGCAGACCAGTGTGAGGTGTACACATCATAGTACATAGGACCAGGTACTGCACCTGCTGCTGAAAGAAACCTCCTTATCTGCAGACAGAGAGGGGGAGAGGAATTTGGGAGAGAGAGGGGGAGAGGCTGATCACAGATCACTTACTTGGAAGGAAGGACCCAGCACGAGACTCAGTCATGATCATCACAGCCCCATACAAAACACTGTCTGCTCTGTTTAAATGTTCCCCCCCCCCCACACCTCCTATTCAGACACAGCACACGGGCTGCTCAGTGTGTGGGCGGGCACAGTGAGAGGAGGGGGCTGGAGGAGGCAGAGCGGATCCACCCTCTTCCATTCGGCTGTGCTCACAATGGACACAGACTGTCAGCTCAGAAGCTGGGGAAGCACTGTGACAGAATGCATGGCCTATTCAAACCCCCCGGTCACCCCCCGTCACTCGCGTCATCGGATTTGATTGACAGCAGTGGGAGCCAATGGCTGCGCTGCTATCAATTTGCTGTGTTTTTGCAATGTCCACCCTTCAATTATACAATTTTATCTTAGGAACACCAAAAGTAAATACTGTAGTTATAATTATTTTCTCTCCATTATTTACCTGTCTTATGTAGTCATTTCAGAATCACAGTACAAAAATAATTTATACCGTCTATTGAGTGTCGTAATGCAGGAACTGGATGAGTCCTCATACATTGGGCTAGTTGTACCCCTATAGCTATAGACAACAGCTAAACAATGACAGAGGTGCCATGACTCCCGGCTGGTATTTGATTGGCTGCTATGGTCAACTCCTCCATTGTCAATGCCTGGGGCTTAATAATACACAGAACAAAATGTCACCCATGCCAACCTTATTAATGACACTAAGATAGTGATTTTACATCAGCATATTTAGATTCCAACTTCTGTTCTCACTAATTAATGCAACAATAATACAGCGAATAAAAGGAAAATATTGATAGTTTACCCTTGGGCCTGTTTCCAGGCTTGCACTCATTTGCATTCTTAATAATTACCAGTGCTTAATATAATAGGCAGCGCATACATTTTTGTCAAGTCATTACTGTGTGACATTTGAAGAAAATCAATATTATTATTATGTGACCTTCCAAAACTCCGGTAACCCTTTGGGTAATAACTACACATCAGATGAACAAAAATCTTTCAGTCCAAATAATCCGGAGTTTGCTTTTAATTATCCGGTGAACGTCTCCAGACGTTGTCTACAAGTGAAATTTGTTCTGCAGCAAATACAAATTGAAAGATAAAAAAGATGGTACGTTTCCAAAATCTGTCTGCTTTTAAAGGAGAACTCCACCTAAGAGAGAAATCATAAACAACACAATTGTTTTGTTTTGTTTTTAGGAAAATTTTAAAAAAACGAACATAAGTCCTTATTACCCCTAATGACTATTTTACACATTCAGTTTTCAACCCAAAATTATACATACATCATGTTTAGTAATGCGGTACAAAGATCGATGGAGTGCAATCACCAAGTCTTGTAAATAACAATAATGTAGCACCCTCTAGTGTGCTAGGAATGATAGTGTTTTTTTTTTTTTTTTTTTATTTGAGAGTAGGTCAATTTCCAGGCTTAGTTGGCAGCCAGGCCTGGATGTGTTTTTGATCTGAGAAGGGAGTGACTCAGAGTAGAGCTCGGTGACTCACAGATAGCATCACCTGGACCTCCCACTTCTTTACAGAATGTTCTGGTGTTTTCTGGAAAGAGAGGTGGAGAGGGGAGGTGGAGCTGCCTGGGTTATTCTGAGGAGCCCTGACCAATCCCCAATCTGGATTGGCAGGGGCCAGGCCTCCTTAAATACCCAGGGTCAGCCTAGCTGGGAAGGAGTTAATCAGATGGAAGATGAAAATGGAGTGTTAGGCTGTCGGGGCCTTTGAGGGAGCTTCCCAGTCTGGGGGGGTGACTTGGGCGTGGGCTCAGGTGCGGACGGGACCCACTTACAACTCACAGGGGTGTCCTGGCCAGGGGGCACAGGAGGAGAAAGAGAGGACAGAGGAAGAACACTGTCAGGCAAATCTCCAGGAGTTCCACAGAGGCAGCCAAGAGGGCTGGTGAGTGTTCACAATGTTGGGAGGACTGGGAGGCACGCCTGAGAGGACTGAGATGCAGCAGTCTGGAATGGGTGCAGAGCCAGCCTGGAGGAGTGTGGTGGCCCGGGCAGTGGAGAGGGGCAGCTGCAGAGCCAGAAGGGCTGGCAGTGCCTGAAGAGGTGGTACTGGGAGCAGTAGCAACAGAGATAGCTAGCGCTAGAACTTTCTACTTTTGCTACGCCATAGGGGCCCGCAGTCCCTGCCTGCAAAGGGCATCGGCTTTGGGCCTGGCTGAGCTAGTGTCATGCCTACAGTGCTAGCTGATCCAGGAAGTGCAAGCAAGTGATGTGCTGGAGGAGTGCAGGAGGTGAAGAGGAGATTGTATATACCGTGGTGTATATAGTTGGTCCCAAACTTTAATTGTCAATTACCTGGGCATCTCATAAGTTTCTATCCCCATCCAAGTTTAATTCCCCTCCATAAAATGCAAAAAAAAAAAAAACAAGACAGACCAGACAGACCACTACACTCAGCAGCCCCAACGGGGGTACTGCTACAATAACAAATCAGAAGTCTTGTTTTTACTGGCATCTGATTGGAGGCTGCAATTTGAACTGACTTACTAAATAATGCCCCTATTATTAGATTAGTTACTATGGGCAACATGGGTCTCTTACTTTAATATTAAAAAAAGTGCATTGAGGGTTATTTAGCTGTCTGCAGGATTTTGTATTAAACTTATAGCAGAATACAAGCCAAAAATAACAAGAAAATATAAAAAGCCCATTCAAATATAAAATAACAAAACCTGCTTTTGCTGCAATATTCACATTCAGTGAAGCAATTTCCCCTGCAGTTATTTTGTTTTCTGCCACAAGATGTCCTTAATGTGACCACTAACATAATTTAGCCTACTTCCTCTGAGACCAGGTCTCCCTGGACCCACCCAAGCCTGTGACTGGTCAGTGAAAGGAAAAGCAGCACAGCGATGAGTTCATCTATCCGTCACTCTGCTTTCCCCTTCATATCAGCTTGCTTTTTGACAGCACATGAACTGATTGACTCCTTGTACTGCTTCTTCATATCATGCCCCAGTCCTGCTATACAGGGACTGCAAGAGGGTGATATTCAGCTACTGTGAGCCAGAGCCTGCAGTTAGCACTGAGTCTCAGTGACACAAAAAGAGGTGGAGCTAGCTGCCGATGGATCCTTCCTGACAATGTTGCCTGGCTCTTCCACATCAGCTGTCCTGACAATGTGTTAAAGATCTTAAGGCTCAGGCTGTATATTGTATGTCAATGCACTTTCCCTCCGTTTGTCCTTCTAATTGTATTTTAAAATTGTTCACAATAAGGCGGAGTGATTTTCACACAATTTCCCCATCAACACAGACAGTGCTGACAGGGGAATCAGCAATTGTCTTCTCCTGGAGGGGGGCGGGGAAACCATCCCCACCGGGAGAAGACAGTGATTATTGCTAGTGGCTATAGCAGCCGCTAGCGATAATCGCAAGAGAATCCATCAGGTTGGTTGTACCCAAGTTGATCAATTTGGTACATTCAGCCTCCCAATTAATGGTTCGAATTTTGGCCGGTTCCTGCTGGACCGGCTGAGATGCGAACTATATATGGCTGGCCTAACTTGCAGTCCTTTGTATAACCCTGCTCCAAAGAAACAACTAGAACAGTAAGATGTATTTAAAAAATTTATTTTTAGCTATGTTGTGTGAATGGGACTACATAACTAGTTACGTTACTAATGTTGGAGGGGAGCATTCCTCTACTGATCACCAATGTAAAGGATGTCATTTCTATTGATAACCAATGTTAGGAAAGGGGGGCTTTATCTACTGATCACCAATGTAAGTGGGTCCTTCTCTACTTATGACCAATGTTGTCGCCTGTTGTCGCACACGATCTGTCTCTACTCCCCGTTACTGAGTTACATTTTATCAAATTTGACTGCAAAAGTTGAATTGGACTTGAAGTTAAACCAGAGAGCTGACAGAGTTTTAGTAAACCAGAAGCTTCTGTCTCAGATTTAGGCTACTTTCACACTGGGGCATCGGCAGTAAAGCGCCGCTATTTTTAGCGGCGCTTTATTGTCGTTTTTTCAGAGGTTTAAAAGGGTTAAAACCGCTCCCGCAGACCGGCGCTGCCCATTAATTTCAATGGGCATGGGCGCTTTAGGAGCGCTGCAAAGATGCGGCTTACAGGACTTTTTTTTTACCATCCTGCCAGGGCACAGCTCCAGTGTGAAAGCCCTCGGGCTATCAATTGGAGTGAGGAGAGAGGCTCTTTCAAGACGCTTTGCAGGTGCTATTTTTAGTGTTTTAGCGCCTGTAAAGCACCTCTGTGTGAAAGTAGACTTAAAGTGGTTGTATAGTCTTTTTTTTTTACTTTTACCTACAGGAAAGCCTATAATAAAACTTACCTGTAGGTAAAATTAATATCTCCTAAACCTGTATGGTTTAGGAGATATTTACGTTTAATGCAGCCGCTGACGTCATGCGGCGCCTATGTGCGTTTAAGACCCGGCTGAAGGTTCCACAGAGCTGAAAATCACTTCGGCCTCGGCCGCTCACAGCGCCGGGGGCCGCGATACCCGGAAGACACACCGAGGCAACATGTCAGCTCCCTCGGCGTGGATCGGGCGAGATACCAGCACCTCGTTCTAAGGTGAGTATTTCATAATAAGCTAGTATGCATACTAGCTCATTATGACTTTGCCTTGCAGGTTTTTTTGTTTTTGAAAAAAAGTGCGGGTTTACTCCCGCTTTAAGCTGCAGCGCCAACCACTGGTAAATTGAGTGATAGAAAATTGAAGTCCATTCAAACAGGGGAGGCTAGAGTCACCTTTTGAAGTACAAATTTATGGAAAACCCCTTTAAACTTAGCTCGACCGGAGATGCCATGAATATTAAGCAGAAGGGAGGTGTCTGAGATTGACGATACGGAAGGTGGCATGGTAAACACCGCCTAAGGCAAAATATGCAAATCCAGGTTTCGATATGCTAATTTCACAAACAAAAGCATAATGGAGCTATATTAGTGAAATACTGCGTCTTTTTTTTTTGCACACCCAAAAAGCACAACCATCAAAGGGTCCACATTACTTTAAACCTTCTTTTGAGTTTTAACTTGAAAATCTTACAAGACATTTGTGTTAACTAACAATAAATCTTAATATCATTTACATAATTCCCTTGACATATTTTGAGCATTCATGTGATTAAAATGACAATTACGTAGTCATGTTTTGTGCATTAATTTGATTAAGGAGATTCGATATTAATTATAATATGCATGAGCTTCCAGAGTGCCAAAGGCATGACAAGTAAGGAACTGACACTACTATGTGGCCCAGCAGTCACAAACTGGGATTTAAGGCTAGAAGAGAATTCAGCCTACTGATTTTCTGTTACACATTTACCCGGCGAATGCCTTTGTTAAGGAGGGCATTCATATTCTAGACTGCACTCCGTGGCAAGAGTTCAAGGAACAAGAAATGGAAGGACAAAATATGGGTATTACTGATTTTCCCTTATCACCTAATTAAATTCCTCTTGGCTGCCTTTATACCAATTTTCACCTACCTTCACTCTGCTTTGTCCTCTGGCTCCTTTCCCATCTGTCTTCAAACAATTCCTGACATTTCTTCATTTTGTTTCTCTGCAGCTCTGACTGTCCCCAGCAGTGTTCCAACTTGCTGAAGGACTTTTTGTGTCATCTTCCCTTGACCCTATGCAGGCCCTCAGTGCTTAGTGACTGTATAAACAGCATCAAGCAATGCCCTTCAGCACCATTTAAAAAAAAAAAGAAAAAAAGTATAAAGTCGGCAATACTAAAATAGGAGTTTGGGCCTGTGGCAGGATATTACGCTTAAAGGCACATTCCACCTTAATTAATTAACGCACGCACTCATTTTATAAAGATAAGGGGAATATGCAATGTTTTGCATTTGAGCCTACAAAGCACTGAAACTTTAATCAATGCATCATGGGTCCTGGATTCCTCCAGCTGCAAGTCTGTATCAAAGTACCATTCTTCAGTA
The DNA here is from genome assembly GCA_028564925.1 of Lithobates sylvaticus. NCBI lineage: Eukaryota > Metazoa > Chordata > Amphibia > Anura > Ranidae > Lithobates > Lithobates sylvaticus. Next base: position 80,112,751 of record CM053036.1, read on the forward strand.
ATGCCGCAAGCGGAATTTCCGTCGGAAAAATCTTGGATGTTTTTTCCAACGGAATTCCACTCAAGCTTGGCTTGCATACACACGGTCACACAAAAGTTCTCTGAACTTTCGACCGTCAAGAACGCCGTGACGTACAACACTACGACGAGCCGAGAAAATTAAGTTCAATGCTTCCGAGCATGCGTCGAATTGTTTTTTGACGATATTTTGCACGTCCGAATTGCATACAGCCGATCGCATTTTCGGATAGGAACTTTTACCGACCGAAAAATAGAGAACATGCTCTCAATCTTTTGCTGGCTGGAATTCCACCAGCAAAAGACCGATGGAGCATACTCACGGTCGCATTTTCCGGCAAAAAGCTCATATCGGAGTTTTGCTGGCCACATTTGGAAGTGCAGTCGCTGTAGATCCAAGGGGGACATGCAAAGAAAATAAAAAACAGCATTTTAGCTTGCACATGATTGGATGATAAAATCAGCAGCGCTTCCCCTAATTTCAGATCTACCCCTCAGATTTACAGCGACTGCACTTCCAAGTGCACTTTCAGTGCAATTTCCAGTGTACTTTGCACTTGTAGTGCAAAGCGGATTTGCCTTTCCTAAATAACCCCCATAGACTTTTTTTGGTCAGCCTGCAGGCTGAATGGAAAAAAGTCTAAGGCTGCGTACACACGAAGGGACTATCCCGCGGGATTATCCGCTGGACCGAAGTCGAGCGGATTATCCCCTCGTGTGTGGGCGCCGGCGGACTTTTTTTTGGCCAAAGTACGGCGGACTAAAGTTTTAAGTTTGGTTTTAAAATTATCCGCTGGACTTGGCAGTCCGGCGGACAATCCGGCCGTGTGTAGTATGGTCCGGCGGACCAAAAAGGACGCATGCTCAGTAGCAAGTATTTTTCTAGTATTTTTCGTTTTCTAGTCCCGTCGTACGTGCTGTACGTCATTGCGTGAACCGTCGGACTTTTAGCGTGATCATGTGTGGTCAAGTACGTTCGCTTTTTAGTCCAGCGGACCCAGCTGGAAAGTCCAGCGGATTGTCCGCTGGAATTAGGTCCGCCGGCAAAAGTCCGTACGTGTGTACGCGGCATAACAGCATGAACGGCCAAACCTGTGGCTATTGTATTCTGACAGCTTTCCCCCGCTAGCTGTCAAAATACCCAAATGGTGCCTGCTTCTGTTTGCATACAGGCATTATTCATCAGAAAGTTTTACGCCTGGCTTGTTCAGTTTTTCAGTCAAAGAATGTTGGGTAGGAGGTGTAATGGTCGTGTGTACTGGGCACACAAATACAGTGCCTTGAAAAAGTATTCACACCCCTTGAAATTTTCCACAAAGTGTTTAAAGCTTTGATCATTTTTTTTATAACCTAATTCTGCTTTAACCACTTGCTGACCGCCGTAGCCACAAAACAGCTACAGGACGACTGTGGGAGGGCGTACTATAACATCCTCCCAGAATCACACTCCCGCACACCCCCGGGAATATCCGCATCACTGATCACAGTATAGGGCCGATGGCAGCAGCCCTTTCCCCACATGATCGCTCCGTCAAATGATGGAGCGATCACTTGTAAACAAGCCGGTTCATCTCTTCCCTCTCCGTACCGATCGGTACAGTGTAAGAGGAGAGGGGGAGACATCAGGGGCAGCAGCACTGTTGGCTGGATCTGTACTGCCGACAGCGCTGCTCTGTGCCCATTCCTGCCTTATCCATCCATACTCAGCCATCCATCTATCCATACTCAGCCATCCCCATCCATGGCTCATCCATCCACATTCATTGCTCAGCCACCCCCAACCACGGCTCATCCATTCCCATCCACAGCTCATCCATGCTACATCAGTGCCACATCCATGCCACTACAGTGCCACACAATAGTGTAATAGGTGGTCAAATTAGATTTGAAATGTAAGAAACTGCCTTTTATTTACAACATTTTCGGTATTTTTTAATTTATAGCACAAAAAAAAACCCAGAGGTGATTAAATACCATCAAAAGAAAGCTCTATTTGTGTGGGGAAAAAAAAGAACAAAAATTTAATATGGGTACAGTGTTGCATGACTGAGTAATTGTCATTCAAAATGTGAGAGCACCGAAAGCTGAAAATTGGTCTGGTTAGGAAGGAGGTTTAAGTGCCCAGTGGGCAAGTGGTTAAACTTCGACAACTTTTTCCCTGACTTGTATGGTGTGTTCCTTGGCCTTCATGATGCTGTTTGTTCACTAAGGTTCTTTAACAAACCTCCGAGGGCTTCACAGAGCAACTGTATTTATACTGAGATTAAACTACACACAGGAGGATACTATTTACAAATTAGATGACTTCTGAAGACAATCGGTTCCACTCGATTTTAGTTGGGGGTATCAGAGTAAAGGGGGCTGATCACAAATACACGCCACACTTTTCACATATTTATTTGTAAAAAAATTGGAAAACCATTTATCATTTTCCTTCCACTTCACAATTATGTGCCACTTTGTGTTGGTCTATCACATAAAATCCCAATAAAATACATTTATGTTTTTGGTTGTCACATAACAAAATGTGGAAAAATTTCAAGGGGTATGAATACTTTTTCAAGGCACTGTAGCTGTGTGTGTGGCAGCCATTTTGCTCAGGTCAGAAGTCTTCTATGCCATTTTGTCATAATAAGGCATTTCAGTTTATACAATCCACAACCCCTTAGCTGTATCGCAGACATCTCTTATTTGTCTTTTAATAGAACTAGCAGAATCTAACCCCAATACACATCTCAGGGCCCATAAAAGTGTCCGATTTAGCGATAGGAAAGTTTACAGACATTGTGGGAGATTTACTAAAACTGGACCACTCAGAATCTGGTGCAGTTGTGCATGATAACCAATCGGCTTCTAACTACAGCTTATTCAATTAAGCTTTGACAATAAAAGCTGGAAGCTGATTGGTTTCTATGCAGAGCTGCACCAGATTTTGCATGCTCCAATTTTAGTAAATCTCCCCCCATTGGGTCATTAATGCATTGAAATCCCTAGAATACACATATCTGTCTGTCGGTAGAATCCATCCTCTCATCATGTTTTAGAACTCTTGAAATGATGGCAGTATAGCCAGAATAAAGTCATATTCACCTTCATCAGTTATTGGGTAGCATTTTGAGCCCAAACCCCTATAATAGACATTATGGGGAACCAAGGGAACCCCTTAGCCTCCTAGGTAAAGTAGACATGTGAGACCAGTCATATTTATATTTATTTTGACGCAAATTTCACGCTGAACAATAATGCAAGCAATCTGTACACTGTAGGTTGTCAGAGATATTAATGCCTATAACCTTATCTGGGACTTGGTCATAACTGTGGTAATATCCCAGCAACCACGCCTTAGACTGGACGATTGGTCAGAGGGTCTTTGTCAACAACCCCTTGATGTGAAGAAAAGTGGAATGCAACATTGTTACAGCTCTTTTGTACCATCAAGCACATCAAGCAAAGGAAGACCTGTCAAGTTAAGAGAGCCAATAGATCACTTTGCTCACAGACTGAAATCTGCTGAAACAGCAACTATTCTTCATTATTTACCCCTTTATCTTCTGTGTTTGTTGTCCCTTTGTTTCTTTGCAGTATGTTTTTATTTTTTTGTACATGTTTTATTTGCACCATTTTTTTTTTTTTTTACTTTTTTATTATTAACCACTTCAGCCCCGGAAGGTTTTACTCCCTTCATGACCAGGCCATTTTTTTGCGATATGGTGCTGTACTTTATGGTACTTTAACTGACAATTGTGCGGTCGTACGACGCTGTACCCAAATAAAGTTGAAGTTCTTTCTTTCCCACAAGTAGAGCTTTCTTTTGGTGGTATTTCATTACCTCCTGCGACGTCTGCACCTCACCTACACACAAGAAAGGCGTGTAGGTGAGGTGCAGACGTCGCAGAGCGTGTTGCGTCATCAGAAGGCGGCAACCTTAGAGTTTCCCACATGGATTGTTGATACCCACCCTTACATCTGATACATATCTCCTCGGGACCATTGACACAAGCGGTACCTACACGAGCTTTGGAGCCATTGAATCGAGCAGAGATCTGCCAACCCTATAATGATAAGCCTTTGCGACTTGTGAGGCATATGCCCCTTCAAGTCCATTTGTTCCGGTAAGCCTTATTCCATTAGGCTTAAGAGCCATCAGTCAACCATCACCCCACCTAAACACATTGAAGTCACCTGCTGGATTTTGTGCCATTCACCTGACCACCATCCATATTCCTTTTGGACTTCACTACCATACACTTTGGTGTATAGGTTTCTCACTAACTGTGTCAACCACCGTTGAGCTGATATTATCACAAAAATTTGTCTTTTTATTTCTATGTATTTATTTGTCACGATATATCACACTTAAACCAATCAAGGTTTTTGTCACTATATATAACCACAATTGTTTTATTTTTAATTTTGCCTCTTTGCATTTGCTCAGTATAAGTTGCGGTTTTTATACTTATACGTTTTTGTACTTCATAATTTTACTGTGCTCATGTTATGACATTTTAGGCTTTTATATATATTCACTTATATATAAGGGTTGGTTTTATGCTTTTATATCCTTCTATATTTATTTATATATAAGGGAGATAGAGGTTGGTACCACGCCACATTTGGCAAAAACCCTTTCCTTTTACCTTTCAACATTAAAGACAAATTCAACTTCTTTAAACCATACCCATATAGTACCTATTCTCTAGGCACTAAATTTGCCCCATAGCGCTACATACTTTTAAAACCCAATGTGTGGAAGGCGGCCCAGAAGAGGTTAAATTATATTTTTAAAACTATCTCTAATATGCAAACACAAAGTAAGCAAATCCCTGTCTCTTGAAGAGCGCTACTGTAGTATAACTCTCTGAATATACCTGTCTGTGGTGACCGTGTGTACACATTTTTTCATAATTGTTATTGCTAAGATTGTGAAATTTTCCTGCTTTCCGGTAAAGCAGGTGGTGATAGTTGAAAGGGTTAATTGCTCAACTAACTTAACCCAGTGACAATCACTCTGTTTGTTGGCACTTAGATTGTGGTCCAGCAAGCTGGAAAATCTTTGTGCAGGGCGCAGCGGAGAGTGGCATTGTTGTGCAAGTGACAGGTGAAAGTTACTAGTCTTTTATCACGAGTTGGTGAGAAGGGCAGTGGTCTGGCTCTGCATATCGTCATAGGAGGGGGCTGACAGGACCACCCGTAGAGCAAATTTCACTCTGTATATAGACAGCTTAACAGGAACAAAGAGCAGAGGGAACAGAGGGATGACTCACCACTGTGCTGAATCATCAGTCTGGAGGCAGGGAGGTGACCAGACTGTGTTTCTTTAATGAAGTAGAGAAAAGTCAAGTCATCAATGTAGTTGTGCTCATGTATTGGACTGTGAACATCTTGGGACTGGATGGCCATAAACACAAACCCTTTGCATATAAAACAGCACCTTTAAGCATTAGCCTGTCAATGGCAATGACATTAGATTGTGTGTTACAGACACAAATGAGCTGTCACATAAAACATAGTTTGATCCATCTGTTGGCCCTGATTAGTAGAAATGAAAGAATGATGTACAAAATGCAGCAAACACATTTTACTCTACTATGGTGAAGATGATTTTGATTGATTGCTGCACTGTGTATATCCTCTTTGTTCTGCATTGTTTCAATGAATAAGGGAGCTGATCCATAGGCACAGTCATTTACAAAATATGTCTTGTACGGGCATACTCACACTTTGGCTTCTACTGAGCTTCCTTTAATGACAAAGTTCAAACAGCAAGAAAGTCGTGTAATCCATAGTACACAATCAGATATTAGTTTTGTTGCTGGTCTTAAAGTGACACTAAACATACAATGTTTAATTGTCATTATCCATTCTATTTATGTATAAAGATCATGCCACTTTATTTAATTTAATATAAAATGGTTGTAAAGGCAGAAGATTTTTTTTTTACCTTACTGCATTCTATGATGACAATTTTATCTCCTATTCCAAATCTTGGTAGCAGCCCTCCGCTTTGGAAAATGTATTGTTAAAATCATGTTATGGTCACTGCTACTCAGATGTTCCTTGCTGCAAAGGCCAGTTATAGGTGGGGGCAGTGGCCATTTGTTTGTACAGTTAAAATATTGGTGAGGGGATGCACTAGACGCCTTCGCTGCCATGGTGCTATATGCTGAGTGTCCAGTGTGCCCCTGTGCCTTAGAGGGGTGTGCTCCTGCCAGGCTCACCTGCCCTCTGCCTATCTATTAAAATGCATGTTCTTCCATGGTGGAGGCTCTCAAAATTTAGAGTTAGGACTTCCGAAAATACTGGGGTGCCTTGATAGGGCTTTGGAGCTTACGTATGTATTTGCAAATGTGTGCAAACTAAAGCCCTATTTTTGTCCTCTTAGACAGGACAATTCGGTTGGTTAGCAGGCTGGTCAAAAAGTCTGGAATTTCTTTGGTTTTGTTTTCCATGTGCTCCTTGCTGCAAAGTCCCATTATAGGTGGGGGCAGTGGCCATTTGTTTGTACTGTCATTAATGACCACAGAACATAAATGATAATACTTCAGATTGACTGAATACAAATACACCACAAAATATATTTCCTTGGGGCAATAGCGTTAAAAGGCTAAAAAATAAAATTGACGTTGCTCATGTCCAAAGTTAGAAAAGCTAAAGGATAATAAGAAAAGTGCATTTAAAAAAATAAGAATGAAGGAACACTATCATAATTTAAAAGTTATAAATAATATCACAGAATATGTAAAAACAAAATCAAGGCCAAAACAAATGACAGGTTGCAAAATAAGGTAGGACTAACCTACTAATATATCAATAGTAAAAAAGTCAGGTTTGAGCATGCAAGCCCTTTACAAGATAATTTATGGTTGTTGCCACACCACCATATAGTTGTTGACTGGGGACAAAGAGAGGGCAAATGTATTAACCACTTGACCACTGGGCACTTAAACCCCCTTCCTAACCAGACCAATTTTCAGCTTTCAGTGCTCTCACACTTTGAATGACAATTACTCAGTCATGCAACACTGTACCCATATGAAATTTTTGTCCTTTTTTTTCCCCACACAAATAGAGCTTTCTTTTGGTGGTATTTAATCACTGCTGGGTTTTTTATTTTCGCGCTATAAATCAAAAAAGACTGAAAATTTGGTAAAAAAAATAAATAAAAAATGATTTGTTTGTTAAAATTTATTGAAGAGTATTGCACAGTGTTGCAGAGTATTGCACAGTATGGGCAGAGTACTGCAGAGTATTGTCACAGAGCAGCGCTGTGGGCACTACACATCCAGCCCACAGCGCTGCTGCAACCTCCCCCCTCTCACTGACATGACGCCGGTTTGTTTACAAGTGATCGCTCCGTCATTTGACGGAGCAATCACGTGGTAAACGGCCACTACCAGTTTCTGGGAGGACGTCCATGGACGCCCTTTCCAAAAAAAAAAAAACAACCACGCTGTAGCCGTCTTTTGGCTATGGCCCGGTCGGCAAGTGGTTAAATACCTTCTTCAGATCGGTGTATACAAAAAGAAAATGGATGAGCTCAAGTCTATTATGGGGATAGTATTGACAATAAACCACAATGGCTCAAAAGGATACTTGATTGTTTAATAAAAGACCACATAGAGGAGTTTCTTTGCTAGAAAACAACAGTTTGAGGCAATAGACGGCATGGATTTATAAAAGACCAAAGTTGTCTAATCTGAATTTTTTTTTAGTTTTTGAGGAAGTAAGCAAAAACTTAGACAAAGGAATGGCTGTGGATGTAATATACTTGGATTTTGCAAAAGTGTTTGATACAGGCTTAGAAAATTCAGTTTAAATGGATAGACAAATGTTGATCATTTGCACTATCTATCTTGTGTTGTAAACTGACCTGTATGTACTTAATATAAATAAAGTTCACGTTTTGTCAAAAAAAAAAAAAAAAAATGGATAGACAATTTGCTAAAATGCCATATTCAAACGGGAGTGGTTAATGATTCATACTCTTAATGGTCTAAGGCTGGCAGTGTTGTACCCCAAAATTCAGTGTTGTGACCCCCTACTTTTTAATATATTTATAAATGATACAGAGTTTGGGATTTAAAGTACCATTTCAGCGTTTACAGATGACACTAAGCTATGTAGTGGAAGTGGAAGCGACTTTTCGCTTCCCGGATTTGACAGCTCGCTTCTTAGCATCCACCAGCAGTGCACACAGTCTCAGGCTCAGCAGATTGACTCCGGAGCCTCACCAGCATATGACTGCTTATAACCCAACACTTTTTGGAGTTTTATTCTCTTTATAATAAACTGTACTACACCAAGTGGTTGCCTGGCACTTCTCTCTCCCCTCCCTCTTCTGTTAAAGCTAGAAAAATGCTTTTTTTTTTTTGTAATAAAAGAGGTATAGACTAGAGGGAGAGAGATATGTTTGCTCCTTTACAAATCATTAGTAAGACCTCATCTAGAATAAGTAGTTCAGTTTGGGCACTGGTTTACAAAAAGGATATTGGAGAACTGGAAAAGGTGCAGACAAGGACAAGAAGACTGATAAGAGGCATGGAGGAATTCAATTATGAGGAAAGATTAGCTGAACACCAGGGATGGGTTTATCCAAGAAATATCCAGTTGCCCCCTGGGGGATCAGAAAGAATTCTCAACCCCACCTCCGCAACTACGTGGATCATGAATATGAATATTGGGGTTTGTGTTTATGGAGGTTTTCTATTTGCTTTTTTTTTTTTTATTGGTCAAACAAGAAGGACTTGAGTCTTTGTTAACCTGGTTATCTATGTCAGCCTTCTCAACCTGGGTGCCATGGGATCATGGTAGAGAAAGACTATCAGACAAGCTCCCGGTCCCAGCCGAGCTGTATATCGGCACTTGGAGCTCGGTCAGACTCAGGAAAGTAAAAGGGAGTCGGGAGTGTGCTGTGCTCTCTGCTTCCCCCTACAGCGCAGTACCCGGCTGTGTAAAAGAAGTAGGGCTGCTGTTAGAAATCCCGCTCCCCACCACCCAGAAAATATTGAATTATATTTTGCTAAAAATACACTAAAATCATTATTATTAACTATTATATGACATGTTTAATGACAACCCCCTACCTACGATCTCCATCCAAAAGACCTCCTTGTGTGCTCACAGCAGCTGCCGGCAGGAGAGAAGCCGGCCAAACTGTGGGGGAAAAGGGGTGCACGGGGGGCCTGGAAAGCAGAGGGGATGGAAGAATGGATTCTAGAACCGATTCCCCTGCAGTACAGGAGGGCTGGCTGTGCTGCCTTATCAACGGCCCTGAAAAGAAGGTACAGTCCCCGAACATTTTAAAGCTTTATACATGTGTATGTATGTATGTATGTATGTATGTATGTATGTATGTATGTTACTAATCCTAACTCCGTATTCCTCAGAACCGTTTTTTTAGGGCTTGTTCATAATAACAGCAAGGACTGCTGCTCCTCTGAAAAGCAATCCATGCTCAGATTGCTTTTCAGAGGCATTTGACAGGCAGTAAAGAGATAAAATGTGGCATCCCCACCACCTGTTCTAACCCCGTAAATGCAGCATCACCACACCCCAACCGTTACGGGGTACTTGCAGTGCAGCCCTATTCACCTAGGGGTATACCTCCAGCTATAGCATGTGTACACCCCCAACTACTGCCACTGCAGTTAAAGAGGGAGCAGTTGGGGGGGTAATAAAAATAGCTCAACCACGTGGTTTTTACCGCCTCCCCAACCTCACATGTGAACAAACTCTTAGTTCACATCTGTGTGGATGCATGCTGCCTTCATTCATTTCAATGCAGGGAAAGTCCCCAACCCTTTTTTTTTTTTTTTAATATTGCGCCACACCAAAAACCCCACGTTTGCAAATATGTGGGGTACCATTAAGAATTAATGGCACCCCTAAAGAGCAGAGCATTTGTCTGTGTGTAAGGAACGAGTGCGATTTAACACATTCCGCGACACACAGTAACGCAAACTAAGCCTTGGACAGGGGTGCCTCAAGACTGAAAATACTTTTCAAGGTGCCCCCGATTGGAAAAAAAAAAAGGTTGAGAAACACTGATCTATGTAAGTCTACAATGTTTTTTTTTTTTGTGTTGGGGCCCATTGAAATTTTGCTTGCGATTTCTATTTATGCCTGCGATGGCATGGTACTTGTTTATTAGGGTGAGTCAATGTCATTCACCAATGCTACACTGCGCATGCATTGCAGGTGGCTTACACAAAAATTCCTAAGAAACGGAAAGTATTTTTTGTGCAAAAAGGACATACAAAAAGCTCAATTCACAAAGCTGTAGCACAAGGAAAATTATGTTTATTTTAGCCATAGAGACTATAAATTTTTAAAGTTCATTGGAATTGAAACAAATTGTTTGAAAATAAGGAACCCTAGCCAGATAGCTTAGTGGATTGAGCCTAAAGTCTCTTGTACAGTGCATCCAGAAAGTATTCACATTGCTTCTTTTTTTCCACGTTTTGTTATAGCCTTATTCCAAAATTGTCCTCAAAATTCTACAAACAATGAGGCTACTTTCACACTGGAGCGGTGGGGGGCGCTGGCGGTAAAGCGGCGCTATATTTAGCGCCGCTTTACCGGCGCATTGCGGCCGCTCGCGGGGTGTTTTTACCCTCCGCGAGCGGCCAAAAAAGGGTCAATACCGCCCGCAAACCGCCGCTATTGCTGCGTTTTGCGGGCGGGTTCGGCGCGCTCCCCCATTGTTTTCAATAGCGAGCCAAAGATGCGGCTTGCAGGACATTTTTGAGCGTCCTGCAAGCGCACCGCTTCAGTGTGAAAGCCCTCGGGCTTTCACACTGAAGGAACAGCAACAGCTGTTTCGGGTCGGTTTGCAGGCGCTATTCTTAGCGCAATAGTGCTTGCAAACCGCCCCAGTGTGAAAGGGGCCTAAGGGCAATGTGAAAGAAGTTTGTTTAAAATCTTTGCAAATTTGTTAAAAAAAAATATATATATATAAATCACATGTATATAAGTATTCCCAGCCTTTTCCATGACACTCAAAATTGAGCTCAGGTGCATCCAGTTTCCACTGATGTGATGTTTCTACAACTTGATTGGAGTCCATCTGTGGTAAATTCAGTTGATTGGACATCATTTGGAAAGGCACACACCTGTCTATATAAAGTCCCACAGTTAACAGTACATGTCAGGGGTGGGGGGCGGCAAATAATCTGTCCTTCAGTGGCCCAGCCAGAGCCCAGACTTGATCACACGGTCTGCTGGAGTCTCACTTAGGCTTGATTCACACTAATGCGTTTGATGCATTTTGCATAAATGCAGGGAATTTTTTTAACATGGATTCCTATGGAACATGTTCACATCAATGCATTTTTGTGCCTCTGCGTTTTTGGAAAGGGTCAGGGACTTTTTTTCATGTAAAATGCAGTGTTTTTGCATGTAATAGAAGTCAATGGACCCGCATCCAAAACACAAGTACTGTGTTTTTACCGCGATTTGCAGGTTTTTTTAATTAATTTTTTTATACTGTATATAGCTGCTTGCTAAGCAACCAGTGTATAAAAAATAAATAAACGCAAATCGCGGTAAAACCGCGTGTCCAAAAACGCAGCAAGCACCGCAAAAACGCTCAAAAGCAACATGCATAGATGTTAATCTAGCCTTACACCAGATCCGTCATAAGAAGCGCATTACCCATAATTTTACATTTTGGCACCTGTTTTAGCAGCTGAATTCAAGAAGAGTCATTGCCAATCCATCTCAGTTTTCTTTTGTACCTCATCTGTTCACCAGTTCATTTGCTGCTTTCATTTTTGTGATGGTGACAGCACCATCCTGGAAATCCCATTATTACCTCCAGAGTTCAAATTTCAAGTACACTGTTAGCTAATCTATATTGATCTGTCAGGCATTTGAGACAAAGAGCAGGAAGCAACTCCCACATGATGTCATCTATGAATAGTTACAGTGATAACGACAAATACATGTAATGCAGTTTTTTTTTTTTTTCCATTCACAGTTATCAGTAGGAAACAGGAGCTCTGCTCTCAGATGCAGCAGGTCAGGGCTAATATCACTTTTGATCCTTTACCACATCTGTAATTGGTATAGAATAGTACATTGGGTTTGATTTACTAAAGGCAAATCCACTTTGCACTACAAGTGCACTTGGAATTGCAGTCGCTGTAGATCGCTGAATATCTGAGGGGAAGCTATGAAAGGAGGTGAAGCTCTGCTGATTTTATCATCCAATCATGTGCAAGCTAAAATGCCTTTTTTATTTTTTTATTTCCCTTGCATGTCCCCCTCGGATCTACAGCGACTGCACTTCCAAGTGCACTTGTAGTGCAAAGTGGATTTGCCTTTAGTAAATAAACCTCATTATGTCTAAACAGAAACAATATTTGATGAATCATGATATACTGTATATTACAGCTGTATTCTCCTCACATTTGCAAAGTGCACAATACCAAGTGGCTGTGGTTGGATCAATTTACAGATGTACAAGACTGGTGCTATTTTCGTTATACATACATAAACATTAAATAGTTTGCACAACACACCCATTGATTACTATGAGGGCGGTGGCCTATATTACATCAACAGTTTTAACACAATCACTAAAATCCCAGATTAGCTTTGGCAAGCTCATGTAAGTTTAAAAGTTTTAAATTGTCAGCTTTCATTAAATAATAGTTGGGTGATTGAGCCATGTTATAAGTGGACAACTGTGTCCCAGTTTTGCTTTTGTCTACATTGTTACTTTGTCACATGCACTCCTGATGGAGACTACAAGTGGTTGTGCCGCAATGCTCCATCAGTGCTAGTATACATTTTAAAAACAAGAAACAACTGTTCATGATATAGTGTTTTAGCAAACTAAATGTTGTCCTGTTAGGAAATAGATCTACTCTAGGTTCAGTGAAAGGAGGCCCTAAGCTTTTGACAAAGTCCAGTCCTCTAAGGCAGTGGTCATCAACCCTGTCCTCAGGGCCCACTAACAGGCCAGGTTTTATGTATTACCTTGGGGAGATGCAGACTAGAATACTGCAATCACTGGGCAGCAAATGATATCACCTGTGATGTATTTCAGTTAGGGCTCTTTCACACGGGGCGGATCAGTGCAGATCCGCCCCGTGGATATCCGCTTGCTCAGCGGGGATCGCCGGAGCGATCTCCGCTAAGCAGGAAGATGACAGGTCCGTCTCTGCGCCGCTCTCCTCTATTGTAGATCGGGTGACGACGGACCGTAGAGTCCATCATCATCCGATCCGCTCTGCAGACGGATGGAAAAATAAGGTTTTCCTCCATCTGCAGAAACGGACCATAGCAGGCACGGACGAGATCGGGTGTCAGCGGATGTTCACATATGTCTGTTTTGCATCCGAAAACGGAAGGATGAAAAACGGACATACGGTCCGTCCATGTGAAAGAGCCGTTATCTTGCAAACCTGGCCTGTTAGTGGGCCCTGGGGACAGGGTTGATGCCCACTGCTCTAAGGGTTAAAGCCCAACTGCAGCCAAACTTTTTTTTCTGAATGAGCAAGGATTAGGTATAAAAAATAATATATAATAAAGCCAGTGTCCCTCTTCCACTTCGATCTGACAGATTAGGAAGCAAGAGGGAATCTTCCACATTGGAACACACAGTAATAGAACAATTTTCAGAGAACAGTAAATAAGGTTTGTAAGCAGACTGGCTTTTGTAGCGGTTTGTATATTCACTGGGAAGAGATGACCTCACTTCCTCTCCAGGTGTCAGACAAACAGGAAGTGAGGGGGAATCTAAAACAGGGATAAAGAAAAAACATTTAAATTCTGGTATATGATTAGTACGCAGAGAAAGTTTTAATAAGCACTCATGAGTACATGGCCTTTCAACACAATACAGCTTTCAGACCAGCTGGGGAGGGTTTAGCAGGCACTAGGAACATACATTGAACACCTCAACTTGATCCTTTATTTACTAACCACCTTTATTAAGGCCTCATTCACACTTGCAAATGAGGCTGTTCATAACTACATGCAGGGGGACAAACAGGGGCCCCCAGCAATTAGCTGCAAGTGACAGCCTCTTTGAAAGCAATGGAAGGCTTACAGATCCCTAAGCTAATTGGGGCCACTCGCATGTAATAATTTATGGATGGATTGCCTACGAATAATTGGCCCTGGACACAGACTGGTAATTGCTCCAAGAGCGATTACATACAAGCAGCCATGATTAGCTGCCAGAGCTTTCATTCTCCCACTGCTTTAAATTTAGGTTGAGCCCGCAGCTAATAGTACGAAATCCCCTGTATGCACTTGTGACTGGCATTGTATCCAAAATGTTGTTTTGTAGGTGTAATGTGTAGGACAGGACTTGTATTCTTAGACCAGGAGTTATTTGCAGGCTAACGTCCGATAATTAAGACACTGACAAAAACTTGCTAGGGCTGCCCCTGGTGCACACCCATAACTCTCCCCAATCCATGAAACTCAATTTTTTTTTTTAACAAGCAATAAAGTATGTTTAAAACAAATGTACTATAGTCTAAGATAAGGAATTTAAAAAAGGTAAGCAATAACTTCTATTGTTTTAATTGTACCATACAGGACTTGTATTTATAAATCATGGGACATCCCCAAGCAGCAAGCTTAAAGAAACCCTTGTGTTTTTTTCACCTTAATGCATCCTATGCATTGAGGTGAAAAGAAAAGAAAAAAAAAAAAAAACTTTGGTCAGTGACCGGCCCCCCTGTTTTACTTGCCTGAGCCCCTTCATCCCCTCGGCAGAGACATGCTCTCCCTCTCTGCATGGGGTCCCAGCTCAATTGGATAGATTGATAGCAGCGCAGCTATTGGCTCTTGCTGCTGTCAACTACAATGACGAGGGCGCGAGGGGAGAGTCCGGCATTCGTGTCTATGGATGCAAATGCTGGACTCGGGAGCGCACCCACAAGGTAACCCTCTAGGAGAGCGCTTCTTCTAGGGGGTTATCTGATGCAAGGAGGAGCCGTGAGAGCCGCAGAGGGACCCCAGAAGAGGATGATCGGGGCCACACTGCACAACAAACTACACAGTGGGGGTAAGTATAACATGTTTGTTACAAAACTGATGGTCCACAAATATACCACCCCCACCTGTGTGACCCCACTGCGCTATTGGATAAGTGAACCTGATGAAAATAAAAACTAAAGCTGCCACTTAATATATCAAAAATGTGTAAACAATATTCCTAATTCAAAAATAGTGAAACAAAAAAAAAAAAAAAAAATCTATAACTAATAATAAAGTGCTTTGAGCAAACTTAAGATAATAGCAATATTAATCGTATGCAAAAGTGTTGGATGTGACTCCAACAAACCAAAATATCAGTGGACTACAACCAATGATTAAAATTAAACAATGTGTATACTAATATATAAAATGTATCAACAAATGAGTGTGTTTAACAAATGTAAAACACCCTGTGAATTAAACATGGACATTAATCCAGTATCTTGTTGAAAAAATAATGTGAACTGTCCATAAACAACTGTGATAGCGATCCAATGAATGGTATAAATCAAGTGATTGATCTGAAGTTCTAATAATCTTCCACCACACCACTGTGCTTGTGCCTCCACTCCCCTTATCCAATTGCACTCACCAAATGGATCTGCCTCCCACTCTCGTGTTTGGCTCAATGCACATTAACCCACTCCTGAGTAGGGGGTTTCGATGAAAATCGAAGACTTCCTGTCAGACGTGACACACTTCCTTAACGTATCGGACACAAGTTTCCTCCACATGCAAATAAAGCAATGCTCAAATAGTGTGTTATAGTTTCAAACACTTTATTAAAACTGAACCAAATCATTGCACTCACATGTGCCCAAAACAAATCACGCCAAGGTATAATCACATCACAGAAAATCCATGCATTGGTAAAAGGAACTAGGACGGTCACGGCAGACCCAGGGTGTGCGGTTACTAGACAGTGATCTCACCCACTCCTCTTCCCCGTGAAGCACCTGCCAATGCAGCAAATCTTGTGACACTGTACCCTCATTTGTCGATACACTTTTTAATCATTGGTTGTAGTCACTGATATTTTGGTTTGTTGGAGTCACATCCAGCACTCGTGTTTTTTTTGCATATGATTAATATTGCTATTATCTTAGGTTTGCTCAAAGCACTTTACTATTACAGTTATAGATTTTTTTCACTGCTGAGCGCCATTATTTCTATTGTTCACTATTTTTGAATTAGGATAATTGTTTACATAACATGTTTGTCATTTAAAAAAAAAACAAAAAAAAACATGAAGCTTTAGGTCCCTTTCACACGAACGGTCCATTCAGGTCCACCTGTCAGTTTTTTAGGCAGACCTAAATGGACACTCCATAGACCTCTATGGAGAGTTGGATGTCAGCGGTGACATGTCCACTGACATCCAACCCGCTCCGATCCGAAAAAGTGTGATGGAGGAAAACCCTATTTTTCCATCCGTCTGCGGATCAGATGACGACGAACTAGGGGACTAGGGGAGAGCGGCACTCTGACAGGTCCGTCCCTGCACAGAGTTTGCAGAGACAGACCTGTCCTCTTCCTGCTCAGCAGGGGATCAATGGAGCGATCCCCCGCTGTGCAGAGCGGGCGCCATACACGGACACGTCCGTGTGAAAGAGCCCTTACAATTACTTTTAAGGGTGGACAACCAAACAGAACTTCAAAACAGGCCCCAAATGAAAACACAAGGGCTAAAGAACATTTAGATAACATCTTGAAGCACCTTACAACCAAAGCATGCATCAGCTAAGGCCTGAACATCCACATAGTAGAACTTAGAGAACATGTCAACAGAGGGCGGTGACCTTGCAGATCTGGGATACAGAGGTTTGATACTGAAATGCCCATGAGACACCAACAGGCCTGCTGGAATAAGCTCCGATTGGAAAGCCAAGGAACCTTTCCTTAAGGCCCTGAAAATAAGTTGTCTGACCCACCTGGCAATCGCAGCCATTCGTGCAAAGAGTACTAGCGGCCAGAATGGATGAATGATCACCCAATAAAGCTAAAACAAATCTCAAACTACTTTCTCTGTACTTGGGTTCTGATTAAAAACTGTTTTACCTAGAGGGGTATTCACAACCTCTGAAACAGTGGGGGGTGCCTCCGCTACAAGCATGCATAAGCTGCAGTAACCCAGGTGTTGCAATAATTGCTGCTGTAAGGCCCCTTTCACACTGGGGCGTTTTTCAGGTGGTACAGCGCTAAAAATAGCGCCTGTATACCGCCTGAAAAAACCGGCCCCATTCACTCGCGTGAAAGCCGGCGAGCTTTCACACTGGATCGGTGCGCTAGCAGGACGGCAAAAAAAGTCCTGCTAGCAGCATCTTTGGAGCGGTATAGGAGCGGTGTGTTCACCGCTCCTATACCGCTCCTTCCCATTGATTTGAATGGGACACCGCGGTAAAACCGCGGCAATACCGCCACAAAGCGCCGCTATGGCGCCCCTCTGCGGGGGATATTAACCCTTTTTCGGCCGCTCACGGGGGTAAAACCGCACGCGGCCGAAACCCGCGGGCAAAACGACGGTAAAGCAGCAGTAAATATAGCGCTGCTTTACCGTCACCGCGGCTCCCGCCCCAGTGTGAAAGGGGCCTTATGCACCCTCGGCAGAGAGAGATCCAGCAACTGTTGCAAGTTGCAAGTCCAAATTCCAGTATAAGCCAGTCATAATGAATAATGATCCTGCTTTGTTACAGCACCAGGTAAATTTAGCTCAGAGCTGCGCTTTAAAAGCAAGAAATCCAGACTGTTTAATAAGAACATCCTAATGAAGCCAACTGAATGCCAATCTCTTGGTTGTAGATAGTGCATCGAATGCTGGAGTCATTTTTTTCAAGAATCCACTTTCATTTCGTTTACCAGAAGCAGGCATTGGTGTTGCAGGTTTCATTTGAGGCCAGGTCTGGAGGGGGATTTCTCATTATTTAGCAGTACCTGATGGGAAATGTTATATACTATGTGTCATCATTATACAGGATAATACGCACATTCCAACACACTTAATGAAAGGACTCACAATCAGCATTCACGACATGCATGAATTAGCAGAGAATGCATTCTGCATGAACAATTATCTGGCATTTATTGACCACTTGACAAACGATTTAATGATTGCTGTAGAAGGAGCGAAGAGCCATAAGCATTTGGCATTTATTACAAAGAAAGTAAAGACATTTATATAGTAAATCTGTATTAGACGTTGATTCTTTATATTCATGGCAGGTTAAAATAAAGAGCAATGAGCTTTAGGCTTCGTTCACACCATATGTGCATAAATACTGATGAAAAAATGCACAGATTTGACTTGCATAGAATATTTTGGGTTTGTTAACAGAGGTGTACTTTTTTTTGTCTAGCACAGGTCTCTGCAGGGACACAAAAGTTAATAATTGTTTCCTAGGTGTTCTGTTCACACCAAAAAGCTGGTGTGTTTTTTTTGTTGTATGCACGTTTCTGCATAGACGTTATATTTTTCTGCACAGGATTAAAACCCAAATAACACCAGTGTTGTGGTGTAACAGGTCACTTGGAAAAATAATGGTTTTCTTTGTGCCCTTGCAGAGATTGGTGCAGAAAATACACATCTGCACTAGGTGTGAACAAGGTCTTAACGTATTCAGATAAAATTAAACATCAGAATCTATATTGGCATAGCTTTCCATTAAAATGGTTACACTGTTAATATACTGGATTCTCCAGCGCTCTAACATGAGCATAATGACAGATTGCTCTACAGCCTTGCTTTAAGTAGCATCTCAGTACACTGTATCCATGCTGAATTCCACATTACAAGGTTAAATTAGAAGTGCTCTTTTCCTGTACCAGAATACAAAACGTTCTATAAACCTAATGTAACAGCGCAAGGGCAAATGCAACCATTTAATATTTAAAGCGATGTTTCACCTAAAAAAAAAATTTTTTTTTTAAAGTCAGCAGCTAAAAAAAAAAAGTAGCTGCTGACTTTTAATAAGTACACTTACCCTCCCAGGGCGCACGCCATGTCGGTCGTGGAGGCCGAGATGTCCCTCGGTGATCCGGTTCCAGCACCGCCATCCTCAGTAAGGGAAACGGCTGCCCGTTTCCTACTGCGCATGCGCGAGTCGGCGCGCGGCCTACTGCACATGCGCGAGTCGAATTTGTGAATGGGGAACGCGATGTGTTGTGGGACACAGTTCCCATAACACACCGCTCCCCATTCACTAGAAGACGGCGCTCGGAGCAGAGGAGAGAACATCACCGCGGAGCTGGAAGAGGCAGATTAGGACGATCTGCCTAGCAACAGCCATTTCTGGTAAGTAAAAAAAAATAATAATTTTTTTTTTCCCCATTTTAAATTGTCATTAACATTTTTTTTAAAGTTTTTTTTTTCAGGGTGGCCCACCACTTTAAAGTGGTATTAAAAACCAAAAGGGTTACTTTTTGGCAACATACCAATCCTTAGATATGATGGCTGCAATAGGATTTTTTTTTTTTTTCACCCGGTGATCTGGCCAATAACACATCTCCTGTATTAGGGTCCT
Organism: Lithobates sylvaticus; assembly: GCA_028564925.1. NCBI lineage: Eukaryota > Metazoa > Chordata > Amphibia > Anura > Ranidae > Lithobates > Lithobates sylvaticus. The sequence continues at coordinate 80,132,282 of CM053036.1, forward strand.
CCACTCTTTAAGAATGAACAGTGGGCACAATAAAGAGCCCACAACATGGGATTGTGGCCGCTGACGGAGTTAAGTTTATTATATATATATATTTTATTTAATAATGTCATATGCGTTGATATTCATTTAACAAATATTTTTTTTTTATAAATAAGAGGCAGGTTGTCACGAGGCAGCGAGCAGCAAAAAAGTTTCTCCACAGGTGCAAGAGGTTATAAAGCCACCTGTGTGACTGGCCGCTCACATTTGCCCTGAGGTGGCGTAGGATTGAGCTCAGCTGTATTTTGTCAGCTAGCCTAAGCATTAACAGGACATGAAATCCCTAGTTAGGAGTGTGACAGACCTAGCCTGGACACAGGCTTTTTGAGAGGACTAAATGCGAGCCTCCTGCCAACCGATTATGGGCCCTGAATTTTAAGGGGCACAGGGTGGAGAACCCCAACCATCAATAATCTGCGCTAGTCCGATTCAATTGCTGGGTTAGTTAGCACATACAATAGGTGAAATACTCTTTAGAATCTGTCAGATTGGCCTCATTTGCATTATACAAGACAGACAGGTGGCTGGAGTTGATGATATTAGCATCTAACCTGTGTGACGCTCGGTGACAACAAGTCTGACCTGTAGCGAAATCCTGATGGGCACAGAGTCCCATCGGCTGCTTAAAGGGATTAGTTAATTAGTTCATGTTCATTTGTTACAGGTGTATTGTTAGAGTAATATGAGCAGGAAGGGGGATCTCTTCTACTTTATTATAAATACTGTAATTTTGGTTCTAATAAATCAGTCCATGCTAGCACCAAGCAAGTTTCGTCTCGTTTGGTGCTTGGGAGCGGTTGGAATATCTGAGATCTATATTCGGACTGGGAGGAAGTGGTATATGACGAACGCACTCAAGAGGAGTGTTGGGACCTTTCGTCACAAGGAGGGTCCTGGAAAGGGCTGAAGCAGAAGGCGGTAATAAGTGGTTACAGAGGTGTCTGGCTCTTATTAGAGGACACTCTGCCTGGCACAGCGTCAGCGGAGACTCAGCCTGCAGTGAATATGTCACCATTGTCTGTTTACCTAAGCCGGCCTCCCCTGCTTCCGTTCAGCGCTCGCCAGCTCGCTCAATTCAGAGAAGCTTACCTTCAGAACGCCCAGCCACAGTACAAGCAGCAGTGAGTGTAACACAGCCTCCCGCTGCAACAGAACAAGAAGATGCTTCCACTGGAGCCCAAAGAGAGTCGGCGCGGCAAGAGGACCAGAAGAGCTCTTTCCCCTTCCCCCATCCGCGGCAGCAGAGGTAGAGGCCGGATATGCCGTTTGTCAGCGCCGTCGGTCGAATCACCTCACAGGGTAGATTCGTTACCGCCTGTCACATCGTTCGCTCCTACTGCCTCTCCACACAGTGATACGGTTTGACAATTTGGCAACACAAGCATCCAGACCATCCTGGCTGGATGCAGTGAGGGCCCCTATATCCCTTCCTATCCAGGTACAGATGTCAGTCAGGTCCCAGCTTGCAACAGTTTATTTTCGGTTAGGCAAGCCTTAAAAAGGTATCAGAAAAGTTAAGTTGGTTCCAGATAGGGAGTATGCCTATTACTTTAAATATTTTATCCAGGCTGTGTTTGGCTACTTCTTTTGTCTGCATTTCAATTTACGAGGCTCTATTATTTCATGCTGCCTTTGTTTTAATGTTTTTCGCAGCTCTTTGTATTTCAGAAATGCTGCCACAAACAGTTTATAAGGTTTACTTTTATCAGAAGTTTCTATCTTAGAAGATAAGGTTCTTATTTTTGTTAAAAAGTCAAAGATGGATCAAACAGGTAAAAGCCGGTGGCTCAATCTATTTGCATATGGTGACTCTGCCCCCTTTTGATTTTCAAAAAATATTTAGTTGTCAGACAGGTTTCTGGACATCATCTTTTTGTACACATTGATTCTTCCCCTGACTAAATTTCAATTTCTGCAGTCCTAAAGAAGTGTTTTTCTCATTTAGGCCTTTCCCAATTTAAACTTTCTACCCATTCCTTCAGGATTGGAGCTGCTAGATTGGGTCTTAATGATAGTCATTATGAGGTTAGGTAGATGGGAGTCTAGTAGATTTAACATTTACATTTGTCCTAATTTAGCTCTTTAATTTAAGGTGCAAAACCTTTCATATGGATAGTTGGCCATTCTTATATATACTGGGCTCATAAAAGAGCTTCAAAGCGATGCTACGGTCCCCAACCTTTCTTTACCTTCGGATAAATTTCATATTTTTTGGAAGGGCATCCCTGATCTGCAATGGACTGATTTGTTCTTTCACCTTTCTGATTAGTTTCTTTCCTGGCCTTCTCCATCTATTTTAATTCTGCACCTAGATAGGTAGACTGAAAACTTTAGGATTGATGTTCTTGATAAAACAAGATTTGTATCGTTTGAAGTTAGCTTTTCCTAATACTGGTATTAATTTTCTCTGAAATTATTTCTCGCTTACCTTGGTTATATTCACAAAGTGGTAGACTACTTGAAAAGATTAAACAGCAAATTAATCATTCAATTGAAAAGTTTCTGCCAAGTATGGGGGGGGGATCTCTTTCCGTCATGTCGATTTGGAAGGAGGTTTTCCTGGTATTTAGACAGGACGGTGTGCACCTTTCGGATGTCGGTTTGGACATCTTTAATTTAGGTCTTCAAAATTGCATTGAACAGGCCACGGTGCTGGGGTAGCAGTTTTTGTTTTCTACAAACCCGGCTGGTGGGGACTTTGTTTTTATAAATTGATTCATTTATAGCTCGAGCTATGACTGAGCGAGTTTAGAATTGTTTTTAAATTTTGAAATATAAAATTTATTCTTTCACTGTTTGATTTAAATAAAGTTATTTGATTTATTATACATACATAACATACATACATATATATTATAAAATCAATGGAATTCAACCTACAATCCCATGCGCACAGCAGAACTTTTAATCTGGGGGCAGGGATAGTGGTAGATATACTAGCATAGTTACATACACTAAAAAATTGAAGCCAAAACTCCAGCTGACAGCAATTATAGCAACAGTCTTTTTTGGGATAACGATTTTACGTAAATAAAAGCTGATCATTGTAAGCACCTCTGTCAGAGTTGAATGGTTTTGTCTTAACCACTTGCCGACCAGCCGCCATCATACCATATACTTTAAATGCCTATAGCACTGTATTAACGTCAGTGGTCCCAAAAGTTTGTCAAAAGTGTCCAATCTGTCTGCCGCAATAATCGCAGTAATGCTAATAGCTGATCACTGCAATTACTAGTATTAAAAAAAAATAAAAAATGCCATAAATCTATCCCATAGTTTGTAGACGCTATAACTTTTGCGCAAATCAACATACGCTTATTGACTTTTTTTTTAATAAAAATATGTAGAATATATATTAGCCAAAACTGATGAAGAAATTTGATTTTTAAAAACATTTTGGTGATACTTTTTATGGCAAAAAGTAAAAAAAATAATTTTTCTTCAAAATTAGCGCAAAAAAAAAAATAAAAAAATAAATAAATAAATCGCAGCAGTGATCAAATGCCACCAAAAGAAAGCTCTATTTGTGGGGGGAAAAAAAAAAAAGGACGTCAATTGTTTGGGTACAGTGTCACACAACCGCGCAATTGTCAGTTAAAGCGACGCAGTGCAGCATCGCAAAAAATGCCCTGGTCATTAAGCAGGCAAATCTTCAGGTCTGTAAGTGGTTAACACTCTTAACTGATACATTTGCAGGACAGCTTGTTCTGTTGACAAAAACAGATTTGCTGGCCAGAACACCAGGTGAAAATAAACAAAAGCAAGCTAGGAAAAAGAAAAACTAATGCAGCCATCCCATTCAAGAATTGGTAAATTGATATATAATAAAGGTTTACTTTTGGGTTTAATACTGGTTTAAAAGTTTACCCATACTCAAACCTATCATCTTCATAGGTTACATAAATGAGGCACAATATTTTATATTCCTGGGTAATGTGCTGCTTCAGGCTCCATCCAGTAGTAGCCAGCTGCCTGAAGGCCTAAGAAACAGTCTAAATTCTCCTAGTTTTCTTCTCAGGAACTGCTCAGGCTTTCAAGTGAACCTATGAGGAGAGAGCTGCAGGTTAGGTTGTGGATTTTTCTTTTTGGTTATAGGTGCAAAGCTTTGAGGATGCTGTATTACAGAGATAAGGTAGACACATTCAACCAGTGACATCTACATGAGCTTCCATCCTGAATATTTGTTCCAGTTTATGAATCAACAGGTAGAGAAAGAGCGAATTGAAACCCCCAAAGAGTTCAACGCAGTGCCCATTGATCTGCCCTCATACATCACCTTTCCGATATATTGCCAGTGATAAAGTGAACCTATTGCAGCATTTTCTCCAGGGATTTAAAGTCCAGCTCCAGCTTTCCTCCCATTCTGCACCATCTCGCATCACTTTTTAAACTAGAAATTACCTGTAAATACCTTGAATTCAGTTACCTTCTGGTCAGTTACATGCTGACAGGCATCAGTGCCATGCTCTAAAACCTTCTCCTGTAAGATAGGCCAACATGAAGATGCATACGCAAGGGGTAAGGGACATAAATGACAATGGCCACCATTCAACTGAGGTCCAGCACCTGAGAAGGGGCAAGTATTGCAGTTGAAACTTTTTTTTTTTTTTTTTTTTTATCTTAACAGATGGGTGTTTTTTTTTTTTTCCTAAATCAAAGCAGAAGTTCCTCCAGTATGTCAGACCTTCCATTGTGGCTGTAAAGGTTCTTATTTATCAAAGTAATACTTGTCCTTTATAGTAGTCAATCACATTCAAGTGGACTTGCAATGTTAAAGGTCAGTGTAGCTCTGTGAGAGGATATTGGAGGCCCCAACTTCAGGACTAGCAAAGACAACTCTTCTTTTACAGGGTGCCTTTAATTTTAGCTGCAGAATCACTTAAAAAAAAAAACCTGGCATGGTATGGCATTGCCAGGCACAGATCATCCAAACAAACCTCAACGGTAGTAATAAGAAGCAGAAAGCACTGCAGCTCTTTTGTACAAATACATTTTAATGCATTTAGATAAAGACAAGGAGAGATTTAGTGGTTTGCAAATTACAAACAAGTAATTCACAAGCTCATCTACCTGCAATCTAAACCAGTGACAATGTACAATACAAGACTACAGTAAACAAAAAATACAAAAATAAAAAAGCAAACCAAAAGTTATAAGTTACAAAATTAGATATGCTAAAAGATTCAGAGATCTTTACATTATGTCCATTTTCTACTATTGTATATAAAACTGAGTGTACTGAACACCATAAGTATGCAGTTAAAGATTATAAGACTTTCAGCGTTATTTAACAAGGTGCTGCAAAGCAAATTACTAATGTGCAAAGTGTAGTTCCCCCAGCAGCCAATCACATTTGAGTTTTCTGAAGTCAGATCAGTGAAAGGTTTTGATTGGTTGCCGTGGGTTACATAATGCTGCACATCACTCTACCTTATTACCTTACATCGGTAAATTGGTAGTAAACCCAAAAGCAAACACATTGCAGCTTACCAATTCTTAGATGTGATGGCTGAATTAGTTTTCTTTTTGAGGCTTGTTTCTTTTATTTTCACCTGGTGATCCTGCTAGGAAGTCTGTTTTCAAACAAAAAAACACTGTCCCTCAGATATTTTACATTTAGTTTTTTTCCTTCTTTCCTACCTTTTATGAAGTACTAAATGTACTTACCTCCTAGCCCACCCGCTGCTAAGTAGGTAATTTCCTGCTTCCTCGACGAGGTGACCATTCACAAAGCGCCGCGCCACTTGCACATGCGCAGTAGGAAACCGGCTGTGAAGCCTGAAGGCTCCACTGCCGGTTTCCCTTAGTTACAATGGTGGCGCCTGCACCAGAGCAGATGGGATGGGCCTCGGGGAGGCCCGACATGGCGGGCTCCCTGGACAGGTAAGTGTCCTTATTAAAAGTCAGCAGCTACAGTAATTTTTGAGACCGGAACTCCGCTTTAAAGCGATTGTATACCCTCCAAAAAAAAAAAATATATATATTTTTTATACACCTGTCAGGCAAAAGGCATAATGAGCTAGTATGCACCGCATACTAGCTCATTATGAAATACTTACCTTAGAACGAGGGGGCCGGTAACTCACCTGGTCCACGCCGGGGGAGCTGACATGTTGCCTCAACGTGTCTTCTGGGTATCGCGGCTCCAGCACTGTGAATGGCTGGAGCCGCGATGTCGTCACTCCCTCCTTTCTTTCCAGCAAAGTCGGGCGTCTGCCGGGCTTTCAGCTGAGAATCCCCTGTGTGCATGCGCCGCTGAAGTCAACGGCTCATTGCGAGGGGAATATCTCCTAAACCGTACAGGTGGAGGCCACTTCCATCGCCCCAGTCTTCCTTCCACGGTATCCAGCTGTGACTAGCCAAAGCTAGGATGAAGTCATTACCACGCATGCGCAGGGGAGCTGTCATTTACAGCAATGAATTCAGGAGGCATGACCTGGGTGGCTGTTCCTTCAGAGTGCATGCGCCTATGGCATAAACTGCTGCACATATAGTAAATATCTCCTAAACGGTGCATGTTACAGTAGCTATAGCCAAGCATTATTATAGGCTTACCTATTAGGTACAAGTACAGGACTGAGGTTTACTTGTCTTTTAAAAAAGTGTAGGCTAGAGTTTGGCTTAAAATTAGTTTAGTGTATTTAAATCTGCTAGTACATGTAATCCTCCTCCCCCAGACTGACAATGGTGGCATCCAAATGTGTGGCTGTGCTCCTTTACCCAGAGTGTAGGCACCCTAATGTGGGAGGTATGTTACTGGCTGGATCGGAAAACAGGAGAAAAACTATAAAGGAAAACTAATGCAGCCACAACATCTAGTGCTTGGTAAGCTGCAACTTATTACATTTCTGGTTTTGGATTTATTACAGCTTTAAGAGTCTAACTTTATCCAAATGTTGCTAGAGGGCTTATGTGAAAAATAGAATTTCTGTCCCTACTGTTTAACCCATAGAATCCCTGCAGCAACCCCTCATAATTTATGCAAAATAGCCATTAATATTCAAATATTTATATGAATGTGCTCAGCATCTGGGCCACTGTGTAGATCGGGTCAATGTAGACCTTATCCTCCAATAAATAAACTGTGTGGTGCAAAGGTGACTGTCAGGGTAGCAACTGTCCACTAGTTAGCACGGTCGATGCAGTAATACAATGATCCCATCAGTCTAGTGTATAGTCCAAATATGTCAGCAACAAACATTTTCAGTGAATTAGTATTTACACTTTACTTATTCATAATCCTTACATTATCCTATATCAATCACTTGAATGACAGCTCAAAGCAAATGTAGAAAATGAGCAAAGGCGGCCATTACACTTGCGATCTAAATAAAGAAGTATGGACAAACCTTTTTTTTTGGCTTTACTTCTCTTTTTGGTCACAGGAGTGTATTTACCAACAGCTGATGGGGCAGAGCCTCACCACATTTGGGAAGTATCCCAACGTCACAGTTACTGATAGCCTGAAAACCTTTTTTTGCAGACTAATGCCCCATACACACGGTCGGAAATTCCGATGGAAAATGTCCGATCGGACCATATTGTCTGAAAATCCGCCCGTGTGTGGGCTCCATCGGACTTTTTCCATCAGAACTTCGACGGAAAAAATTTGAGATCCCAAATTTTCAGACAAAACCCGATCTGACTTTTTCTGATCGTGTGTAGAGAATTCCGATGGACAAAGTACCACCCATGCTCAGATCAAATTATGAGATCAAAGCTGTTGGCTAATAGCCTCTACGTAGTTCCGTTGTACGCAACGAACATCACCACGTTCAGAATAATCTGATTTTCTGACAACTTTGTCCGACCGTGTGTATGCAACACCAGTGTCAGACAAAATCCATCGGAATAAATCAGACGGATTTTGTGGTCGGAATTTCCGACCGTGTGTATGGGGGCTTACACAATTTAAGAGCAGGCTATATTTAATCAGGACTTTGCTTCCCCTTAACAGTGACTGGGTCCCTGCCAAAAAATTATTGGAATTAAAGTGAAACTCTAGCCAAAAATCACTGTTTTCACAGAGAAGGCTTAGAACTGCTCAGGTTTTTATCTGCCTGATTTTTCACTGGGTAAGATTTTTACTTATTGCCTATAGCGGTTCCAACCCTTCCACCACAGAAACGTTTAGTCTACTTACTTATTAGGTTGATGGACAATGATGGAAAACTGCTGAAAACAGTGTACTGATTGTGGGATGTGGAGGGTCCCTGCTGATACTCACCATCAGGACAATAAATTATTAAAGAGGAATAAAAACTGCCAACAAAATAAAGGAGACAGTACACGTACGATACAATGAAAGACAGGAGGGAAGGGAGAGCCCTGGTTTTGAGCGTTTACAACCTAAAATATGTACCACCAATGAACACACAAATCCCTCAAAACGAGCTGCTACATAAGGGGTGCTTAGGGACTATTTGAAGGCTCATACACAGCCATGAAGAACACTTTACCTCCAATTGCATTCTTATGCCCCCCTCCCCCAACTAGTATTGAATCCCATAGCGCATTACAAAATTAGCCACTTAATACTTGGGAGTTAATCCATTACTATTTAACAGTCGACATTCCTCTGCCGCTTTTTTTTTTTTTTTTTTTTTTTAAGTGCATGATTAAAAACTTTAGTTGTGGGATTTGAAGTCATTGACAATCACAAAGCCAGCAGACATAATCCATTTGAGTAATATATTATTCTGTACACAGTGGGCATTAGAAGGATACCACCAAAAAGGTACACTAGGTAAACAATGTATATGGTCTATGTCTAGCCATCACCTACACACAGTACAGCAGCCGTTTTAAAACTTTTTGAATAAAAAAATGTTTTTCTGGTGGCAAGCAAAATGTTTATATTGAGACTTAGCCAACAAATGCACACCTATATGGTTTGAGTGTTTTATAAAGTACTCCTAAAACTTAACCCTAGCCAGGTTTTGGTTTAAGAATAGGGAAGAGAAAAAACGTGTGCGATTTTTATTTTCTGTCCCCTCAGTGGGGAGATTTCCTGGTGGTGACCACACAATCACTGGGACAGGAAGTGACAGAAAACTGCCCATCAGGGACACAGACAGTAATTATAAGTTCTTATCCCTTCTTCACGCCACTAGGTACAAATTAATTGCTTAGGTTTGGTAAATCCGGGTACACACCAAGTTTTTTTTTTTCTTTTTCTTTCAATCCCACAAAAAGGAACTCTCGGCTCTGGTCGGAGCCACTGTACTAACTATCCGAAGTTAGTATAGCAATCTCCCCCACTGAGCTGCTGTGTTCTGCTGGGGGGGGGGGGGGGGCGGGTTTCCACCATTGGCTGAGTGCACTGATCTGGGGGGTCAGTCGGCTGCCGTTTTTCACAGGCTGAATGTCTGCAGGTTTTTAACCAGCCAGGGTCTCCCAATATTATGCTTGTTTATACGGGGCTTAAATCTAAAGGCAATTGTACAGTCAGATTGTATAGTGTATGACCATCCTTAGTATTTGTAGAAAGACCAGTACTTGCTTTACAAGAATCTCCCTTCTGTCCGTTTATAGTTATAGGCTGTATAAAATAAGAGATACTGGGTTCTAACGGGCAATCTTCTCCTGCTCTGGTTACCTGGCACATAATGATCTGGTCTGTTTATTCAGAAATGAAGCCATCAGGCTCATACACAAAGAAAGGGCAGTAACTGAGTAACTAGGTCCTCATTTAACCAAGATCCCAACTAAAGCTTCCTGGTCTTTGCCCTAAATAAAATAAAGTAAAATAGGGGCTTTGTGCATCAATACATTTATAGCAGCACTCTGGAACTTGACAGTATGAAATCAAAACAGATCTAGAATCTGAGCATCTAACTGTAGGCACTAAAGGAAAACCTGAATGTGCGATTCAGACCTCAGGGTTTCCTGATGAGAGTCGATGAGTGAAATATTAACAAGCAACTTCACCCAGCTACACAGACTTGCTCGATTAGGCACTGGAACTTAATGGTTTAAGAGGCAAATAGGACATTCCAATGGCTCAGCACTACACTGAGGTCCATTGCGGTCCCATTTACAGATCAAGTATTCCGGGCTTTTATGCAGCAACCCCTCATGGATCAGTCTGCAAAATACTTTTATCCGATACACTACTTATGAATAAAGACCAATTAAAAGTGTTGGGAAAGAAAAGTGATCTATGTACTAGAGAAGATCTGTGTATTAAATATATAATTAAATCACAATAAAAATCAGAATACTGATAAAATTCCCCACACATCAGTTATTGTATATATTATCTGGCTCACACAGAATCAATATTCAACTACTGAAAAGTAACACTGCGATTGTGGAAAGTCAGTCGAAGGAACAATCCTGTAGCCAGCATTGTGACCACTTACAGGTTCCAGTGTCGTACAAGTAATCGATGTACTCGGGAAATGTAGCATTAGCTAAATACTAACTTGTTAAGTGAGGGCTACCATCACACGGATGTCATTTAGGAGCACAGAGAAAGCCATTAACTGACAGAACTGTGTATTGAAATAGAACAGGGTTCTATCAATTCAGCAAGTCGGTAAGGATTTACAGTCCCGGTGCTGAAATATCACAAGTGTTGTGTGATCGGTCTCTTCTAGTGACGATTGTGCAGTAACTGCTTTCCTTTGGTTTACAGCCATAAACGGTGCTGAAAGCGGCAGAGTTCATCGTCTTTCTGCGTGGTGGCTGGTCTTGCCCTTTTCCTCACTGTAGTGGGTTATCAAATACGACATCTGGAAGAATGGAAATCTTTAGCTTCTTCTCCGGCCAGCTATACTCCTTTGGCAATTTCATCTGAGAAGTGAGAACATTAAAAGCAGTCAGCTATCATTTTAAAAATTAGAGGAGAAAAAAAAAATCATAATGCTTATGTGTTACTACAGAACATGTGCCCCATTATCCATGATGTACCAGGGATGCCAACCGTCAGTAAATTTACCAAGTTTGTAAAAATCAGTGACTAACTTTTAGTAAATCTCAGGGGCTGAGAATTGGTCATGCTGTAAACCAGGCTAATTACTTATGTGTATTGTCAGTGTTACACTGTTTAAGTATCCATTATATTAATTTTTAATAGGAGTTGGGAACTAAGCTTCCCATGTTCGGTCAGTAAAAGATGCCGCAGGAGGTTGGCAACCCCGATGTGTACCTTCACTGTGCTGGACGCACACATAATCAGATTGATAAAAACACTGTCCTTGACAGACAATCCGTTTCACATAAATAACCATGTTTTGCAGGCAACTGGTTCCTGAAGAAATCTGCACTGCACCGATTACCAGCTTTGGGTCTTATGTAGATGCTGTCAATTATTGCAGAGTTTGAAGTTCGCAGACAAGAGATCAGGAATCAGTGAAGTTAGGATTTCTCCAGGATCCAGCTGCCTGCACAATGTGGGGCATACTCCATTACAGCCAAGTGATGTGACTGTAGGATTTTTTTTTTAACCAAACTTTAGCTTTGAAATGGTTTGGAATCCATTGAGGGACACAAAGCCAGATGCAGTTGGGTTATACTTCTGCCTACAAGAGGAATGCACACTGGCAAACAGAATAGGAATAAGCTAGCCAACACAAAGCTCATAGAGCAGTAGGATTAATAAAAATTAATAAAAATATGCACTTACAAAAGTCCAGAAGATAAAAACAGCATATGATTGTAAAACGAAGCTGAAAGACAACTGGCTTCCATTTTCTACCCCAGCACCTGAAACCACTTTGTCATGTTTCGTCGTGTGACTTTCTCAAGGGAATCTTAAAACAGTGATTTTTTTTTTAATCCTAGTACACTATGAGCTGTGTTTTCCCATCATGAATAATCTGAGGGATCCTGGGAATGTTTGGCACAAGTTTGGACCCTATGAGAACCACGTTGCAGATTCTGGAGAGAATTCATCTGCATGCAGTTCCAGCATAGTGGCGATTGTGGAGAGGATTTGCACATGCACTATTATGGGAGCATTGTGTTTTAATTAGTAGTAAAGTAATTTAAGCATAATTTTTTTTGCATGACACTGGTTAATATGATGCACTACACCATGGATGTGCCATTTTTGGTTTATGCCTAAAATGCTGAGAATACCATAAGAACAGGGGAATATCTGGGGATTTTCGGCAAGGAGGGAGACATCTGGGAGGCAGGAAAGATTTGCATCAAGCCTGATTTGCCTCACAGATACATAAGGGTCAGAATGTCTGGTAAGAATTTATTCATATTGGGGTCACAGAAACAAAGGGAAGATATAAGATTTGAAGGAGGATTTATATGTTGTGGGGGTTATAACATTTGCAGGGGTGGGGGGCACATTTGCTGCTTGGGTTCTTTCTATAAGTGGGGCTATTTAAGTGGGAGCACTTCCGACTGCACTCATCTAATCCTTCTGAAAACGTCTTCTTTGTCCCTCCACAGGTATATCAGTCTGCTGCCGCCACCCCCCCCCCCCTTAATTTAAATACTACAAGCTGCTCTCTCTGTCTATTATTCTGGTATGTCCAAATTGCAGTGTTTATTTTTCTCTTATATGTCAAACCTAAAGTTATGACCTGTTCTTAAAGAGAAAGTAAAGTCTTCCTTTTTAATTGTACTGCACGTATGCATGAGAGATCTTTGTTCTAAGGCAAAGATTTCACAATGAGCTAGAATGCAATGCATACTAGCTCATTATGCCTTTGTCTTGCAGTTTTTTTTTTTTTGGATTTACAACCACTTTAACTTTACAACCTGTCCTCTTTTTAGTCTGTTTTCTGAAGTGAAAATCCTGCTCTGTTTAGCCAGCCATCCTTTATTAACTCTTGATTAGTTTATTGAAACAAATCTACCCTGACAGTATAAAAGTAAGCATCTTTATGGGGAAAGTACATTTGCGACTGGGGGTTCTTTCTATAAGTGGGGTTATTTAAGTGGGAGCACTTGAGCGAATGCACAAAGCGAAAATACTTTTGAAAAACACCACACAACACAGTAGACCTTGTACACCCCTCCAGCTCTCCATCCACTCCAACATGCAATCTCTACCACTCCTTCTGACAGTTGTGTCCTCTCTCCTTAAACTCCCCTTTCCTTCTCCCCAGTTTATATATAATCAACCTCACTAATGGCCTCTCCTCATTATTGCACCCAACAACTCCTACCAATTCTAAATCTACACGCGCACACACAATATCCAGGACCCTAGGGCATGCCCTTTCATATAAATCACACTCTTAAATCACCCGCCCCCCCCCCCCCCACACTTCTGCTTCTCCTAACCCGGGGGGATATATCCCCAAACCCTGGGCCATCACTAACTGCACCCCAGTACCCTCTGGCAGCAGCCGCAATCCATACAATTCCCATTCCTCTTATTGCCAAAACCAGACTTCTCATGTGTCCTCTGGAATGCCCGCTCTGTCTGCAACAAACTCACCTCTCTCCATGGCCTCCATCGCCAACTCATGTGATCTACTCGACATCACTGAAACCTGGCTTCATGAATCGGATACTGCATCTTCTACTGCCCTCTCTCATGGTAACATTCTCTGGACTCACTCCCCCAGGCCCAGTGGACGTAAGGGAGGGTGTGTGGGAATCCTATCCCCACATGGCAGCTATCAGGTACTTCACCCACCTCCCTCTCTGTCACTCTCCACATTTAAGGCACACTGCATTAGTCTTTTCTCTCCAGTTCCTCTAAGGATAGTTGTGATCTACCAGCCCCCTGGACCGGTATCAGCCTTTCTAGATGACTTCTCTGCCTAGCCACCCTATTATCTCTCTTCTGAAATCCCCACAATTATCCTCAGCTACTTCAACATCCCTCTTAATACTAACACTCGTTCCAAACTTCTCAGTGTAACCTCCTATGACCTGAAGCAATGGATACATGCTTCTACGCACTCTGAAGCAATACCCTGAACTTGTTTTCTCCCCACCTATGCACTCCGTGCAACCTCTCCAACTATCCATTCCCTCTCTCTGATCACTACCTTATTAGTTTCACTCTCTCTGTCTCCTCCCCCTCAAACCACCTACCAGTTACCACCTTTGCGATATCACCCCTTCTCTTATCTGAAACTGACAACCTCTATGACAAAATCTAACCCCTGTCCTGCCCAACCTAGCCACTTCTGTCTACCATGCTTCACGGTCATCCACACAGCCACTCTAGCCCCCCCCCCCCCCCCCACTACCTACTGAATCAGGCCCTGATCTCTACAATTTTGTCAAACAGATGACACAGGAAGTCTAAAAAAAAACATAACCACGCTCTTGAGCACCTGTGGAGTAAGAACACCGCTTTAACACTCCATGTCCACAGGTACAATCATTACTTCCCTCATTCAACCCCATCACTAGAGTCAAGGTTACTAAAACTTTATTCCAACCTCCAGCTAACCACCTGCCCTCTGGGCCATGTTGCTTCACAATTGCTATGTTCACCCTCTGGCTCTACAGTATCTAACGTGCATCTTTAATCTTTCTTCTGGCAAATTCTCCAATTATCTAAAACATACAATGGTCACCCCCATATTTAAAAAGCCCTCACTGGACCCCACCAACCTTAAAAACCTACGCCCCATCTCCTTGCTCCCCTTTTTATCCAAACTTCTTGAACATATGGTTTACAGCCAACTAAAAGACCACCATGCTGTGAACAATCTCCTTGATTTTGCCCTCAAAACGACAACAATATCCGCCCTCAAACAAACAATCTAACAGCCAAAACCAATGGACACTAGTCTGTACTCCTACTCCTGGACCTTTCTGCTGCCTTTGATATGGTTGACCTAAAAAAATAAACAAACTTCCACGTCTTTGGTCCCTGTGACTGTACAGTTTGCTGGTTCATCTCCCACTTATCCAACCACACCTTTAGCGTTACTTACAATTCTACCTCCTCTCCTTTTCCTCTCTCTGTAGGGGTCCCCCAAGGTTCTGTTCTTGGACCTCTCCTATTCATCTACATCTCCTCCCTGGGTCAGCTGATAGAATCCCATGGTTTCAAACACCATCTCTATCCCAATGACACCCAAATTTATCTCTCTACCCCTCAACTCACTCCTTCAGTCTCCTCACATATCACTAGTCTACTAACAGACATATCGGCCTGGATGTCACACCACTTCCTCAAACTCAATCTATCCGATTGAGTCCTAACCAAGCTCATAATTTTCCCTCCCCTACGTACCCCTTCTCCTGATCTCTGTCAAGATTGATGGCACAACAAACAGCCCATCCATGCATGCCAAGGTTCTAGGTGTAATCCCGGACTCTGAACTATCTGTTGAGCCCCACATCCAATCACTTTCCAAATCTTCCGGCCTTAACCTCCAAAATACGTCCCTTTCTAACCGACACCACTAAGCTAATTCACTACCTAGTCATCTCCCACCTCAACTACTGCAACTCCCGTCTCATTGGCTTACCATTACATAGACTGAAGAGGGAATAGTCCATTATGAATTCTGCTGCCAAGCTCAATCCACCTTACCAAGCACTCAGTGTCTGCTACTCCACTGTGTCAATCCCTTTAATGACTCCTGCTCACCCAACAAATTATTCAAAATACTAACAACTTACAAAGCCATCCACAAATCGGCTCCCAGATACATCTCTAACCTAGTCTCAAAACACCAACCTAATCGTTCGCTTCATGTTTTCAAAGACCTCCTGCTCTCCAGCTCCCTAGTCACCTCCTCCCATGCTCGCCTCCAGGAATTTTCCTGAGCCTCACCCATCCTATGGAACTCCCTACCCCAATATTATCTCCTGCTCAGTTTGCTTTTAGATGATCCCTGAAAACCCATCTCTACAGAGAGGCCTATACTGCATTTACCTAACAACTGTACTTTCATTTGCTCCAACACCTTCACCCCCACAGCTATTACCTGTCGTATCACTTGACCTCCCTCCTAGAATGTAGGCTCTAATGAGCAGGGACCTCCGCTTCCTTCTGTATTGTATTCTAACTGTACTGTCTGTCCTCATGTTGTAAAGCGCTGCTCAAACTGTTGGCACTATATAAATCCCGTATAATAAAAATTTACACATTTGCATGGACTATAAGACAATTTGATTATATTGGAGATAGAGAGTGGTTATAGTATTTTTTTTTAGATTTAGGAATAGAATAGAGTGCTCGTTTCAGATTAATCATATATACAATGGGGGCAAATCTACTCTGCACTTTGTAAAATCAATATAAATGTTGTTTTCTCAATATTTTAGGTCAGATTATTTGTCAATAATCACCCAACCAGATTCGGAACCTCTTCCCAATCAATCATAGTATCATCTGCAAATTTACCAAGGAGTATTTCTAGAGGGAATTGCAGTACAATCATAGGTGTACAAAACAGGGTTGTGGACTCAACAAAAACCCTGTGGTGAGCCAGCACGCGAGCTAGACAAGGAGTATAGGAAGAAAGAAGGCCCACTTTAACAATATGTTGTTGGTTTGCATTCACTGAAGTGAGTGCTTTCGGCCTATAGCATTTAAGCTCACTCAGTCACTTTTTGGCAGGGGGACAGGGATGATAACCGTTTGCTTTAAACAAGATGGAATACCAGCTTGCATGGAAAAATTAAAAAAAGCTTTGTTAAACACCAGCAAGCTGGTCAGCACAAGCTTTAGCTACTACCCAGAAACTCCATCAGGATCAGTAGCCTTACTGCCTGTCTCACCCCATGCTCTTTAAAATTAAGGGCATCACTGCTAGGGGCTTGTACCATCCTATTTTTAGACCTCCTACGTTGGGGCTGGAGCTTTTACTGATTATGGTGTCCAACACAGGGTCAAAGAAGCAACGACCCTTGAAGGCCAGTCAAGGCAGATGCTCTATATAGATAGGTCATCAGCATCATTGCAGCAAAACTATAGTAAACTATAAAGCACATGTATATGGACAGTTCTGATACATGTAACAAGCCATCTAACTGCAGCATAAGACCCAAGACATTTGTTCTACGCTTGGCTGGGGATAGAACACTTTGGTGGTAATTATCCCATTCCGGCACAATCTGATAAATAAAAGGTCACTGCCAACACAAGATGGAGGGCAGAACACAACTAAGATTTGAGGAAGGATTCTAACTGCCTAGGTAGAGGAGTTTGTAGTGTCCAATATTCCTGAAGATGGCAGTAAAACCAGACTGCGTCTGAATTTCTGTGTTCCTAAATAGACCAGGAAGAAAATTAATTTTAAACACAGTGGCCACTATTATAGTTACATCCAGTGGTCAGTAAAAGGTCTATGTGAATTTATACCTCAGACATGGACAACCAGCATTCAAACATCCACATTCTCCCTCTTACAGTATAAAAGAAGAAAAGCAATTATGCAATGGGCTGCTTTGGGGAAGTGCAGACAGATCTCTTCCTTCAGACACTTTCATAAAATGAATGCAAGAGTTTTAGCACCTATGATCATAATCAATTATCTCCATGCCAACGCTTTTGTGTTTAACAGGATTCATTTGGCACCCCTTGGGACATTTCAGCACAGCAGTTATGGGTAAGTGGGAAGGAAGGTGGGGGTAAGCAGGGGGGGGGGGGGGGGGGGGGGCGGCGGGGGGGGGGGGGGGGGGGGGGGGGGGGGGGGGGGGGGGGGGGGGGGGGGGGGGGGGGGGGGGGGGGGGGGGACGACGACGACGACGACGCATGCAAACTGGCAGCATAAGAAACAAATAGAACAGTTACTTGGGATAAAAATCAGACAGTGTTGCATTTATTACACCATATATCAATTATGTGTTTTATTCCTGAAAACAATTTATAATGGAGAGGTTTACAAAACATAGGATCAGAATGTATGTTAGGCAAGTATTTTCCAATGTTATTTATTCTCTAGCTCCTAAAAAGGTTTACGTTTTTGTAAAACTGAACATTTTATACTTGCCTGCTCTGTGCAGTGGTTTTGCACAGAGCAGCCCCAATCTTCTTCTTGAGTCCACTGCTGATGCTCTTGGCTCCTCCCCCTTGACCAGTGCCCCCAATAGCAAGCCACTTGCTATAGGGGCACTGGTGCGTGCTCGCTCCCGAGCCCTGCTCTATGTGTCCATAAGAGACAGAGCCACAGCTCTACCCCACCCCACCCCCTACTTTATCCTCATTGGCTCACTGGCTGTGAATAATAGCAGTGGGAGCCGATGGCTCCTTCTGCAGCCAATGAGGAGAGGGAGTTCCAGGACAGCCGAGGCTCTCCTGCACATAGAATGCATGAAGGTATAAAACCTTCAACCTCTGCAACTACTTTAAAGCATGATGCATATGTTCGCAAAGACATCTGCAATGCACACAAACTCAAAATACTGACGCTAAACATATGAGTCTTTTCCACGCATTTAATGTACGTGGAAAATGTTTCTGAAATGCTTTATGTGCACCCCAGGTGCCTATTTTGTTGTGTGCTGGCGCATTTATTTAATTTTTTTTAAGCGCAGGAAAGTGATGCACATTGCTTCACGTTTTGATAATTTGAACAGCACAGTATGTGCTGTCCCATAATTAATTGAAGACCGCTTTACTAGGAGTTTAAGTTACAATAACACGCCTCAAGCTCCTACTTTTAATGCCAATGTGAGTAGGGCCTTAAATTCAGTTTTTACAGGGTGTTCATCTTCAACCTGCTACATGAATTTAACAAATGCAGTGCAATTTCTGACCACTAGAGGGAAACACAGCAATTGTGAGTATATTTATCGTTTATCGTTGCATAATGCATCTATTCTGCATTGTGTTCTAAATCCCCGCCATCCTCAGGACAGATAAATACGAGTGTTCTCAGACAGGAGTGGGTGCTTTTGACACTCTAGTAAGAATCCTTAGAGTGCTCTGTAATTCAATTCATCACAGATCAGCAATGTTATTAATACCCTTAGCAGTAACATCATTTTTCTGTTATAATTTCATTAATAGAGCAAATGAGGCTCTATTACATAGCAGGCATCAAACCTTACAGAGATATTATTACTTTGTTATGTATTCAGCTTGCAGGCTTATGGAGTCTTTAACATGGGTTAATAAATGAATAATTATGAATGCGTGACCCTGTTACTGAACAGGAGAAATGGCACACTCCAGCAAGTTCCCATGTTTGAAGAAAAGGCCTCCGGCTGCAGTGACTGCAGAAAGGCTGGCGGTTTAAAGAAGCCTTTCCTCCCCCTCACTTATACAAATGAGAGCTTACTTCCTCTGGAGAGCTTAAATCTTCTAAGTCTTCCAGCATCCTTTCCACCAGCTCCTCTGTCAACAAAATCTGAAGAGATAAAACAGTTTCAGACTTTTATTCTCAGGTTTCTATGTAATTGGCAACTATTTGATCTGACTTTCAGCAGCAAGTGAGGATGTAAACCCATCTATACAAAACCCCTAGTTTGCAATAGTTTTCTGGACTACACCACTTATACAATTGTTCAGTTGATACATCACTGAGGTTTCTTAGGGTTCCAACAAACGTGCAAGGCCATACTGTAGCCTTCAGTAACAAGGAACAAACAAAATATCAAGTCTTACTAAATTTCCCTATAAGTGCTGCAGGATCTCATTATACAGGGGGGTCCCCGGGTTACGAATCCGTTAGGGACTGTCCTCCTGTTTGTAAATCGGAAATGTTCGTAAGTCGGCCGCGAATGCGCAGAACAACAATTACGAACATGTCTGGCGTTGCGTCGATTGCCGTTCTGCGCATGCGTGGCAAATTACGGACATTTCCGAGGCTCCGTCTGGCCGCACATGCGCAGAGCGGCCGAGGGTCCGCAGAAAATGGCAGAGGGTCACCGCAGCACCCGGTTCGTAAGTAGGAGAGGTTCGTAGGTCGGGCGTTCGTAAGTCGGGGACCCCCTGTACTACTACTAGCTAGTTCCTAAAGTATAAGTAAACCCTTACCTTGTAAACTAACCCATTCAATTTAAAACACAAACGAAAATCAAAACGTGTGTATATGTATTAGGGTTGCACCTATACCGATATTGGTGCCGATACAAAGTATTTGCATGAGTACTGCAAATGCTCCAATACCTAAAGCCATAGTGATTTCAGCCTGGGTTCACAGGAGCAGTGCGGGAATCCACATGAGATTGATTCGGACAGGAATCCCACCGCATTCTTGAATATTTGCAGGTTGAATTGAGCCCACCAATTTTGTATGTGCTCAAATCGCACCACACAGTATCAATAATTGTTATCCGCGAGTATTTAAGTACAATTATCGGTGCTCTTAAAAAACAGGTATCTGTGCATCCCTAATATGTATAAATATACACACAAACATTATAAATACCGTTCTTGTTATCACATTACATATATTACATATCATATCACATTATAAGGGTCTTCGAGAGCTAGGGGTGGAAAAACTGCAATACACTGCTCTTCCCAGTGAATGGCTGTGCGGGGAGGTTGCCAGGATAAGTACGATGACTGAAGGACAGGCAGGCTGTTCGCCCAGCACAGCCAGAAAACTAGCTACACTGAGACAGATGTGCTCTCATGCCTAGTATGGTCAGTTCATTGTCAGTCAGGAAAGCAGGAACACCAGGTATTTCACACAAAGGAAGCAATACAAAGAAAACAGGATAATTTGACACAAGTACATGGAACAGGCACATATCAGTAATATGAAATGTTGGGGGTAACATTCCTTAGGCCTTGTTTAGGCTGGCAATTAGAGGGTGGCAAAATTGTGTGGTTGACCCATGTTTTTATTGCCCAGCAATTAGCAGCAGTGTTTACAATGCTGCATGTGCAATGTTTCACGTGGTGGCAAAGTTGACCCAGCTTGTAGTGAGCGGCAAGCTCGCCAAGCACTACACATTCAAGTCAATGGGGAAGCACCGCAAATGCCCCAGGCAAAAATGGGGTTAAAACAGGCAGTGAGAAAACATCACATTGCTTCCTCAACGCTTGTCAGTAACCTCTAGAGGACAATATCAACATGAATCAGGCTTCAGAAGCAAGGGATATTTATATGCACCTCTAAATCTACTAGACATGGGAACCGTCAAAAAAATTCGTTTAGTTTCGTCCTGTTTCGTAAAAAAAAAAAAAATCGTAATTAGTGTACGAATTCCGTTCAAATTTGTACGAAATACGAATCGTAAAAAAAAAATTGAATCGTTACGAATCGTTAATCTCTCGCGGCTAATGAATTGCCGGTTTCCGTAACACATAGAATAATTTGAATCCAACTACCAAATATCGAATTTCAACTAATACGAAAGAAATTATTATAGCAGATATAACGAATGATTCGAATGAATTTGAATGATTTGAATGACAAAGTGTCATTTTTGCAGGAAAAAAAGCTATTTAAAATCACTCGCTGCTAATGAATTGTCGGCTCCCGTAACACAGAGAACAGTCATTCATTGAAAGTCATTGATAAAAAGAAAAGAAAAAAAAAAAAGCGTGGGGGTCCCCCCAAATTCAATAACCAGGCCCTTCAGGTCTGCTATGGATATTAAGGGGAACCCCACTTCAAATTAAAAAAATGACGTGGGGTCCCCCCCTAAATATCCAGACCCTTCAGGTCTGGTTATGGATTTTAAGGGGAACCCCGGCCAAAAAAAAAATGGTGGGGTCCCCCTCAAAATCCATACCAGACCCTTATCTGAGCACGCAACCTGGCAGGCCGCAGGAAAAGAGGGGGGGGGGCGAGAGCGGCCCCCCTCCCTCCTGAACCGTACCAGGCCCCTTCCCCTTAACATTGGGAGGGTGCTTTGAACAGACGCCGACGCCATGGAAGAAGATGCCGGACGAGAAGACCAGAGCAAGAAGAAGCGGATCGGAGGAAGAAGAAGATGGAAGAAGATGCCGGAAGGAGGAGATGAAGAAACCTAAGGATGAAGAAAGGAAGAAGGAAGAAGACCAGAAGAAAGAAGGATTTTAATAAAGGAATTGTCAAAGAGCGTCTCCTGTCATTTTTACAATTTTTGACACTTTTTTGGTGAAATGGTACCATTTCACACAGGGGGGGGGGGGCGGGATCTGGGGGTCCCCTTGTTAAAGGGGGCTTCCAGATTCCGATAAGCCCCCCGCCCGCAGACCCCCACAACCAATGGCCAGGGTTGTGGGGATGAGGCCCTTGTCCTCATCAACATGGGGACAAGGCTTTGGGGGGTCTCAGACCCCCAAAGCACCCTCCCAATGTTGAGGGCATGTGGCCTGGTACGGTTCAGGAGGGAGGGGGGCCGCTCTCGTCCCCCCTCTTTTCCTGTGGCCTGCCAGGTTGCGTGCTCGGATAAGGGTCTGGTATGGATTTTGAGGGGGACCCCACACCATTTTTTTTTTGGTCAGGGTTCCCCTTAATATCCATAGCAGACCTGAAGGGCCTGGTTATTGAATTTGGGGGGACCCCCACGCTTTTCTTTATCAATGACTTTCAATGAATGACTGTTCTGTGTTACGGAGCCGACAATTCATTAGCCGCGAGTGATTTTAAATAGCTTTTTTTCCCTGCAAAAATGACACTTTGTACAGGGACAGTTCTCTATATTAGATATACTGAATCTCGAATTCATTCAAATCATTTGTTATATCCGCTATAATAATTTCTTTGGTATTAGTTGAAATTCGATATTTGGTAGTTGGATTCGAATTGTTCTCTGTGTTACGGGATCCGTCAATTCATTAGCCGCGAGTGATTTTAAATAGCTTTTTTTCCTGCAAAAATTACACTTTGTACAGGGACAGTTCTAAGCACAGGAAACATGCGCCCCTTCACAGACATACTATAGAGTTGTAACGTTAATATGTTTTTGGATAATTCGTTATTATTCCAGTGTAATTTTTACAGGAAAAAAAAGCTATTTAATATCACTCGTGGCTAATGAATTGTCAGCTCCCGTAACACATAGAACAATTCAGTCAGATTTTGATGCCACTTACACAGGCATTCCTTGAAATTGTGGCAAAAATCACGGCCGCGAACCGCGGTAATATCGCGCAACTTTGAAGTCGCACAAGTGTGAAAGGGGGCTTAAGTGGTGACTGTCAGAGCAATATGCAGCATGTTTTCTGCCTGTCCTCACCTGCTACACTAATCAGCAGCAAACATGCTCTGCTCCCTGCTCAGAAGCCCTGTGCCCACAGCTGACAGCAAAGGCTTTGTGCACTCTGCCCCAATGCTTTGTAGCCTCTGCACAGACAGCGGATCAGTCTAGTTGGCAGAGCAAGTGAAACCTCCACTGTCAGCAGTGTGCCCACGCTTCAGTGCTGCAGTGAAGAGATACAGATAAGAGGGTTCACTTCTCTTAACCTTTTGTAGAACAATGGCTGTACAAGGTGATCAATATGATTCTAAGAAACTGTTCAAATCATGAGACTGCTGCTACTATAAAAAAAAAAGTAAATAAACTCTTTGCACACATCTGTGAGCGGTTTAGTAGAGGCAGGAAGAAAACTCTCTGCACCCTGCTGACATTACAAGTTTCACCTGCTTTGCTCCACTAATCTGATCGGATGTCAGATATGTGCAGTGTTACAGAACAGGCACATCACACGGCACAGAACAGGGTTACATTTACCTTGGAATCTTTCTAGCACTTTCATCCTGCTTAATGCATATGCAAATGGCAATGAGGTTAAAAGACAAACTAAATTCAGTCACAGCTCTTGACATGGAAGAAAGTATCATCTAATAAATAGCAATAAAAGGATGTGAACCAATACAGTAGTACAATAAATTTATTTATCTAAACTGTGCAATATGACCAGCTGATTGTAGGTCTACTTAAATATGGGGATTCAATCTACATGGCTAGTAAAGGGATTTGCTCACCTGTAACCAAGGCCCGTGTGCTGCATATGGATGCTCTTCTGTAGCAAATGCTCCTTCGACCCCCGTAGAGACAAAAGTGATGGCTGTGTCCCCAGTAATGCTTTTATAAGTAAAGTGTCGTCCGTGTAACAATCTACCTCTGGATGAAAGCAGAAAATAAAAAATCTAAGCAATATTTTAAAACCGTGCAAAATAGACAAGACTACGAGAAAGTTTTTCACTAATCTGTAAATCTTGGAGTCTAGTACAGGACACAGGGTGAATATTCATAGACCCTGGATTATAGGCTGCTACTGTCAGGTGATTGACAACTGACAAAGCTTTGGACTTGCCCTGGTTAATACTCCTATAAAAACATACCCCACAACTTGAGGCCCGAGTTTGTTGGCAAGCAATGCAGAGTAACACAGGAACAGAGGGGAGGGTGGCCTGTGTCCTGTACTTCAAGATACAGATTTTACAGACAAAAAATATATAAAAACTTTTTTTATCCTAATTGTACAGTACAGGACACAGGCTGGAGATTCATAGACCCTGGGATGTTGCCAATGTAAAGGGTGGGCAACAACAAAGGCAAACAGAACTGTGGCAATTGGCTCAAAATGCCAGAATAGGGTCAAAGAGCAACCCAGAGTGCCACTGAAGGAACCATGTGGCCCTTAAAAAGCTGAGTAAAAGATGCCTGGTGGCAGAATGCCCAGGAAATTCCCACTAATCTGGTGCAGTGAACAAGTGTACAGGAGGTACCATATCTTTTACAGTTTAAAAGAAACCAACCAACATTCAGCCAGTGTGTACAGCAGCATGTCCAGCTTCTGTTGAATGGGCATGTTGGAAAACCGGCATCTGAACAGCGCTGGCAGCCAATGGCTGCGAAAGTTGACCGGTGTGTTTTGATGGGGGGAGCAGTCCCCCTGTCGGAACATAATAGCTCTCAGGGAGATCAATGTATTAACATCACATTGTTAATACAGCACGCTCCTCAGTTCTTGTTTTCGTTCAGCCTGCTAGGTTGAACGAAAAAAACAGAACTGTGTATACTAGGCTTTACCAATGAGCTGTCTTATCAGCCAGGTAATAGTGGACTTTGAGGCAGGGTGTCCATTTTGAGTCCCTGTAGGCAGGACAAAATGTCAGTTTTTCCATACAGAGGCTGTGGTTTTGAGTCCATGGAGTTACCAGACCATCAGATGCCAAAGTTAGAAAATCCTTGGACATAAAGGGTAACTGCTAGTTGATCCCAGGGGCCAGGATGTCCATGCCTGGGGTCTCCCAATTAAAAAGGCTTGGACTATTCCCCCTCGGTCCATGCGATGACAAGGAAATCAGTCTTACAATTATTCACTCCCAGGATGTGAACAGCAGAGATTGCTGGGCAGTGCTTTTCTATCCAAGATATGATCTCACACTTACGTACTTCAAGGCTGCCTGACTGCTGGTACCCCCTTGGTGCTTGATATAGGCTGGGCGCAGAGAAGTCAAATAGCAGTGCGAAAAATTGGAAGGGTTTGTCTCCTACTGCTAAGTGCAGAAAGTACTAATGAGGTGTGTAAATGGTATTGTGCAGGTAAGCATCTTAAATGTATACTGATGCCAAGGATTCCACATTAAACTTGTGAATGTAAAAAAAAAAAAAAAAAAAAAAAAAAAAAAGTACTGGTTTAGGGCTTTTAGGTCCAGGATAGGACGAATACCCTTTTGGTTTTTGGTACCATGAACAGGTTTGAATAGAATCCCTTTAAACGGTCCTCAAAAGGGACTGGAACAACCACTCCTTGGTTTGTAAATCTGGTTGTCCAGACTGGCAGATTTTGGTTGGTTTGAGAAAAAAAACAAATGGAGGGGAAGCATTTTGAAATCTACTGAAACAGATTGCATTCTTATGTCACAGACCTAAGTATTCTAAGTCTAACAGCATCATCTCACCCTTAGGAGTCAGGGCGCTCCATTGTGAAAGCAGCTTTGTGGCAGGCTCAGTGGGCTGCGTGTGCCAAGTCTTGCACCAAAGAGCTGCATTTTGGCTTTAAAAATAAAGCCCGGAGGAGAGCGACGCGGCACTCTGAGGAGATTAAAGCCCTGACGTGTGTGGGTTTTGGAGCCTTTGACTGCAGAAGAACCTTTCCTCCTGTGACATAATTTTATTACATTTCTCACCAAAGATGTCCTCCTTCAAAACCACATGCGTAAAACATCTTACTGGAAGCTTCAGCTGACCAGGCTTTTAGCATAAAGTTCTGCGCATATGGACAGACATGGGAGCCATTCTGGAAAATTGTGTTGACATGTTCTAGGGTGCCAATACAGAAAAGTAAGGCAGAAAGCAGTATTTTTCCAAGTTTGCTTTGCAAAGACAGGATCTTGTTTGATATTCATTGCCCTACTCCAATTAGCTGTGGTGTGACAAACAGAAACTGCAGCAATAGTTGGTAGCGTGGCTGAACCAGCCAGGATACAGAGATCCTTTAAAAAAATGTATCTCAAATTTTCTGTTGGTAGAATCCTCAAATAAAGTCTTCAAAAAGGCACAAAAAAAATGTTGGTTTAAGACTTTTTTGTGAATTATTCTGCCGCAGGATGTAGCAATGATTCTCAGAGGGGTGAAAAACATTTCAGGAGAAACCCAATTGTCAAATTGCCCATTCCATTGTTTATGAATGGGAAATGTCTTAGTACCCATTGGGGGTTGGCGAGAATCAAGTGAGACCATTTCAAGGCAGAAATAAACATATTTACAATGGCAACCATACTGAATGAATCCAAAGCATCGGGCGTATGAGAGGCTGGGGGTAAGAAATCTTCCCTTGCGATGCCCTTGCGCCTGGTTTCTGCCATTGTGATTATCTGTTTCCCAGGGTTTTACTAAGGCTGCACTGATCCAGATGTACCGTTTCTATTGTTTAATTAGAAGGCAATGAAGAGGTTGATTGAAGAGTTATTTGAAGAACATAACTAATTAAGCAAGAAATGTCTCCAAAAGAGAGAAGCGGTCCATCACCTACAGGACACTAACAAAAAATAAATAAAAATAAAAAATAATGAAGTCTCATGGAGTGGGGTAGGTCCACAGGGATATGCCAAAGAGGGGATTCTCCAAACGCTCACCTGGAGGTAGCAGAGTCTATGACTTTCCAGCCTTTGCCCTGTACAATTAAGACAAGTATAGTGACAATAACTTGATACAAAAAAATATGAAAATGTACAATTTAAAAATAGGTTATTTTTGATTAGAGATAAAACTGAAGTAGTAAAATTACAGTTAAAGGCAACTGGTGAGAAAATGATGCATAAAAAGGTGAGATGAGGGCTTCAAAAGAGAGATACTTAAAAAAGTAAACCCGTTAGGACAAAAATAGGGCATTACTGACTGGTTTTAAAAAGTTTCAAGTGCTAGGGTTATTAAACCCCTGCTTTATTAACTAAGGAGCAAGTGACATAGAAGAACCATGCAAGAGTGTTTTAAGGCTACCTGCAAGCTTGTCAGGTGACTCATTAAGTACTATTTGATGATTTTTTTGGTGACAGGTTCTCTTTAATGAAACACCAGTCAGATCGCTTCCATCCGACAGCCAGCTTGTCACACATATATTTTAGGTGGCTGCAGCCAGATGTATGAACCTGGCAGTAAAAGGCTTAAGGGGCAGATTTTTTGCTAAAATATTAAAGATGGGGTTGCATCTGGTACATAGATAGCAAACATGTCAAGCCTTAAAATTATGAGTGTCCATGAAATAGTGAAAAAACCTATGGTACCCAAGATTGTTTATAGGCCAATGCTTTAAAATCCTTTATAGGTTATCAGTTGAAAATCAACTGTGAATTGTGGCCCTCGTATGCATTTAAGGGCTCTTCCACACATGCGTTGAATTCTACAGCACCCTTAACACACATTAACACATCTAAAGCATTAATGAGCGTTTTGATTATGTTGCATTCGTTCATGTCGCATCAGGCAATGCACCTCAAACACCCTGTGAGACATGTTTTTTTTTAGCTTGACAAAGCTAAAATGGGAAAAATTATCACTTTTGAAGCTTTGGAACACCTTAAAGGCACTGTACACGCCATAGGTGCGTTCACAGTGCATTCATGGAATACTTGTGGTGCTTTTCAATAGAAATTAACAAAAACAGTTGTGAAGCATCAACGCCTGCCGAACTCTGCAAGCAGTATTCATTTTGCTTTGGGGCGATGCAAGGCAACGATAACGCTAGTGTTAACACCTCCATGTGCTCCCGATTTTAACAGATTTGTGTAGCATTTGGCTCACAAGATCAATAAAAGAAAACCCCTAATGCCAGTTATTTATTTCACCAAAAGTTTGCCTCTGCAAATCCAGTGGTACGATTGAGACCAAGAACGTAGGTGCCCTTTAATCCCCAGTGTTGACAATGGTCATTTTATGGAAATTTATCCTGAAGAGGGGCTGCACTCGTTTTATAAATGGCCCCAATGTTTAATTAGCAGTTATGAACTAATGCACAGTGTTTTTAAATAGGATTTATTCTCTTCTACCTCTGTATGCTGACAGTAGGACCTGCAAACACATCTCTACTGAGCAGTGCTTCCCAAAAAGGTTGCAGTTTGGGTTCCCCCAGAATGCTGTGGAGCACTGGACCCAAACTGCCCTGGATCAACATGAGATGCCATGGTGAATGTGAGCTAGCTGGCAGTCTAGGGCCAGAACACACACACACCGCACCATGGCAATGCATTACGCTGTTCCAGGGCAATCCCCATCATTTAGGAGAGAATGGAAAGTTGCCTTTCTAAAAACTTGCATACATGAAGTTGACCAAACATTTACTGCAAGTGAATCATTCCCTGCAAGATGAAAACACATGCACCAGGAAATGTCACCTACAGTTAATATTTGGTGACCGTCACATTGACTGCTTTCTAAATATGCTCCCAAGAATCATCCCTAAAAGTAGAATTCCAGTAGAAGCCTAGTCTATTTACCCCGCAAGGAAAGATGTCTATACCTATTCTCAATGCGCTCTGGCACAGTTACATGATCTCTCCAGCAGCCAGGTTAAGTGAGTAGGACAGATCGACAACAATGGCTGTAAAGCCTGGACGATTATATAACCCATAGGCTTACTATTGAGAATCTGCTGTCGGCTGTCACTCCTCAACACTAAAGCAGGTGACGGGGGCCAATCAGGTGACCAGACTGGAGCGCCCTCGGAATAGGCAAGCATAGACATCTTTCCTTTACAGGGTTAAAATAGGCTTAGAATGGGGATGGTAGCAGGTTTAGGAATAGCTGAAATTTGTTTCACTTGTTAAAGTGGGAGTAAACTCACATGCATGAATTTTAACTAATGGTAAGCCTATAATAAGGCTTACCTATAATAAGGCTTACCTATAGGTACTGTAAATATCTTCTAAACGTGCACCGTTTAGGAGACATTTACTGCACATTCAGCCAGTGACGTCACCGGCCCATGCGCTCTGAAGGAATGGCATACTTGTGCCGTGAACAGCGGCTCCTTCATGCATGCGCAGGAGTAACGGCATTGTGGCTCTGGGCACTCACACAGCCGGAGTCCGCGAACCCAGAAGGAAGACCAGGTGAAGATTGAAGTGCCTTTAGCCGTGACAGTGAGCCACTGACAGGCTTCGTTTTCACATAATGTGCTAGTATGCCATGCATACTAACACCTTATGACATTGCCTTGCAGGTTAAAAAACACCCCCAGCGGTTTACTACCACTTTAATTATATGAAGAGATTTTTTTTTGCCCCTTTGTCACACATTCTTACCTTAAACAAAGTGGAATGAGTGTGCCAGATTCCTGGTTAAACTTGAGATGGACGCTTTCCAGTTGTCGTGTACGTACTAACTCATGAGGAATTATGGCTGAGGAACTTTCACTTTCTAAACTGTCTTTGCGACTCCTTAAAAAATAAAGAGCAGAAAGGACACATTTAAAGCTTACTAAGATAATATTACAGTACTGTATCAACTAATCATAAGGTAATAAAACCCAAGAGAGCAAGCTATCAAGTCCATTCACAGGCAGACTAGGTCATTTAGGATTTATCTACCCAATCAAAACCCACCTAAGGGATCAATAGATACCACCATGTCCAATAATTATATATGGTTATTAATTTGTACAGCACAGACAGACATTTACAGAGAAACTGGTACCTGCCCCAGTTAAGCTGCCAATACAAATGTCCCTACTATTATTACAAAATCATACACATAACTATGGCCAATTTATACAGAAACCTATGAACTTGCAATAGTAACAAGGCCAAAACCTGCTTAAACCTGGGTACACAACAGGCGGGAACCCCACCTACAATACTTCCTGTAAGACTTCCCCCCGAAATGATGTCTGCAGATGCGTAAACATCTACCTGGTAGAACATACATGTGAAAAGAAGACCACGTAGAAACTTTATAAAGTTAGACAACAAAAGATGGATGCTGAAGCAGCCAGGAAGCACTTAAACCTGCCCTTGATATTATAGGTTCAGAGCATATCAAAACGTTCCCTCTCCTGCGCTGTGTAGCAAGTTACGTGTTATCAGACTATCTTGACATGTTAGTATATGTGGATAATGCACACCTCGCTGCCTTCCAAAGACTGGGGGGAGTCCAAAAGAACTGAAAGCATAGAAGAATACAGAGGGCGCAATTATCCTCAATACAGGTTTTATTTAATAAAAAGGGGGGTGAATCTTCTCACAAACCAGTACTTGGGTCATAGAATTATCATAAATCCATATGCGAAAATCGACAACACTTGAAGTCACGTCGGCTAATGCGTTTCAAGGTTTCCCTCTTCTTCAGAGCCTACAGAACATGTCCATTTCACATACTTCTATATGATGCACTGACTCAAATGGTGGTACCCCTTTATGGGTCAATTTCATTATTTCATAGTGCCCAATGCGATCAAAAGGTGGGTAGATAGGTTAAGGCCCCCCTTCATATTTATGCGACCAGAAAGTCACACGAATTTGCTGCGACTTTGCCATGATTCCGACACGACCCAAAGTAATGCCTGTGCAATATAGAGGTCCATGGACTCCAAATCGCACTAAAGTCAGACCAAAGTGGATAAAAAATCTGGTATTTGCGACTTGGGACAACGGGGGGGGGGGGGGGGGGGGGGGGGGGGTCGCATGACAGGTCGTACTCCATGACTTCCAATGGGTGCCATTCGTGTTTGTACGACTTCGGGTCACAGCGACTTTGAAGTGGTCCCTGCACTGGTTTGGTCTGACTTTGGTGCGACTTGGAGTCCTATATTGCACGGGCATTACAGTAGGCCATGTCGGAGTCACGGAATAGTGTCAGCAAAATCATATGACTTTCAGGTCGTACAAATGTGAAGAGGGCCTGAACCTATCTATCCACCTTTTGATCGCATTGGACACTATGAAATAATGACATTGACCCATAAAGGGGTACTACCATTCGAGTCAGTGCACCATATATATAGTATGTGAAATGGACATGTTGTATAGGCTCTGAAGAAGAGGGAAACCTTGAAAACACGTTAGTCGATGTGACTACAATTGTTGTGGATTTTCGCATATGGATTTAAGTGAATGATTTTATGATGATGCTATGACACAAGTACTGGTTTGTGAGTATATTCACCTCCATTTATATTAAATAAAACATGTATTGAGGATAATGTGCTAGGTCTATGTGCCCTCTGAGTCCTTGATACTCTAGGCCTGGGAAATGAGCCCACAAATCCACCTAAAAATTGTAGATTAACCACTTAAAGGGGTGTGTCAGCTGAATTTTTTTTTTTTTTAAAAGTCAGCAGCTAAAAAATAAAAAAAAATAAAAAAAATTATTATATATATATATATATATATATATATATATATATATATATATATATATATATATATATATATATATATATATATATATATATATATATATATATATATATATATATATATAGGAGCTGCTGACTTTTAATAAGCATATTTACACTCCCAGGGTGCCCGCGATAAGTCCCTCGGCGCTCTGGTCCCAGCGCCGCCATCCTCATTAAGGGAAACGGTCTTACAAGCACACTTTTTTTGGAAAAAATAAGACAACAGTAAAGTTAGCCCAATTTTTTTTTATATATTGTGAAAGATAATGTTAGGCCGAGTAAATTGATACCACACATGTCACGCTTCAAAATTGCGCCCGCTCGTGGAATGGCGTCAAACTTTTACCCTTAAACATCTCCATAGGGGACGTTTAAAAAAAATACTACAGGTTGCATGTTTTGAGTTGGAGAAGAGTTTTAGGGCTAGAATTATTGCCATTGCTCTACTGATACCTCATGTGTGGTTTGGACAGTTTTCATATTACGCATGCGTACGCTTCTGCGCGTGAGCTCATCAGGACTGGGCGCTTTAAAAATATATTTTTTTCTATTTTGATTTAAATAAAAATAAAAATTGGGTCTTATTACAAGGAATGTAAACACCCCTTATAATAGAAAAAAGCATGACAGGTCCTCTTAAATATGAGATCTGGGGTCAAAAAGTCCTTGGATCTCATATTTGGACTTAGATGCAATAACAAAAAAAAAAAAAAAAAAATGTCCCTTTAAGACATATGGGCGAAAGACGTTCTGACATTGCTTCTGCCCTGCTATGGTATGGAGATGGGTGGGGGCCATCTTCCCCTCACTCGTCTCCATACCACGGAAGGAGAAGGACCAGATCGCCTCCACGGCTACCGACGGCTTTGGTAAGCGGCGGAGGGAGGGGGGGGCCCTCTCCCGCCGCCGATAATGGTGATCTTGCGGCAAAACCGCCTGCAGAGACAACCATTATGGTAACAAGAACCGCCCACTGAAAAGACGGATACCCCGGTTGTGGCAGCAGCAGCAGCCGTTACCGAGACATCCATCTTTAAATTGCCGACATACATACATACATATTACACACAGTGGGCGGTCATTAAGTGGTTAAAAAGCATGACTCTTGCAAGGACAATCAAACTCAAAATAAAGCTTGAATACCAACTTGAATACCGACCAAAGAATGAAGAACCTTCTCCTTAGGCTGTAGGATTAAGACAAAAGATGGTAACACAATGTCCAGGTTCAGGTGGAAAAAATAAACCACCTTAGGTAAGGAAGAGGATCAAGGCCTCAACACCACCTAATCCTGACGAAGAACCAGGAAGGAGTACCTTGCAGGAAAGTGCAGCCAACTCAGATTCTGCGAACCAAGGTAATGGCCACAAAGACAACTTTGTGTTCAAGAACCGACAAGAGAATCCGAGAGGTTCAAAAGTAGAAGACTGCAAAAATCAACAAGACCAAGTTAAGGTCCCAAGTAGACAGGGGGGCGTGAAACCATCTGTGCGACACCCTGCACAAAGGCTTTAACCAAGGAGCAAGACGAAGGTCTATGAAAAAGCACAGTCAAAGCCGAGATATGTCCTTCAAGCCAGAGACATCTCCACACTTGGCTGGGAAGAAAAAAAAAAAAAAAAAAAAAAAAAACACAACAACAACATGCCAGACTGTTGGGGATAAAAATTGTTAGCTTTACATAAGGAGAAGCAAGCCTTCCATGTACGATGGTACAGTTTAGTGGAGGTTGGGTTTAAAGCCATTAGCCTCAATCCCATGAGCGCTTTGGCACGTAGACTATGATTGGGCCATGTGTAAATGCAGCTTGAGCTGCCAGTTGCTGCGTGCAGGCAGCCCATTTAAAATGTATGACGATGCAGTAGCTGCATGGACAAAGCCGCTCGTCCCTATTTTACAGTTGCACTGGTGCCTGTGAGCTACCCCAAACGCAGATCGTGTGCATTTGGTGACACTCACCTGTTATATTGGGACAAGCTGTCCATTCAGCTGCAGCTTCCCCATACACTTAAACGGGCTACCTACACACAGCACTTAGCGGCTCAACCCACATTAATAAAAAGTCTCAGCAGCCATGTAAATTAGGCCTTAAGAAGGGTAGGGATTACAGAGTCACGGACTCCTACCTCCCAAAATTTGGGCTTCAACAGCCATGCTGTTAAAGCTAGTGACTGTAAAGCAGGATGGATGCATAAATCAGAAAAGGGATCCCAATGAGTCACTAGGGCATCCGCCAGAAACACTGGAGGATCTCTTGTTGGGGACACAAACCTGTCCAGACAAATCTCTGCAAACACTTCTAGGTGAAGAGCCTATTCTCCCATTTTCAGCTGCTTACAGCTGAAGTCCACTTGCCAATTACCTTGACAGAGGGATCCAGTAGACAGAGCAGTGCATGAGCGCTAGCCGATTTGCGCAGTTACAGGATGTCAACTTTCACACAGACTACCGTGTTCCCTGGACTGAGAGGTCCTCCAGAACACCTCCCCAGCCCGACAAGCTGGCATCCATTGTCAGTACCTTCCAATTCACAGGAAGGAAGAATTTACCAGTATCCAGCATCGACATTCATAACCACCATTTCAGAGCTGACCTGGTCTCGGGAGTCAGATGCAGTGACAGATCAAAGGACTCATGACGTTGTCCCAAACCAAGAGAATATTGAGCTGAAGAGCTCTGGAGTGAAGCGGAGCACAAAGGACCACCATGAAGGCTTGAACTGAAGGACTAACCAAAGGCATCAGAAACTCAGCCCAGGATCGAAGAGACATGCATTTCTCCTGCGGAAGCCGTACCTTCAACCTGGAATAAAGGAGCTAGCCCAAGTATTCCAGGTGTACCAAGGCTGGTTTCTAAAATTTTGCAGTCATTGTTTATCTGGCGCTGCAGATGGAGTAACCCTTAGGGGTATAGTCTGTAATAGCTGGATGGTGATGTATCCATAGAAAGGGGTATAAAGGGTTAAAAAGGAAGGCAGCCATCCGTTAGAGCGTGTCCAAAACTCTGCAAGACATGTAAGGCAAAAACAGGGAGGAGGAGGCGCCGACCTGAGTGTAGTATTAAAATGATGACTTTAATAGGATAAGATTAAAAACACTTACAGGATGATCGAAGATGCATGCACGTCAAAGTAAAGTGCAGTCCTGGCATTCCACATGGCTCTGTAGGTCCCACCGCTGTTCTAGATAGCTGGAAAGGATTGAGCAGCTGGCTGGAATGGATCAGTGTTTCTCCAGGAGCAAAGGAACCAAGCAGCTCCACACTTACCAGCATGGACCGTGGAACAGGAAGTAATGTCACCGGCGTCTGATTGGACCAAGGCAGAGCTGGAATCTTGCCAATCAGGGCTGCAGTGGTGAAAGGCTATGCGCTCGGAGCTGGCTGCTCCTTCTATTGGCCTCAAAGTTCAGTACCCATCTGAACCTTTCTAGGACTTGTGCTGGACACTGGACATGTTTCTGAGCCAAATGCTTCCTTAGAGACGCAAGGTGTTCAGGAACCACACAATGGGGATACTACTACCTAAACATTTCTTATCTTAATGCAAAGAATGCATAAATGTAAAAAATGTTTAGGCTTTATAACCACTTTAAAAAAACAACTTCTTGGATTCTAAAAGGTGTCACTGGTTTCTGACTTGTCACCTTCAGCACCTTTAAGTGGTAAAAGTGTGCTTTTCCCTACAGTCACATTCTGGATGAATGCATCCAAGGATGGTCCAAATAAGTGTTTGCCCTCAAAAAGAGGTGCCCTTAAATTGGCTGAGCCATAGGATCCTTATGTTGACATCGAGCTTGCCAGTACAAATTGCCATATAAAAAAAGTCTTTCAAGGCATCCACCAAAAAACTCAAGGCTCTCAGAAAGCTTTCCAAGAGCTGCCAAATGGAAGGAAGGATCTTTTGGATCCTGGTCTCTGGAACAGAGAACATGCTTAGCCCAAACTTTAGGGGCTTGGAAAACTCCCACTACAGCCACCAAGAGCTGCAGAGCCACTCCTACCAGACAGAAGGATGCCTGAATATTTTATCTATGGCATCTTTAAAAGACTGGGACCTCATCCACCGAGATCTTATGTATGAAATAACCAGGGTCAAAAACTGGATGCCCCCATTTTTTGTGGAATTCCTTCTCCAGTAAGCCCAATTGACACACGTCCCCTCTTGGGAGTAAGGGGGAACTGGAAAGTACTTGGAAACTTTAGGCATGGGATGTGATCATCCCATGCCTGACTAAGGGAACCTGCACGGCTCCAAAACATTGCACTTTATCTTTTGTGACGCATCTTCAATAAAAATTTGGTGATCCGTGGTGTGCTGGCAAATATGTACCTTGGCTTGTGAGGTTTCCAGTCTCTAGCTGGCCGTTTCTGCAGTAGCCGCTACTTCTGAGCCTTTTCCAGGAACATGGAGCAATGGGAATATTAGAACTCCAGATGCGGTAGACTAGTACGTACCACATTCACCAGACAGACAGCCCTGGACCCCAAGATTCCTCCTGGGAGGACTTGTCCACAGGAGATTCCATATCTTTCACAGCTTTCATCTTTTCTTTAAGAATTTCCACCAAAACCTCATCCTATCTCAAAAGGAGAGAGACGGGACAAGGGAGTTGCCTATACTTACATCCCAGGTGTTGCAAGGCAATGGGAACACCTGATCACACAGTCCAGATATATCTGCAGAAAATTCCTCCCTTGAAATAAAGTTAAGAACCGTGCCCCTGCAACAGTGGAAATACCAGACAAAAGGCAGTGATTCAGAACTAATGTAGGAGGTCCTCCCTACCCGATAGAGGAGTTTGGGGGCCCACCCCATCGTCCTCCCCCACCTCTTTATCTGTAACAAGGCCATGGCTGAGAGCTAAAAGGCCTGTGAGCCCAGAGGTTAGTGGTCACCTAAGCACAAACACTATGAGGTAGCATCCCCCCAATAGCTGACAAGTGTCCAATTTTCTGTGCTTTGATAAGCGGCAAGGCAGTGGTGCAGGGCTTGAGTTACAGTGAGCTGAAGCAGGTTGACTTCCAGAGCAGTACGATAAGATCTCCACATGCAGAGTAGGCTCAGGCAGCTCAAATGCACATGCTGTGATCTGTACTGATGAAATTGGCACCCATACATGAGCAGGCTTGCATGACAATGTAATCATACACTCGCGGTGCCGGACCACCCCTTATGAGCTGCCACCATTGCTACATAATAGAAATCTACCCAAAAAGTACCAAAACAGGAAACACTGAAGGGGAATTTCAACATTGCTCCACTGATACTCAAAGGCACCCACCAGTCCAGCTCTAGGGCCCAAACTTCACCCATCACAGTGGGCATGCCCCACAGGGTTTTAAAGGCTGGACTCAACCCTATGGGGAATACTGTCCTGGACCTGTTTAGCACCCTGCCAATTAGGTCACTGAGTACACTGTACTCCTAAAATAGATAACTGCAAGATCCAGAACTAACCGGCAGACATTACACAGACCACCCCAGCTCTTGAACGTGGGGTCCGAGTACAGTCAGTGTTGGCTTACTGGCTACAGGGACCAATTCAAATAAGTACCATCTCTGCCCCATCCGGGGGGGGGGGGGGGGGGGGGTTCAAGTGGTTCTAAAGACTTAGGGTTTTTTTTTTTTTTAATTCTATGCTTTAAAGTAAAAAAAAAAAAAAAAAAAAAAAAAACTTAAAGTGGATGTAAACCCGAAAATTTTTTTTTTTTGTTTTTTTTTTTAAAGTCATATCTTGCAACAAAGAGTTAATCCAGCTCTGAGCAATCCTCTTATTGTTTAGTGAGCTAAATCTTGACAAACAGAGAAAAACTTTGTCAAAGCCTCCCGCTTGCTGTGAGTGACAGGTGATTTACATATCTCGTGCACTAGCCTAAGAGACATGCATTATTTTTTTATTTCACTCCCAATCCTGGCAGAGCAGAAGAAAGATGTTCCACATCTCAGCATAATTGGGCATGCTGAAGTCATGTGGTTACTTTCCTGTCTTTTCACTGGATGTTAGTGATCAAAGCAGAAGTACAGTGTAAGAAATACACAAAAGAAAATGCATATTGACAAGGGGAGTGTAGAGGTGGGCGGGGAGTCTACTGACATCACGACTCCACCCACCCAGCTCTAGAGAACAGACCCACCCACAGAATCTGCAGTTTTTCGGATCTCATAACAGACAGGAGACATTTGACAGGTAAAGATACATGCAGGAGGCATGTATATCCTTATAGATAACCACTATGGCAGTAGTTTAAAAAGGATGACATTGGGTTTAAATCCACTTTAAAAGTATCAGCCCCCACCCTAAATACTTACACGGTCCCTTTTTTTTAATCCAGCGCTGTACCCTAGAGAAGCATTGCTACCCTTGCTCTCTCCACACAGGCATAGAGGCAACAGCAGGAGCCATTGGTTCCTGCAGCTGTCAATCAAATCCTGT
The DNA here is from genome assembly GCA_028564925.1 of Lithobates sylvaticus. Classification (NCBI taxonomy): domain Eukaryota; kingdom Metazoa; phylum Chordata; class Amphibia; order Anura; family Ranidae; genus Lithobates; species Lithobates sylvaticus. The sequence goes on from CM053036.1 coordinate 80,170,373, forward strand.
ACAAGGGTGGGGCAAAGCAGTGTGTCTATAGGCAGGACCCCAGACCCCAGTATTTAATACTAAGCCATTACACTGCTCCTTCCACCTGAATGAGTGAAAAGACCGCTATATATTTCAGATTTGCCACAGGCAGCTAATCTGTGCACTATACAGGCACTTTTGAATTTTCACTAGGATACGGCATCTACTAACACAGACTGGCTCTGCTTTTTTCCCTTATTACAGAAGCCTTTTACAGGATCCTAGCAATCAGTGAACAACAGAACCAGGCAGAGCTTCCCACTGCAGCCAGCAGTGTAAAAGTCTGAAAGAGGCAATTGTGTCATGCATGTTCAGCAGTGGTGATGGAGCCCACTGCCCTGTGCAGACAGATCTAGAAACCGTCGCTTCAAACAGGTCTTATTAACTGGTGGGTGCACCTCCAAGGGTGGCCTCCATGGCCCCTTCCCCATCTTCCCCTACCCCAGGCCATTTCTCTCTCTCCCCAAACACCTCCCCCCCCCCTTATTTTCTTTACTTCCTTACTTTTTTTTTTTCCATTTTGGGTATTCTGTGTAACAATAAGGTTTAATAAAATATGTTTTGTATTGTGAAGTATGGGGAAAGGCCCACCAGTTCAGATCCATGTCTGAAAGAAAATATACCCACAAAAAAGGCTACTTTGCTTGTAAAAATTCCCCTGATGGGTTCAAAGGGTGGTTTCTGCGAGACAGAGAAAATCTAATTAAAGTCAAAATCCAGGTTTTATTTAACTTTAGTCTGTTTGGACTAAGCTGGTCCAAACAATTTTTTTTATCTCTCCAACAGTTGCAGTGGCTGGGGGCGCTGTATGAATTATGTTAACCACTTGTCACCCAGGCCAATTCTGACATTTCTCTCCTGAAAGTAAAAATCATTTTTTGCTAGAAAATTATAGAACCCCCAAACATTATAAATATTTTTTTAGCAAAGACCCCAGAGAATACAATGGCGGTCATAGCAACTTTTTATCTTGCACTGTATTTGAGCAGCAATTTTTCGAACGCTTTTTTTTGGGGGGGGGAATAGTTTTTGCTACAATTATTGCTCTCGGTATAACGTTCGCATCGATACCTAACATGTGTGGTTTGAACACCATTTTCATATGTGGGCGGGACTTACATGTGTGTTTGCTTCTGCGTGCAAACACACATGGGGACAGGGGCGCTTTAAAATTTCTGTAAATTTTACTGTTTTTTTTTTAGTTTGACACTTAATAAACGTGATCAAAAATGTTTATTTTTTATTAATTACAAGGAATGTAAACATTCCTTGTAATGGGAATATGGCATGATCGGTCCTCTTTACAGTGAGATATGGGGGTCAATAAGACCCCACATCTCACCTCTAGGCTGGGAAGCCTGAAATAAAAAAAAAAAAAAAAGCAAAAAAACAAACACACGATCTTGGCTTCCCAGCTGAGGCGGCGCCACTTGTTTGAATGCAAAGGCCGGGCATGAAGTCACAACATCACGCCCAGCCTTCGAACGATCATAGAGACTCAGGCGACCATTTGGTTCGCCGGAAATCTCTATGTTAAACATCTGGGGCCAGCGGTTCCCGTCTGACTCACCGATGGAAGCATTAAGTCGGTTCTCTCACCGCCCGTAAGAACAATCAAGCGGCGGAATAGCCACCATGATCGTTCTTATGGTGTAGGGAATCGCCGGCTGAAAAAACTGATATATGTGCTCCCTCTTCAATATTGTGGGAGAGAAATCTTCTGCAGCTTCTTCCAACACGGTCTTGACATCTTCATTCCCGTCGGACTCTGCAGCAAGTAAAGACCAAGGGCTTAACTCGTGACATCATTGTGCTAGCCACTGCAGTGTTTTATTTCTGTGCGCTGATCTGCTTTTTTTAAATTGCGAGTACCTGTCTGTATTGAACATATATTTTAAAAAGACAGTTACACTATGTTTGGCCTTTGTTTAGTTGCATATTATCCTGCATGGGGGTTACCGAGCCGAGTTGACTAGTACTGCAGGCATCTTGAAGACTAGGAATGGGGTTTCATTGTTAAAAGCTGGAATCATCTAATTTACAACATGCTTTGTTGATCTTTGATTGGGGGGGGTCAACACAATCTGGTAAGAGGCTTCTTTGTGTGGTGGAGGGCACAAGGACAAGATCTACTTTTAAATTAGTTCCTGTAATGTTTTCCATAAATAATTTGGGCATAAATTTACTTACGGCGCCCGATCATGGTTCATGCCATTCTGACGCTGCATACTGATTGGAGGTAGGATAGGTTTACTGTTGATTTCAAGGCCTCTTCGTAAAGCCTCTCTGATTTGCTCGGTATCTAAAAGAACAAAGAGAATTAGTTACATTTCAGGCATGGCACACATTTGAAATCTAAACAAACATTAAATCATAGCCTGCTTTTTAGAACAGTTGTACTTTTATATAAAAACAGGAGAATAGGAAAAATGCATGGGTTATGGTGCCAATAGATGTTCTGTTATCTCCCTGACAGACAAGCAGGGGGGGTTATCTGGCCACCCTAGAAGGAGCCGAGCACAGTGGCAAAGTGGTTTGCACTTCCGCCTAGCAGCACTAAGGTCAGGTTTCAACCATGACACTACCTGCCTGGAGTTTGCATATTCTCCCTGTGCCTGCATGGGTTTCCCACTTTCCAAAGACATGCTGGACAGGGTAATAGGCTCCTGTCTAAAGTGGCCCTAGTATGTGTATGTATGAATGTGCATTAGGGACGGTAAGCTCCTTGAGGGCAGGGACTGATGTGAAGGCACAATATACTGTATAAGTAAAGCACTGCGTATATAAAACAGACGGTGCTATACAAGTACCTGTAATAGAGTAAGTAAAAATATTGAAGATATCCAGTACTGTGCAAACATTTTAGGTAGGTGTGAGGAAATGCTGCAGTAAATGGTAATCTTAAAGCAATATTTGGTGTGACCATCCTTTGTCTTCAAACCAGCATCTATTCGTCTAGGTACACCAGCACACAGTTTTTGAGGAACTCGGCAGGTAGGTTGTTCCAAACATCTTTGAGAATGAACCACGGATCTTCTGTGGATGTAGGCTGCCTCAAATCCTTCTGTCTATGTAATCCCAGAAAGACTATGTTGAAATCAGGGCTCTCTGTGGGCCAAACCATCACTTCCAGGACTGTTTTTCTTTTCACTGAAAATAGTTATTAATGACATTGGCTGCATGTTTGGGGTTGTTGTCCTGCGGCAGAATACATTTGGGGCCAATCACACACCTCTCTGATGGTATGGCATGATGGATAAGTAGTTGCCTGTATTTATCAGCATTAAGGACACCATTGATGCTTCCCAAATATCCAACTCTATTTGCAGAAATGCAGCCCCAAACCTCTGAGGAACCTCTACCATGCTTTACTGTTGTCTGCAGACACTCAATATTGTTCTGCTCTCAAGCCCTTCCGCGCACAAACTGCCTCTTGCTACAGCCAAATATTTCAAATGTTGACTCCTCAGCCCAGAGCACCGGCTGCAATTTTTCTGCACACCAGGTTCCTATGTTTTTGTGCATAGTTTAGTCGCTTAGCCTTGTTTCCACGTTGAAAGTATGGATTTTGACAATTCTTCCATGAAAACCACTTCTGATCAGACTTCTTCGGACAGTAGATGGGTGTACCTGGGTCCTACTGATTTCTGCCAGTTCTGTGCTGATGGCACTGCTGGAAATTTTCTGATGTTAAAAGAAGATAAACATGATGCGTCTCATCTGCTGCATTAAGTTTCCTTGGCTGTCCTCTGTGTATACGGTCCTCAACGTTGCCTGATCAATAGTGTCCTCAATGCTGAGAAATACAGGCGGATACTTATTCATGATACCAAACCATCAAGGAGGCATGCAATTGGCCCCAAATATATTCTGCAGCAGGTCAACGACCCCAAACCTACAATGTCATTAAAGCGGATAACAATTTGTTAAAAAAAAAAAAAAAAAATAATGTTCTTTAGCAAGGAACATTCATTACACATTAATTGCCTCCAACATTGCTCCAGTTTCTTCTTGCTTGAGGCTGCCATTTAGCTGAAGAACAGCAGTAAATCATAAAAGGGAACTAAAACTATCTATTTGACCTTAAAAAAAATAAAAATAAAATAAACAAATTACATTCCGGGATCTGTCAAACCATCAAATGAATGCATTATGGCAGATGCATGACAAACAGAAGCAGCTTCATTGTCTGTAAAGGATAGGAGGGTTTATTTCCCCTTTAAGGCTGTCAGTAAATAGGCCTCTACAAATTAGTGCCTTTAACCACTTCAGCCCCGGACCAATTGGCAGCCAAAGGACCAGGCCCTTTTTGCGATTCTGCACTGCGCCGCTTTAACTGACAATTGCGCGGTCGTGCGACGTGGCTCTAAAACAAAATTGGCGTCCTTTTTTTACCACAAATAGAGCTTTCCTTTGGTGGTATTTGATCGCCCCTGCGGTTTTATATTTTTTGCGCTATAAACAAAAATAGAGCGACAATTTTGAAAAAAATGCAATATTTTTTGCTATAATAAATATCCCCAAAAAAAATAAATAAAAAAACTATTTTTTTCCTCAGTTTAGGCCGATACGTATTCTTCTACATATTTTTGGTAAAAAAAAAAAAAATAATAAAAAAAAAAAAAAAAAAAAAAATCGCAATTAGCGATTATTGATTGGTTTGCGCAAAAGTTATAGCGTTTACAAAATAGGGGATAGTTTTACAGCATTTTTATTAATATTTTTTTTTTTTACTAGTAATGGCGGCGATCAGCGATTTTTATTGTGACTGCGACATTATGGCGGATATGGCGGACACATCGGACATTTGACACATTTTTGGGACCATTGTCATTTATACAGCAATCAATGCTATTTAAATGCATTGATTCCTGTATAAATGACAGTTGTAGTGAAAGTTAACCACTAGGGGGAGGGGAGGGGTTATGGGCTCTGACGTGTGTGTGTTTTTTTACATTAGGGGGCAGGGCTGACGTCTGACGTCATTGATCGGCTTTCCCGATGACCGAGAACAGCCAATCAATGACAGGCAGAGTAGGAAGCGCGGGGAGAGGTTTGTTTACACATACCTCTCCCCGTTCTTCAGCTCCGTGACCCGATCGCGGGACACCAGCGGCGATCGGGTCCGCTGGTCCCGCGGCCGGGGTCACGGAGCTCCCGACCGGGTCGCGAGCGCGCCGCTGGCGGCGCGCGCACGACCCACGGGCAGGCATTTAAAGGGCCACGTACAGGTACGTGGTTTTGCCTGCCCGTGCCATTCTGCTGACGTATATATGCAGTGGGCGGTCGGGAAGCGGTTAAATAAGGAGCAACTGAGCATGTTCAGAGCAGTATTACTGGATTTTAAATCCTGCCTGAAGTGATCTAGCAAAAAGTGATCTAGACCCAAGTTTTACTTTAAGAACTATCTTCAGCGTAATGGACGGGTTGGGCCCCACAGAGCCCTGATCTCAGCATAATTGAGTGTGCCTGGAATTACATGAAGAGACAGAAGGATTTGAGGCAGCCTACATCCACAGAAGGTATGTTATTAGTTTTCCAAGATGCTTGGAACAACCTACCTGCCGAGTTCCTTCAAAAGCTGGGTGCAAGTGTATCCAGAATTAATTCTGGTTTGAAGCCAAAAGGGTAGTCACGGCAAATATTGGTTTAATTTAGATTTTTCTTCTGTTCGCTCACTTTGCATTTTGTAAATTGATAAAAATACGCAATTAAAATAAATATTTTTGAAAACATTTTTACTTTACAGCTTTTTTTCTTTACACCTGCCAAAAAACCTTTGCGTAGTACAAACAGGACTGTAGTACTGAAGGTTTACAAATAAAGACAGAAAGAGAGAGGGTATAGGAATCCAGAAGCCATCACAGCTTTACTTTTAAAAAGCAATGCATTTTAGAAAGGGGTCTAAAGAAGCTATTGTTTTCACAGCAGCTAATTTTTGTCCCATACTACACTACAAAAGGTGATTTTGACTGGCTGCCACGTACATCCATAGTAATATCTTTTGCAGACACTTTTCAGTTGTGAAACCTTATTTAGATGTCATTAACTGTATATATAGCAAACAAGCACTGGTATTAATTAGGCTGTAAGCAAATCAAGACCTTTGCCAGATAACCGCCTCGGTTGCGTTCCAATACATATACTCCTACTGTCTTCCTCATCTTCGGGTGGTCGACTCAAATCGTCCCATGCACATTTGGCACTGACCCCGCTGAGGTTCGACCCTTCCGTTTCAATCCCTTTATCAACCCTCTCCTGCTTGAAAATGTAAAAGAAAAAAATAAACTCTTTTGTAAAATTTATTCTTAAAGATCAGAGGCTTCAAAATCATGGCCTCCTTGATGCTTATTTTGGGAGGCTTACCATAGAGGACACATTTGAGATAAAAAAAAAAAAGAAATGAACAAACAATAGTTGATAAATACATCTGGAAAACATAAATGGTGCATGCACACAGCCATAAGAGGTTAGTAGAGCATCTAGAGCCCCCATAAAAACTTTCCCAAGACCCACAGCTGCTGTACAGCAACTATAAGATGGAGCTGTATGCGGTTATACAGGTTACGTAAAGCACCCACACATACTTATGTTCCAAATGCACACTTTCCGCATTCTAAGCAAACATCTGTGTGTATGCATGCCTGGGTGCTTGACGCAACCCCTGGCGCATAACCACACAAGGACGCATCTTCTAATTGCTGAGCAGCAGCTGGAGGTCTTTGCTCTAGAAGCCTTATGGCCCACTTGTGCATGAGCCCTAAATAAAAAAATAAAAAAAACACAAACAAGAACAAGGCTACCAATTTCTGTATTGAAAAAAATATAAAAACACATTTATAAAATTCTTGGTATACAGAGATGTGACACTTCCATTAACAAATCTTTCTCCAATATTCAAACTATAATGCATTTAAACAAAAAATTGTGAGGATTCAGTTTTAGAATGCTTTTAGCTGCCTGCATAGTATTTACAGATACTCAACATCAATTTCTGACCATACAACTTAATCAGCTCTTAATCTGCACTACAGGTAGGAGAAGTGTGTTTTTAAACACACTTTAGAAAACAAGTTAAAAGATTTGCTTTTTTTTGTTTGTTTAGTTAATGCATACTTGAAAGGCATTTTTTTATTTTATTAGGAATTTACGGTCACTTGAAGTCACCACCATGTGATTCGAATATGTGTGGAGTTATCCACCATGTATTAAATCCACCCAGTCAGTAATATTTAAATTCAAGTCAACCTTGCCCTTGCAGAAAATTAAATACTTGCCTCTCTATTAGGAGTGCAATGTATCAAAAAACTCACGGATCGGATCGTTCCTCGGATCAGAGTCCCGGATCGCATAATTTTATTTGCAAAAACCTGTGGAAATTCCACCGCCATATAGTCCCCACTGTAATATCCACAATCTCCCCCACTGTAATGGACATCTCCTCCAATGTAATATTGGCTGGGTACGGCAGAGCATGGCTGGGTGCGGCAGGGTATGGGGGGGATGGCTGAGCATGGATAGATGTGACTGCAATTGTCACAGAGCAGCGCTGTGGGCACTAAAGATCCAGCCCACAGCACTGCTGCCATCCGATCTTTCCCCTCCACTGTACAGATCAGTACACATAGGGGAGAGAGGAACCGGCGTCATGACATGACGCCAGTTTGTTTACAAGTGATCGCGCCGTCAGTTGACAGAGCGACCACATGGTAAACAGCCGCCGGGTGTACAAAGATGGCCGCCGCTCCGGAGCTAGGCCAAAGCCGCGGCCTTTCCTAAGGCCGAAGCAGCAAAGCGCTCTGCGGATAGCGGGGTGTGCCGATCACCAGGGTGTGGGTGTGCCGATCAGGTCAACCTGTTCGGATCATGGATTGGCGACGATCCGTTGCACCCCTACTCTCTATCCACACTACACACATCTAAACCTACACTACTGGAGTAGAGATCTCCTGTGTCCTAAGCAACACTCAGTGGTTCCTTCCATTGAGCACTGTAGCAGACACAGGAGACTCTCAGAAAGGTCAGTTTCTTCAGACCTCACTCTACAATGCCTCTCAATCAATCAGAGAGGAGATCGGCAGCATAGTCATTAGAAGAGGCAAGTACTTTTTTTCCAAGGGCACTGCTTATCAATGTAATATTTGCTGACAGGGTTGCTTTCCTAAATAATGAATGAAAAAAACGACCATTTGAGGGCCTGATTAGTCTTTGTTGGGCAGAGAGACCTTTAGGCCTTATGCACACTGGGCATTTTTTCTGCTGCTTCTAGGAGCTTTTGGCGTTTTTTTTTTTTTTGTTCCTGCATGTTAGCCTATGTGTCCATGTACACATAGGCGTTGAGGAAAAAAAAAAAACCCACGACCAGTGCATCCAGGAGCAGCAGAGTTGTGGCAAAAAAATAAAAAATAAAACACACACCTCAGCGCACCTAAATGCATGTAAATGAGCCTAAGCGCTAGCCACATTTAGTGCCTGAGCGTTCATTTCAATGGCTAGAATAAATTATTCTGGCCAATGAAATGAATTATCGCCCAAGTGAACTGTCAGTCACCGGCTCTCTGCTCTGGCCCTCCAACACTCACTGAAGCCCTGGGCTGTGTAGGGGGTGGGAGCGGCCTGCTCAGCAGCTCACTGAGGCCAAACCAGGTGTCTGGGTGGATCCCGACTGTAAAGGCAAGACTCTGCTCTGCGACCTCAGCCTGGGTCACAGGAAAACAGGTCAGAATGAGTTGCACTCCTGAGATCCTTAGGCAAAGTAGGGCCAAAAAGAGCTTTGCTCATACTTCTCCTTTAAATACCTTTAAATGCTTCACACGTCAGTGGTTGGAGGACCACTGCTAACAGCATACACACGAAAGCAGTAAACATTTTACTGTACACCAACATTAAATCTTTGTGACCTTCATAATTAGACATACCTGCAAATGAGGGTCAATTTCAAAAATGGTCTCCCCTCTTCTCATATCCGTTATTAACCAAGGTCCTCCCGCTCTGAATAAAGAAATATGTTATTTTAAAGTTTTTTGTGCAATACATAATAAAGCAAATCATAAGATAATTATTATTTTTCTTTTTTTTTTTTAGACGGCCTAAAAAGTAAAAAATGACACCCAGCTAGTCGTGCAGAAAAAAAAATTATTATTATTAATTAATAATAATATGAATCCCATCCATCTCTGATGAAAGGCAGATGAGGCGTTCGAAGAGCCAAGCCTACTCTTAAGTAATTTGGTCCCTGGCCACCACAGGATCCCAGAGTTTTCTTCAAGACTGTCAAATGTTTCAGGATTTCTGTTAAAGTGGTTCTAAAATCTAAATAGGTTTTACCTTACTGTGATTGTTATTTTACAAAAAAAAATAATCTTTACAAACATGTTATACTTACCTGCTCTGTGCAAGGGTTTTGCACAGAGTGGCTCACTCCTCCTCTTCTGGGGTGTCCCGGTGGCGATCTTGGCTCCTCCTCTTCATCAAGTGCCCCCCGCAGAGAGATGCATTCCATGGGAGCAGCAGTGCAGGCGCACTACCAAGTCCTGCTGCTGCGTCATTTGACACAGACAGCAAGACTTGGCCCAGCCCCCCTGTGTCACTGGATTTGATTAACTGCAGCAGAAGCCAATGAGGACCCGAGACAGCGGCTCGAGCTGCCGAGCTCGTGCTAGATGCTGGAACGATCAGGTTCAAATAAGAAAAAGGGGGGCTCTGGGGGCAGCTGCAGCACAGAAGGTTTTTCACCTTAATGAATACAATGCATTAAGGTGAAAAACCTTGAGGGTTTACAACTCCTTTAAAGTAAAACTGTAGGCAAAACTCCCCCCCATATTTTGTATAGAGTAAGGGAGGCTTTTATCCCCTATAATATTTTTTTGCCATGTGTGTCCTATTGCGAAGATTTCTCTTCACTTCCTGTCCCATGCCAGTTTATCAGCAGTGCATGGGCTGTACAGTCCAAGTCATTGCATAAAAAGGAAAAAAATAGGACAATAAATAAATAAAACCCTTAAGGTTCTTGTCTTTATTATTTCTAAATCTCATCCTACACATTACAATCTGGCCGTAGAACCTCCATTAGATTTCTTAAAGCCCAATGATGATCTACATAGACTATCTATTCTTTTTGCATTTAATCCAGCAGGCTCCTGCACTACATAGTTGCTAGTAACGAGATTGTACAATCAGGAGGTAATGTATACGGTGAGCTTTAGAAGAGCGTTATCATACAAAATAATTGTGGGGTCTGACAGTTAACTGCAGACTTGCAAAAGACGCTTACCGTATATACTCGAATATAAGCCGAGATTTTCAGACCCTTTTTTAGGTCTGAAAGTCCACCCCTCGGCTTATATTCGAGTCACCGCCGTCTGCCTACATGAACAGCTTGTCATGCAGACAGACGGCAGTTCAAAAGCCGCGCCGCCTCCTCCCGCCCGTCCGCGATAGGCGGACACTAATATTCCCAGCAGTACAGTGTTCCGCCTATCACGGATGGCCTGTCATTCTCATCTCATGGACGAGGATGAGAGAATGTCCGTGATAGGCGGAACACTGCACACTGACTGCTGGGAAAAAAAGTGTTCCTCCTATCACGGACGAAGAGGAGGAAGAGGAGCGGCTTTTAAATTGTAATGGCGCCGTACACGCTGTGGGGGGGACAGAGCGGGACCGCATCGGCTGCACGGACCCCGGACCCACGGATCGGCACAGGTAGGCTGCAATGGGGACATGCAGATGGGCATTGCTGACCCTTTTTCCACTTACAGTAGCTGCTGCATTTTTGCCCCTCGGCCTATACACGGGTCAATACGTTTCCCCATTTTTTTGTGGTGATTTAGGGGCCTCGGCTTATACTCGGGACGGCCTATACTCGAGTATATACGGTACTTACAGTGGTACTGTTCGAAGTAGTTCTAGTATTCCCTGCCCATTCCATTGCTGAGCTGCATGCAATTCTTCAGTGCAAACACCAACTATCTAAAAAAAAATTAAATAAAAAGGTTATACAAATGGATGAACAGCAAGACTGGCCATAAATATGCAAACTAAGTAACCACCCTATAGAGGTAAGTACTGACATGAGGACTAACCAAAACACTGTAGAAGTGAGCATTCATATGAGAACAGTCTAGAGGGGTGAGCTCTCATTTGAGGATTAACCAATCACAACATTACAGAGGAGAACTTTTTGGGGGAGGGGGGCAAAACCACTCAGCCATCAACCCCCCCAGGAGTTCGATTGTCAGCCCATCCAGCCTGGCACTTAACCCATCTAGGCAGTGGGCAACGCTTTCTCATCGGCTTCACGGCGGCTTCCCCTGCATCTTCTGCTCCTCCTCCTCGGGGGCCAATAGGATTGCTTGTAGCCTCAGCTACATTGAGTTCATACTGCACATCCAGCGGCCTCACAGGTTAGTGAGGGACATACAGTCATGTCCAAAAACATTGGCACCCCTGCATTTGTCAGGTAATGCACCACTTCCCCCCCAGAAAATTGCTGCAATTACAAATGTTTATTCCTTTTGTTTGTATTGGCATGACAAAAAAGTAGAGAAACAAAAAGCCAAATCTGACACATTCTATGCAAAACTCAAGAAATGGACTAGAAAAAAAATTGGCACCTACTCAAAATTAAGAAATAATTGCATTCCAAGTAGGTGATGCCCCTGTAATTTGTAATTAAACTCACCTGTACCAATTACCAGATAAGACCTTAGACTGGCCATACATGTTCAATCTCCTTGTACAAATTTCCTTTAGATTTACCAAAACCCATATTATATGGAGGTCAAAACTAAACAACACTTTCAATTATATCCAATTAGGCAGGCCCTTACACTACATAGTTGAAGGTAAATCTAAAGAAAATTGTATAACCTATGGCCAGACTTAGACAATATTCTTTTTAACTTTACACTTAGCAGCCTGCGCATATTTATCACATCAAACATCTGACAGCAATTCCTGTAGTGCACTCACCTGCAAAAAGGATACAACACCAAACGGCGTCTGTACTGGCTGCATTTGGGGGTCTTCTGTCAGAAGCATATGCTGAATACGAGACTCACTGTTGTCCAGTGGACTGTGCCATGACACATGATCGCCGCTGCAGAAGGTGTTCTCTGTAATGAGCCATACAAGTAATAACAAAAATACATCCACAAAGTCTTACTATATAGTCAATCAGCAGTTCTGCCTTATTTAGCAGCGTTTTCAAAAGGAAGACGTGTCCTTGCCCCTAGCAGCAAGGCTTTATAGCCTAGTGGGTTATCAGAGAATGAGAACTGTCAAACAGTTATTTTCCAACAAAGCGCTACAGTTCTTGGCTCTATCATCAAGTACTGCTGACACATAGGTCATGTTTTGTCACACATTTAAAAAAGGGCCAATAGGAACTTTGCTGCCAAAAAAATGTTGCATTCCAAAAGTTTTATGGTTGAGGGAGAGAAAGGGTCTATGAGGCTTGGGAGCACTGGGTATACAGATGCTCTAGTTGTGGATTTCTAAATCGCTGCAAAGAAGGTAGCCCTTTCATGGGACCAGTTAATTAACAAGGCAATAAAACTCAAGTACCAGAGCCTGCAGTTTATAATACTTCCACCATGAATACAGGAAGCTATGGTCTCCACTAAGAAACAATTAATTAGAAACAGAACATAGATCTTTCATGCTCAACAAGAGTTTAACTACTCAAAGGATGGTCTTAGATTCTCAATAGTTCCCAGTCACAGTTATCACATTCTATTAAGTAACAAAGAGCCAGAAGAGTCCAGTTTGCTCCAATAATCAGGAGGGAACGCCAATCAGCTGGTGTCCATTGCAAATGTGATGTGACTAGGAATGCAGGCTTTACATAAAGCCGGTTTACAAAAGAAAGAATAGAGCTTAAAGGCTGAGGTATAATCCATAACCGATAATATCCCAACTTTGAGGGCTGCAATGGTTGGATCAACTGAACCCTGTATGGACAGAGGTAGTAAAAGCCAAAAAGTTTAACTCTGCATGTGGGATGCATACTGAAGAAATTCCTATATGCTGTAAGCAGTCAACGGAAATAGCAGCACATAAGAACATTATACTGTAAAAGGCTGCATTTACAGTGTCTTCCTCCAAAAGGATAAGAGTGCGTCTAGAGTCCAGGGGTGCCCAACCTTTTAAAGAGAGAGGGCCACTTAAGTGATTTGGTAACCAGTCAAGGGCCACAATGAGCGGAGCGGGCGGATAACAGGTCCAACACAGCCCACTCTACTCTATGGGCTCTCCGATCCGCCCAGATGGGAGGGGGACGGATTCCCTTCTGTTTTTTTGGCAGGTCAGATTGGACACATGTCCGTTATCATCAGCCAATTAATAGAGGTGAATGGAGGGTCTGATTGGGTTGGACCAATTGTGTGGAAGGGGCCCAAGGCTGCTTTCACACTGATGCACTGTGGTTTACTCACGCTGCGGGTGCAGCGCAGAGCACCTGTGGCTTTCCTGCAGGTTAGCTGCACTTTGCCATAGACTTCAATTATAGCCTACAGGAGTGCTGCACTTTCTGAAAGCGCACCAAACCCGCAGGTAATAATCAGAAGTCTATGCCTCAGTGCAGGTAACCCACAGGTGCACTGCACCTCACCTGTGGATCAGTTTGGCAGCAGCCCAGTAACCACAGCAGAACAGATGATATGCCCATATATACACTTATTTTAGTAATAAACTTAGCTTTAATAGCAGTCTTCCATTCAGGTATCGCCAGCTGTTGCTGTCTCAGGCAGTGGGCATTTGGGATCAGTCCGCCTGTAACAGGATTTGGCGCTATACAGGAAGCATCAGCTTATGTGGCTCTGCTCTGTAGCTGCTTGCTTCCTCTACCGCTGGCTTCATTCACAACACTGATGCTCTGAGATGGTGGGTCCACAACCCATGATCTGTGCTTGCCAACCCGCCATCCTAGAGCAGGAGGTCGTGGGCCACATCAGGAGCAGGAGGTCGTAGGCCCCTGGTCTAGACAATTTTGTTTACTTGATAAAAGATAAACAAGGGCGCTCTTCACTTCCCTTTGATGTTGTAGAAGTCGGAGAAAAAGGTCTGACACCTGAAATCAGGTCACAGTTTATCATTTAGTAGAGCACACCAATATTGCTTTCACCAGGAAACAAGATTACTGGTGCAGGAATATGCAATGTCAACATCCTGTAATATAATGACAAGCTGGTTAAGCCACTAGCATAGTTGCCTGAAGTGAATATGCGTGACAGGTACAAAGTATTTTTTTTTTTTTCAGACCAGGGCAAGGTAAAGCCATAATGTGCTAGTATGCATCACATACTAGCACATTATGTGAAACTTGCCTGAAAACAAAGCATTCCATGTCATAGCTGGAGGTTGCTTCCATCTTCACCTGTCTTCCTTCCGGGTCCACGGACTCCGGCTGTGTGACTGGCCGGAGCAGCGATGACATCACTCCCGTGCATGCACGAGGGAGCCGTTACTTGTGGCACAGGATTCTGAAGGAACGGGCGGTGATCGTCCCTTCAGAGGGCACGCGCCAATGACATCGACTGCATATTATTAAATATCTCCTAAACAGTGCCCTTTTGGAGATATTTACAGTACCTATATAGGGAAGCCTCATTTTAAGGCTTACCTGTAGGTACAATATTACAGTTTACAACCAGTATCCAAGTATCAATACCTATAACTACTTTTTTTATTTACCTGATTGAAAAACATATCTAGCGAGCCCCTGCATCAGCTCCGCTGGCCATGTTGGTGGTGCAGATTCCTCAGGTTCCCTTTTCAGTCTGAAGGAAAGTTCAAAGCCAAACCCACTGGGTCCATCAACTCCTGTGTATCTATAAAAATAAACATTGCAAATTAGAAAATGGCAGATCCCCACTAGAAAATCTTGTAAATGCAGATTTTAAATAGGGAGTATGTGACAAGTAACGGTAACAGAAAATCAGGGGAATGCAATAAAGCAGTAATGTCACTTTTCTTGTGGTATGACCCATTTTGAGAGCCTTGTGCCAGTTTTGCTACAACTACCATCACCTGAGCCAGATTCAGGTAGTGATTACTCCATTTTTTAGAGCGACTCTTACTTTGTCTGTGACAGACTAAAAAAAAAAATAAAAAGAAAAAAAAAAAGTTACCGACAATTTGTACATAAGCAAACTAGCGGCAATTAAGATCAAATCGAAGTTGGCTTCCAGGGTCGATACTGAGCAATGGTGTGTGTTCCTTACTTTATTAATATGTTTGAATGTGTTTTACATTTACTTTGTTGGTTGCCGATGGGTGAACTTAAAAAAAGACTAGTACTTGAGACGTCAGATCAGCATTGCTTGTGATTGACAGTAGATGGCAGTATTCAGATTCCATATCAGACATTCAATCCAATAGTGGCTTTGGAATCCCCCCCCCCCCCCCCCCCCCCCCCCCCCCCCCCCCCCCCCCCCTAGGAGAAGAAAGAAGAAAGAAGAAAGAAGTCCCAGTTGCCATTTCTGCTATGATAAGCAAAGGCCACCATCTTCTACTTCACTGACTTTTGCTCCTCCCCTTTGCTACTACAAAACCTTGTCTGTATAGCACAGTCCTGCAAATGCAAGGGAGGTGAGATCATAGTGCACATCCAATCACCCTCTAAAGACCAGAGACTGTCCATTCTAAACAAATCTCAGGAGCCACAGAAACAATGCACTTGTAATCATTTTTCCAAGCTCCTACTGGCTCAGAGATTAAACTCACTAGTAGCTTCTGAACTAAGTTTGTCCACCCTTGCTAAACTGGGTACAATATTCTGCATAACAAAAAGGGCCTGAAAACAATAAAACCTTCACAATCCAGTGAACACTTGCAGAGGTTATTTACACAATATCCCCCCCCACCCCCCCAACTAATGACACCAAGGACAGACCACTTTATGCTGTACAAAAATATAGCCACCCCTAAAGCTCAAGAGCTGGTTAAAGAATCAATGTGTGTGGTCACATTAGGAGAAATAAATAAAAAACGGAAAAGTACTACATCCATCAAGGACATACCAATGACATATTGGTACCAAAAAACTAAAAAAACAAAGCTGTTTCTTAGGGGCACTGCTATTTAGCACATACACTGGCCCTTGTAAATGTACACGATTGCTTGTGTTTATACACAAATAAAATCAGATTGCCCACCATTAGCATCACTACATTTGCTCCATTCTTTCCCCACCGTCTTAGTGTGCGCAATTTCTAAGCGGCTTTGGGGTTTTCGCAAGAAGGAGAGGCTTCTGTCTAGCCACTCTGCCGTAAAACCCAGATCAGAGGAGGGCTGCAGTGGTTGTCCTGGAACTTTGTTGCATCTCCACACATGATCTCTGGAGTTCAGTCAGAGTAAGGCCCCTTTCACACTGGGGCGGTTTGCAAGCGCTATTGCACTAAGAATAGCGCCTGCAAACCGACCCGAAACAGCTGTTGCTGTTCCTTCAGTGTGAAAGCCCGAGGGCTTTCACACTGAAGCGGTGCGCTTGCAGGACGCTCAAAAATGTCCTGCAAGCCGCATCTTTGGCTCGCTATAGGAGCGGTATATTTACCGCTCCTATAGCGCCCGGTCCCATTGAAAACAATGGGGGAGCGCGCCGAACCCGCCCGCAAAACGCCGCTATAGCGGCGGTTTGCGGGCGGTATTGACCCTTTTTCGGCCGCTCGCGGGGGGGTAAAAACACCCCGCGAGCGGCCGCAATGCGCCGCTAAAACGCCGGTAAAGCGGCGCTAAATATAGCGCCGCTTTACCGCCAGCGCCCCCACCGCTCCAGTGTGAAAGTAGCCTTAGTGGTGCAACGGATCACCACCGAACGGGTCAACCTGTTCGGATAGGCACACCACGCGGGCCACGGAGCGCTCCGCTGCCTCGGCCTTAGGAATGGCCATGGCTTCAGCCTAGCTCCGGAGCTGCGGCCATCTTGGTACACCCGGCAACTGTCTGTGGATATTAGAGTGAGTGGGGGGAGAG